>VZTZ01015643.1:0-82349 GCA_013400955.1 Drymodes brunneopygia | reverse complement strand
CTTGCTGGACTCCCTGGTCTCACTGCTCAGCCACCTGTGGGGGTGGGCACTACCAGCGCACGCGGACCTGCACCAACCCAGCCCCGTCCAGCGGGGAGGACATCTGCATCGGGCTGCACACCGAGGAGGCCCTCTGCAACACACACCCCTGCCAAGGTAGCTGCTTCTCATCCCCACTCCAGCTGGCTTCCATGCTGCTGGGAGCAAGGCACAGCTGCAAAATGGTTAAAAATCAAATCAGAAACACCACCAGTTATGAGTTTTTTGGTCATTCGGTCGCTGTCTGTTGAGCCAGGGGAAAAGGAGACATCCCAGCATTAACTGCAATTCATCCCCTTTCTCTTTGCCTGTTTACTGGCCCTTGCTCTGGCATTCTGGTGCCAGTCAAGCAAAATTTTGCTAATGGTTGGTCCCTTCCAAGTAATTGAAAAAGTAGGAGTATGGTTTTTCAATGTGGAAGCTGACCTGACAAACAAAAGGAGTCATGAGGCAGCAATCTGTCCAGTTGCTGAAGGGACAATCCTTGGTTTTTGTTTCACAGACAGCAGATCAGCGTGAGCTGCAACTCAGAGGAGAGGGTTTAGATCTGTGCTGGCTTTGAACTACCTTTGTGTATTTCTGATCAATTGCGGGGTGACTCCTGCCCTTAGGAACCTCAGCAAAACTCTGTGAGTGCTCTAATTTGTACTGGCTGCTTGAGGTATCCCTGGGAGGCCACATCAAAACTTGGAAGTCCTGGTGCAATGTTGCCCCACCCTGCTCCTTGTATGTCTTTAACCAGAGAGCTGATATAGGAGCTTTTAAGACAACTTTGTTCTGTGCAGTGCTCCACCAAGGGTTGGTTTAGTCCGTATTACAAGAACTACAACCTGATAAGTAGGGTCCGATGCTTGCACTGAGAAAATTAAATCCACTAAGGACTCATGGAATAGATGTGTGAGAGAGGCCCAGGCCAGGATCTAGGATCCTCCAGCATGGGAGAATCTACAAAGCATTCTTTTCCTTCTTGGTAACGCTGTGTGTGGATTTCAGGTGGCTGGTCAGAGTGGTCAGAGTGGAGCCTGTGTAATGAGGAGGGCATCCAGTACCGCAGCCGCTACTGCGAGGTGCACAGCCCAGACTCCTCCCAGTGCGTCGGGAACAGCACCCAGTACCAGGATTGCCTGTACAATGAAATTCCTGGTATGTACCGTGCTATCCAGGGGGACAGGGTGGGCCAGGTTGGGAGAGCAGCTCGTACCTGGACTGTCAAACTAGGCTGAGGTTTTCTCCATTATAAATTGGGCTTGGATGCTTTTAGAAAAACAAGCAAACAGACAAATGCTATGAATTCCCTCGTGACAGGCACAGGATAAATGGCTTTCCCTTAAGCAGCTTAACATTTCTTTTAAACAGAATTACCTTGATCCGTAACAAATAACTAGTATTGCTTCACCTGAATTGAAGCTTTTAACCTTGTATAGTTTGTCTTAGGCTGAGTTATAAAAATTGTCTCTGTTCTTAGTATGCATACGGGCAACAGAATTTGATTTCAGGTATCAAAAAAGCATCCAAAAAGAGCAAAGAATTAAGGTGAGGCAGATGGAGAAAATTGGGGTGTGAAGGTGGGAGATTAATCTACGGTCTAACAAGAGCAACACTGTTGATAGACAGATGGTCATCAGCATATTCCACCCTGTGCTTTCTGGAAATTGAATCTCAGCAAATATCTGATATGGGTCTAGACTGAGTAATGCCTTTCCACATGTTCTTTTTTTGGATTACAGTGCACTGACTTAAAAATCTGAGATCTCTAGGCAGTGGTATTCTTTTTCACAGTTTTCTCAGCTACCATCTTTTCCCTAAATTGAAGAAGCTAAAGAGTGATCAGGTAACAGTACTGGAATTGTAAGATCTTTGGAGAGGTTTCATTGCATGTGTTTCAAGCTATGAACTTATAATTGCATTTAGAGAGACTCTCAGCTTGCTGCAGAACATATGAGCACCTTCTCGTGTCTGGAGCACAGAGGGTTTAATTACTTAAAGAAGTAAAGGTATGGCAAAATGACAGCTGTCTCCAATCTTCTTTTCTTTGTTTAGTGATCCTGCCAGCCTCCAGCATTGATGAGAGCACGAACTGTGGAGGTAGGTTACCACTAACTATATATCTTATTTTTATCTTAACCTGACTTCTTTTCTCCCTGTGCAGTATCAACCAAACCATTAATCTGTACAGCTCATATCCCACTGATAGCCTTAATTCTGCTGGAGTCTTGCTGTCTGAGTCAGACTGGAGGAATGTATCGCACGTCCACTTGTCAGTTCCAAGATTTTTATTTATTTGGAAGTTGGGGCTGGCCACCGAGAGTCATTAATTACCAGAGAGCAATTGCTTTTGTCTCTCTACCTCCAGGGTAAGTGGTTCAGATGGAAAGAAGGGTTATTCCCCATCCACCACTGTAAGCCTCCAGCTGTTTGGAGGCAGGTGTTTTTAAATAACCTAAAAAGATTTCAGTGAACAGAGTCTCTTAGATCCTTTGCTGATATAGGATGAGGTTAGAGGTTTATACTTGCCCTCCAAGCACTTCCTTTCATTCAAGTTCTCACCTCTCACAGAAATGGTGTCTCCTTTCTGCATGTAACTTGGAAAGATCCAGTCATTAGTGTCACTTTTCCACTGCCCTGGGAGCCCCTATGATAAAAATGCAGACTGAAGAAAATGGCAGGTTCCTTTAACGTTTTAAAATGCTAGTTTCACACTAATGGCCAATTCCAGCTAGCATCACATCCCATCTTTCCTGAAATCTGGATGATCTTCAGGCTGCTAAAATCTCTTCTCCCTGTAGAGATCATGGCAAAAACAGGCATGCTACCTGTGGCATGGAAATGTGGCTTCTCAGTTTGCAACTGAGGGCAATCAGTGGAATCAAGATTTCAGCCCATGCAAGTAACATTTGGCTTCCTGCATCACTCCTTCTCTCTCAGAGAGTGCAGTAGTCCTGCTTTGATTCCAGAACCCCTTGCTATGGCTTGCATTCTGCTGCCATGCACTGTATCCACACTTCCTTCTTTTCCCACCACCACTGTATTTGCTGTTGCTATCTCCATTTTGCTATAGCTAAAATTATTTATTAATGTAGTGTCCTACAATATTTGGCAAAGAAGCCAATCAATAGAAGTTCTGTTGATGCATCTCAGAAAATCTATTCAAAGTGATGAACTAGAAAACTTCCCCCCTGGGGACTCACATGCTACAAACAAAATAATTTGGTTTTTTCCCCCCCTAAGATACAGCCAAAACTCATTTGAAAAATCATATGGGTGTTTCAAAGGTGAGAGTGAAATAGAAGAGAGCTTTATGTTGTGACTTGCAAATGTGGCAGTGAAATGAAACATTCACTGCAATATAAGCAAAGCTGGGCAGTAGGAGAATGTGGCAGCATGTCATGTGGCTTTACTGAACACCATTGCATATTTGGTGTTTTAGGTCTCATGAGTGAAGCAAAACAGGTAGAGGTTTTTAGAAAGAAAATGTATTTTTGAAGAAGTCTTGTGACATTTAGTAGGAAATGATAATATTTCTGCTGGGTTTTTTTGGACCGTCATCCAAAACATAATAGAAAATAGTAATCTTGCAATGGAAATTTATTATGTGGTTTGAAAAATAAATGGAGCTCATCAGTCTAATAAATTCTGTATGTTCCCTACTGTAATTGTGATTGAAGTGCTTTACTTTGCTGTAGAACTCTATTGGTTTTGTTCTTTTTTAAAATCAGGAGGATATTTTTTAACTAAAGATTAGACGAGAGCCATTGCTAATGGGCAGAATCTGCTATTTGAAAAGCATATCACTTAAAATGTAAGACGGCACCAAAAAACTGCACACCGTGATCAGACTAAGAATGAACCTCATTTAAAGCCACTCTCTGAGTAGTCCCATTTCTCTGCACACAGTCAAGTCAACACAGCAGTCTGTCCAAATGAATTGGCTTTTAAAGTATTACAGGAAATTTCCCACTGCAGTCACTGCTGAGGCATGTGACTGACCCCTGGGACAGCTGCCCTGTGGCCAGCAGTCAGGGGGTCCCCTTGGGCTCTAGGGCCTCTGTCATTCCTGTCTGAAACATGACAAAGCAAAGGCAGAGGAAAGGCAGAAGCATTTGGAGTCAAATAGCTGATTCTTTTCCATACAGTCTCCCCTGCACATAGCAAAATACAACAGGGTCATAGAGTTTTGCCATCCGATATTGCCTCTGGGTGCTTTGATAACTTGGTGGCTCTAACATCGCTCCTGTTGTTTCTGCTGTGAGTGTAGATCTGTTGGTGATGGGTTTTACCGTGGGGTATGAGACTCAGTGAGGTGAGGTAGGAATGAGAAGTGCTGTTTGACTTTGCCTTCCCCCCCACCAGTCAGAGCTGCGAGTTAGGTACTTCCCCGTGTGTGGGATGCCCAGCTACAGCTCCTGCCAGAGGTCAGTGCTGGCCTTGAAGGGTGCTGTTGTGATCCCATATGGAGAGATCTCTGCAGGAGGCTTTTGTAGTCCAAGAGCTTTTCTGTTTGAAGTATTTGCACTGTAGCTGCCCCGCTAGCACCTGCCTGCAACTGATTTCCTATCTCTGCAATTTGCAGAGAAAGCCAACAAAGAAGCGTTTTTCAAGCACTGCCCCACTTTCCTTTGTCCACTTTATCTTTCCCATTCTCCAGAGGACCCCTACTTCACTGTTAGCAGTACAAATACACCTCAGAGGTAGTGCAGACATGGCCAATGCAATACCATCCCATGAATAAGCAAGAATGCTGAGCACACTTGGATTACACAGGGGAGGAATGTGTATCTCCCCCACCCGACACACAGTCCCATAGGCATTTTGGGCAGCCGACAGAAAGGGCTTTCCCCTCCCTTCCTTCCCCTTCAGAGAAACACTGAGCATTTTTATCCCCTTATTTCCATGACACGCACATGCTTTGGAATCCATTAATGTGCATTGTTTGTATGGCTCATTTCTTTAGCTGTCAGCTTAACATAATGTTTAGTTTCAATATCAATAGAGGGGAGAGAGGAGAGACAGGGAGGGAGCTTTGAGAAAACAATGCATGAACCTGTTAAACTGCACAAGGCAGAGCTGCAGTGGGGAGACCGATTTTCAGGGAGATTATGTCAGTTTATGTTAGAACGTAAGACTCTGGCTTCAACAGCCTATTAATGTTGATCCCGAGATGTCACTGCTCTGATTTGCACCTGTGGTCTTGTCAGGGGAGGGAAAAGGGCTGTTCTTTAAAAATAGCATCTCTTGTCATTTCTCTTGCAGGTTTTAGTCTCATCCATCTGATTGCCACTGGGGTCTCCTGTTTCTTCGGCTCCAGCCTCTTAACATTTGTGATTTACGTGTACTGCCAGCGCTGCCAGAGGCAGTCCCAGGAGTCCACTGTTATCCACCCAACCACTCCCAACCATCTCCATTACAAGGGCAACACAACCCCCAAGAACGAGAAGTACACCCCCATGGAGTTCAAGGTAGGGTACTTGAGGAGAATAGCACAAACAGCTTGATACTGCCTAAATGAATTCTGTATTCATGTCATGGCTGGAACTCGGTAGGTCTGTGTTTCTGTGCCCAGCTGATGGCATTATACATGGGGTTGAAAGGGCATTTAGCTGTGCTGTCACAAAGGGGTTAAAAAACCTCATTACTGCAGTGGGATTTTGTTCTGTTTCACAGTCCTGATGAATGCCAGTCTGGCAAGTACATACCAAGATACTCCAGCCCATTCTGACTATTGAATGTATACAAATTGTCCTCTAAAAAATCAGTAAGAGCTCAGTTCAGTGCATTGTTAGTGCATGGTAAGAGGAAATGGAGGGGAGGAAGAATAAAAATGGAAACTTCATTGCACAAATAGCTGGGAAAATGTGCATCGGTGGGATGAGATTTTGGAAATTCTTTGGTAACTGCCAAATTCGAGTGAATGAGGAAGCAGAGAGGGTTCTGCCCCCCTCTATCAGTACTGGACAGAACTTACCCCAGGCAGCTGTGCAGAATTCAGTGACAGTAGTAGAGTGGGGATCTGAAGCCCTTAGGAGATGAGTGCTGAAGGGGCCTGTGTTGTTGGCATGTCGGCTTGCTGAAATGAGCACCATCCATTATCAGAGCAGATAGGGCCCAGGGTGCTGCAGACAATACCCTGAGACATCAGCACTTCCTTGTATTTGAGCATCAGTCTCCTGGTGAAGCGTGGGATCAGAGCAGTGAGCAGGGGCATGGGTGGAGGGGCTTCATGTCACCACAGGAGGAGCAGCCTGCCTAGGGTCACTTGAACAGTGTGGAGCATTATTTGGGACATGAACACAAGCCAGAAGGAAGCCCTGCAGCTGCTTGCTCCTTCGTACAGCTACGTGCTGTTGACATTTTGATTGTCTGCCTCTGCTGGTCTGGCCCGGCTTCTCACTGAGACCCAACAATAAGATCAGTGGTGAGACTGTTGCCACAGTCTAAACTCCCTGGCTATTGAGCACTGTTTCTATGTAGGAATTGTATAATGCTGGGCACAGGACCACTCCTGATACATGACTATGATTTGCAGTGTGAATGTACATCAGAAATAAGAGCTTGCATTAAATAATTTGAGAAGGGTCAGTGTTGTTTTGCACTTTTAAAGGAAAACAGTTTGAGCTGGAAAATAACTGACCAGTGTGGTAATAAGAATGTGG
This sequence comes from Drymodes brunneopygia, assembly GCA_013400955.1. NCBI lineage: Eukaryota > Metazoa > Chordata > Aves > Passeriformes > Petroicidae > Drymodes > Drymodes brunneopygia. The sequence continues at coordinate 75,660 of VZTZ01015643.1, read as the reverse complement.
TGAATTCCTTGTTGGGCATTGCAGCCTCTCAGAGGATCCTGCTGCCTAAAAAATACAGTCTCAAAAACACATCTGCTAGCAAGTATAAGGCTACAGTTGCATACAGTTTAATAAGAGTCCAGCATCATAATGCAAGTCAGCATAGATTTGTGGAAAGTAAATCATGTCAAGCAAATTGGATTCCTTTTTAAAATTAAATAAATATTGATCTAGATAGGAGGGAAGCAGCAGTCATATCGGGATTTTCAGAGATTTTTAACGAAGTTTCACGGGATGTATTATTCTACACACTCTGCATATACAGGTTCAGTAATAAATTATTAAGACAGGTAAAGAACAGGGACTTGATGCTGGAAGCATCAAACTGTGAGAGTAATCCTTTCAGTTATGGGAGTTGCTGTGGCAAAGTCAATAGGAAGACCCAGATTAAAAAGGCTTGCAGGAATAAAGAAAGAGTAAGAACAGCAAGGGTATTTCCTTTTTTCTTATGTAGCAAACAAGAAAAGAGACAAATTTATTTTTGTAGCCAAAGGCAGGTAGTTAGAGGGTTGGATTTTCTTCATGATTTATACTGTGCTATCGTGTTATCAGATGATGCTAAAAGAGGCAGAATGGTTAAAATTCAGAAGGATGAGGTTGTTCACAGAACGATCTTGATCAATTGGGTAAATGGGTTATGAAATGCTCTATGTCTATGTCAAGTGGTGCAGTGAAGTAGAAGTAATAACAAAGCTAAGCAAAGTTTAAAATAGCAGCAGATTAGTTAATGTAGTGTCAGGAGGGAGTTGACCTCTTTGATAGATCCATCTCTGAATACTTGATCCAGTGTGTAGCAACAGTGAGCAGCTGTTAGAGTCTTCTTTCGAGGGACATAAAGAGCTGAGGCATTAGATGAAGTTTTGAAAAGTCTGGTTTCTTTAAAGGAAGGCATTAACTAACTGAGACTGTATGACTTATGTTGGGGGGAAAAGGGGCTTGGACACAAGGAGAGATAGACCAGATGGGACTTATTTATAGAATGTTAGGAAGTGAAAGAGTTCAAGTGCATAAATCCTCAGTCATTGGACAGACCAAAGCTAAATGTTTAGGAGCAAGGGGCTACTTGCTGAGAAGAACTCAAAGTCATACACTTCAGAGTGGTGAATGAGGCAAAGAGATTTACAGAACGGGTAAAATCTATTTATCAAGTGAAGCTTCCTTTTCTCCATTCCTGTTGAGTATTTCCTTCTGCTCACCTTCCCTATTGCCCCTCCTTTCCTAAGCTCTTGGCTGAAAATTTCTCATTTCATACTATAAATTTGCCACTCCTCAGTGTTCCCTTGAAGCATATAGCATTAGTCAAGTAAGAGGAAAGGCTCTGTGTGCTCTGTGCTGTGTAATTACTTATGGAACTTGTTATTAGCCAGGTTTATATTTAGGAATAACTGACAGATTTTTTTTGAGGGTCAGGAGGGAGTTTTTCATGCCTTCAAAGGAGTATGTGGGGTTTTATTGTGATGCCACAAAATTAACATTCAAATGATGGAGAAGCTGAAATTCACCTTCCTGAAAAGGAGGGTTGGACTGAGCTTGGATATGGGCCTATGTGAATTTAAAATGCATATGTGTGAAAGAAAGTGGAAACACCTGAAATTCCAGATTCTAAACCCAAATAAGTTTCTATTCAACAGCCAGCAAGAAAACCACCCTCAATATTTTTTAATGAAACCAAAAGAATAATTGTAGGTCTGTGTGAAAGAGTTAATAAGTCCAGGATTAAGGAAATAGAGGGTGTGTAGACTACTTTTCAGTAACAGAAAATGATAATACACAGTGACATGATGGTGGCAGAAGGCTGGCCATATGCACAAGTCTATTATTTTCCAGTCTTTGATAATAATAAGCCTTCTGCAACCATCTTTAGTTTGTTTTCATCTTGAAATATCTCTGCTCTACAATCAGCAGGTGAACACTGTAGAAAGTTTGGCAGTGTTACATTCAAATGTACAGCATTGAATGCAAACTCATAAATCAAGGTAAATTTTATATGAAGGCAGATTTTAATGAAGGAAGTGCTAGCTGATATGAGCCTTGTTGGCCATTTCAGCACAGCAGTGCAGTAATGCAGATCAGATGTAAATACCATCCATAATGGTGACCTATTGATCATGTAGCTGATGCTAACTTGCACAGGCAGTGTTTTGCAGAAGCATGTTTTATTTTTGTTGGCTTATTTTCCCTTCCTGTTCTGCTTTCTCAAGAATGATGTGAGGTTTATTATTATTAGCTATTTTAGCCATGATGTCTTGAAGGATTTCATGCATATGCATTTACCAGCAACACGTTGATTTTGATTTGGTATTCACAGATCGTAGGGGAGAGACCTTTTGGGTCACCTAATAAGCAGTTCATGTTTCATTAATCGGCTGAAGTTCAAACAACACTCTGACAATATTGAAGACTGTGCAGAACAAAAGCATAATGAAATAAAAATTATCTGCTCTTCACGTTTTGGCATGACGGGTTACAGAACCACCTACAACCTTCCCAGTAGTGCCACGCCGATTAGATAATAGCTGACTATCAAAGCAGCCAGGAGATCCTCTTTTTAACATCTTCCTTCAGCTGCTCCATGCCTTGTGTGAGTTACTTACCAGAGCTGTGCTGATGGAAAGCCAGATGATCCTGCAGTAGAAGCAGAAGGATGTAGGGTCAAGATTGAGCCCTTGTGAATTAGGATCTCTTGGAACAGCCACACATGGAGAAAGGGTTTGGACTGAAGTTCTTCCTATTGCTAAATCCTCTGGCAATAAAGAGAGCCAACATTTTATTCTACGCGGGATTTGGAGAAAGGCATCTGCATATTGGTCCAAATCCAAAATCCAATGGCCTTTGGATCAGGCCAGATGGGATCAGTGAGAAATGTGAGTTTGCAGGATGGTTTTGATGATGATTCTGCAGATTTTCTTTGTTATTGTGCTGTCCTTCCTTCCTTCAACACAGCTTTAGCCATGAGTCACGCAGTAAAACTCCCTGTACTGATGCCTTAAATAAGCTGAGGAAGCACCTGAGCATTGCATCTTCTCTGGCATCAGCACTGCTGTTGTAGGAACTAAGGGCCAAACACTGAAGCAAAATAGTCATTCATGTCAAGGATTAAATTTACTGTGGGAAAAGATGAGGTGAGAACTGAGTGAGATTGCAGGATATGGCAATGAAAGAGGGAAACTAAGTTTTTGATGTATTACTTGATATCTGAATTTCCTAGGACATTAGAACAATACACATTAACTTCAGTAGAACTGTGAGTCCTGCACTTGCCTAAAATTATACAGCAAATATCGATGCAGTTACCAGGAAATGGGGGGAATAATCAGTAGATCACTTGGACTCTGTATAAATTAGAAGCTGCAATGAATATTTTCTAATGAAGTGAGAACAATGCTGTTGGGAAACAAATGACAGAGTGCAGAGCAGACATCCCCTGCGAAGGACTCTGGGTCCTGTGATCCACACTTCATTACTAATCCCAAATAATTCATGGCAATAAAATACTAACATGGAGAGCTGAGAAACAGAAATCAATTCTGTCTTTGGAAGGAGAATCCTTCTGAATAAAACAACAAGCTGGGTGTTTGGTGTGGCTTTCAACCATTCAAAAATTAGCAAAAAGAAGATTAGTTCAGTTGGTTTGAGCTTAGTGCTAATAATGCCAAGGTTATTCTGTACAGACCATTCTCTTGAGAGATGGACTGGATGATCCTTGTGGGTCCCTTCCACCTCAGAATATTCTGTGATTTTACTCTGTGAAAAGTAAGTAAAGCTTAGGGCATAAGAAAGTGAATCTCTGTATGGATTTTAAATGTCTCTCTTTTGGTGATGGTCAATTTGATTGCTGCTGAAAATCACACCTTTTTTTATAGAGAGGAGGCAGCCAGTGGTTTAAGTTAAAGCTATTTAAACTGCTGTCAAGTGCCCTAGAGGAATGTTTGTCAAAGTCAGCATTGGTCTCTGAGGATGTTTGCTTCTCCATGGGAAACTTTGTGTTTCTGTGTCCTGCCACTTAATTTGATGTGTTGCTACTTCAGCTAAAATTGGCTAACCCATTTATTTTTGGTGATCACAGCACATACATTGATAGCACTGTGATATAAGCTTTTTTCTTTTCCCAGGGACCCTTTCAGTGCGCATCATTTAAGCCCCAGGAAGTGGCTGTAAAGTTCACATATAAAGCAGTAGTTGATGATATCCAACATTATCAAGAAGTTATCAACAGTCTCCCTGAAGTATTTGCTTTAGCTGCATGGCGTTAGCTGATGTAATCAGCTGGATCTAGAAATCAGATTGAAACATAAATTCTATTCCCAGTGAATTTCATGTTTAACAAAGGCTATTTCCCTTGAACAAAGTGGCATTTAAGAACATTAAGTGCTTGAATGGTAGAGTACGTATTTTTAGTACTTACCATGAGTATAGTATTACTTGAAATAGAATAGTAGGGGCAGGGGGTTGAATTGGCAAAGAAGCATTGTGCCCTTTCTTGTATGATCCTGGAGTTGCAAATATCACTTCAGGGGACTCTTGATTTGCATAATGCCTACTATGAAGGGAAAGCAAGAGAGCTTACTGATGGGGAAAAAAGGATTAAGTGGTGCGTCTCAGTCAAAATCTATTAGTGTCTTTTCTCCCTTTATATCATTGGCTCGAGTCAAATTGAGCAGTCAAGCACGCCTGGAGGTGTGACTGTCCTGGGATGATTGTGCCCAGAGAAGGATGTGCCTCTCCTGGCGCTGTCCCCACCCCGTGGCAGCAGGGGCTCAGCGGGTTGCTGTGTGTGAGTCACAGATACCGCACTCGCATAGATAAAGTATTTAAGTGCAGGGGAGACTGCCAGCTCAGATCGGAGTGTTACCTTGCTCCTGCTCCCTCTGGGATATTAAGCAGATGCTCACAGCAGTCCCCCGATGGGAACTGAGTCCCTGCTCCATCTGCTTTTCGTGCAAACCCTTGCTGCTTCACAGGGCTGTTGCTGCTCCCTGTAGGGGGGGAATCCTCACTGTTTCCTTTTCCCCACCATTTTTTAAGAGAGTCTGGCTTTTGGGATGACTTTTTGTTTTTAAGCCACGTTAAGAAGTTTTGACAGTGTGGGTAGATGCTTCATAAGAATCCTGTCATGTTTTTCTTTATTGACTCAGCCTTCTCTGCTCCCTCTTTACAACCAGGCACACCTCCTTTACAGCCAGGTAAGGGATATGGTCCATGCTCTGCCTTCTCACAGGCTAGGCTGGTCATCATGAATGCTCACATGAACCTTTCTTTGGAGTTATATTACTGCAGCTGTAATAATCTGTTTGTAGGCAGACAAGTTTTGGTTTGTTTTTAATTAGATCAATGAGTGTAGCTGGAAAATCTGGCAGGTTTTTGAACATGTGAGCTGCTGTTTCAGAACTGAAGACAGACAGATGTGTTCTAAAGCTTATCTGATTTTTCCAGCTACATTCATTGATCTAATGACTGATATTACCTTTTACTTGCAATTTTCTCCTTTCCTTATTTCTCTGAGGTTGACATGTACATGCCTGCACCCACCCAGCTGTGCTGGAAGAATAATTAATTGAAGAACTATAGGAATGGGCATAACAAAATTTCATTGGACTGGCTGCTGCTTACTTACATGACTTCCCTCTACTGGTCAGCAGAGGAACATTTCAAATATACCCTTGTCTCATTTGCTAGAAGTTAATGGCTCTCCTTTGGTCCAGCTGCTTGTGGTGATTCTCTCCTCTTTGTCTCCTCGAAGCTCTGGCTAGAAGTGTTATGTGTGTTAGCTGAACCAGGAGATCCTCAGTGCCACCAAGATGTGCAGGATGAATTAGTTATGTGTTTGCAGAAGACTTTAAAGGGAGCCATGAAAGAGGCAGGGAGCTGAAGTAAAGGGAGAGGGCAATATTAGACAAACAATAAATACCAGAAAACTTAAAACCTTTGTGCTACACTTGGAGATGAGCTGCTTTGCTATTCTTCTTGAACAGTTCCACTTGCAAATAATGTATTCTTAAGTAGAATTATAAAGAAATTGAGCTATGTGCATACAAAATAAAGGTAGCTGTGTCACTATTCAGGACTAGGGCTCAGTTTCCAGAGTATTTGGCAGCTCTGAGTGAGAACAGATGAAATACCTGAGCTTTTTTTTTCTGGAGTGCCCAGTCCTGAAGAGTCATTGAGAACTCAGGGCTGCTCAGGATGTGCTGGCTGCAGCCACAGAATGGGCTGCACGGGCTGGGGCAACACTACATCCATGGCCACTTTCCCTGATGCATCATTTATATATGCACAAGAGGTTTGGCATAGGGGAAGAAGGAGTAACTCTGCCTGCACTCCCACACAGCTGGGGGAATCCTCATTAAGTCAGCTTTAATATCGTCCTGAGATTTGGCACAAAGCATGTGAATAAAGGAAAGAACTGAAAATCTGTGGATGAAGGAATCTAGATGGACTGTATCCCAGAGTCTCTGAGAACCAGCTAATGAACAACTCCAATTACCTTTATAAATATCATGGACCTTGGGCAAACCCCCAGTGCCATGAATGGCAAAGGTAATACAAAAGTGTTAGTGAGAAAGCAGGCCAATTTCCGCCCTGCTAATTGAGTCACTGTTAAGCTACAGAAGTCCAATGCACCAAAGTCACGCAAGTAGCTCCAGTCTGTGTGGGAAATGTCAGTTGGATTTGGGGATAAGACAAAACATCTGTGAGCATACAGGCCCACAATTGCTAGAGAATGCCTGGACCTTCCCCATTCAACCAAGCACATCAATGGGGTGTAAAATCCCCCTCCGTCTGTAAAATTTGGCAATCAGGGCCATACTGGAGAGTGAAATCAGGAGAAACAAATGGGATTGACTCGACTGTGCTTTCAGTTACAGCAATGGAAACTCATTGAAACAAATCTGTGTCAGTATTAATATGCAGGAAGATCTGAATTAATATTTGAGAGGCAACATATCACATACCATGATGAAATGAAAGGTGGTTCAGCTGAGCTGACAGCTGAGCCAAGACCTAATGCTGAGCAGGAGAAATCAAACATAATCACTTTCTGCACAGAGTATGAGCTGCAGATTCTCTGGTTAAAAATGCAGCTTCACTCGTCCATACATCTAAAGAAAAGAGGGTGGCATTCGTGTCTTAAATAATCTTGTGATGTGTAAATAGAAATTGGCTTGGACAGGAAGGCTGCTGTAGAGATTGAAGCCTGGCTAATGGACTGTGAACATCGGGCAATTGTTGATGGGAACAAACAGGGCTATGGGGAGGAGTTGTTTGGGGCACTGCAAGCAGTAATGCAAGGTTTGGCTTTATTTAATATCTTCATTAACGAGCTTGGAGAGAGTGCAGTCAGTGTGTTAATTAAATGAGCAGAAGATATTAAACTGGGAGGTGTGTCAAAAAAACAGCCACTGGTATAGAAATAATGGGAAATGACCTAAGGAGGTTACAAATGTAGAGAGGAAATAACAAGGTGAGAGGCAACATGGGGAGAAAACAAAGCAATCTTGAGGAAGATAATCAAAAAGCAGCTATTTAGAGAGTGGGAGAATTTGGAAAGCACTAAGACTATAAGAGACTGAATGGAGTTAGCAGATGGCAAATTGGGCCCAGTTTTTACTTTTATTTTTATTTTTACTACTTCTTTTTTCACCACTGCAGTTACACCTTTGCAATTCTCATCTAAATGCAGCACTGTGGGCTGGCACCAGGCTGCATGACTTATGTTGGTAATTCACCAGAGCAAGCAGCTCTGAGGCCATCCAGAACCTCCAGGCTGCTTGCTCCAGTATGACTGCAGCAAGGCAGTGGGAGCTGCCTCCCCCAGGCAGCTCCAGACTGGTCACCATCAGCTGAAGCTCAGCAGAGCCCAGTGCTCCAAACCATCATCTGCACCCAGTGTGACTATTAATGCCAGTTTTAAAGGGCCATGGTTATGCCTCTGGTGAACTTTTCTGAGTACTGGAGCCTGTGCAGGGTCAGGTGCTGTAGCTGAGGTGCTCAGCCTCTCTAGAAACACCCTTGTGTGCGTGGGGCACCCAGGAAGGGCATTCACCAAGGCACAGGAGTGCAGCGAGGAGACAGTTTGCACCTTCCCACGCAGCTGAGATCATGTCTGCTCCATCCTGTGCTCCAGCTATATTGGGAAGCAGTTGGGGCAGCCCTGAATTCCTTTTTGTGTCTGGACACCACGTCATGGGTGTTGCCACCACCAAATCACAGGCAAACCGGGGCTAAATTGCAAGCTTTAGGCTAGACCTGCACTTTGCCAGTGGAAAGATTTCCATGACCTCCTCAGACTTCAGTTTCCAGTTCAGAAAAATACTTTAGTTTGCCTTACTGTAACATGCAGTTTGTTTTGCCGTCTTACTCGTGCTTGAAGTCAGAGATGTGCCAAAGCATCCTTCTGACAATGGTCCTTTATGTTGCCAACTCTGAAGGGTTTTACAAGTTTAAAATGGCAGTAATATAATTTCACTCCCTCCTGAGTGCAAGGATAAAATAGCTATTTTCAAACAGCTATAGATAACTTCAGCTATTCATTTTCTGATAATTGGATGTTAGTTCTATTGTCAACCTGAGCACATCTACAGATGCTGCTGTCATTTGGGGGTTGTTTAATTTATTTACCAATAACAGTGAACAAAGAATCTCCAGTCTAAAAATATGGTAAGCTTCCATCCAAAAAGAACATCCAATCATAAGTTTAGTGTCCCAGTGGGATTTTTTTGTATCTCTTTTTGAGATTAATAACCTTCTTATATAGAAAATAGGTTCCTCATCTGTACATCTACACTTCACTGTAAATCCTGCAAACAGCCTTACTGAATTCATCAGGAAAAAACTCAGTACATAAACCCTGGCCACTGCTACCTTTGACTTCATATAGGCAGAGCTTAAGAGGTTTTATAAAAGCATCAGGTGAGATAGTTTGCTTGGCATAAGAGACTAAGCACATTTTAAAGAAAAATCAGAAAAAGGAATCATTCAAGTCTTAAAAATCACTCGTAGCTTGGAGTAAATACATGGGTCTCATAAGGTCTTTCTGGCAACTTTCCATCTTTCCAGGGTTATTTGTAATCCTTAGCTCGAGAGGCACAGCAGTGTTGCGGCATCCAGTTGATCAGAAGAAAGGGAGCATGTGGGTGGGCCAGACGTCATGTATTTTCTTGGTGTCAGTTATTGCCAAAAGAGGTTATTTTAGTTGTACGGTTTATTTTGTTGAAATGTAATTATTATGCTAATTATTCCCAAATTTACTGGTTAATTATAATTCCGAGATCACTGCCCTGGTACCTCCAGAGATGTGCAAGCTTTGGGAAATGTTTCATAATATTAATATATTTCCACAACCCTGAGTCATTTGGCTAATGTTCCTACAATGCAAAAAGTAACATCCTTTAACAAGAAGGCATGGCTAGCTCCATGAAACAGCTGATCTGCATCAAAAAGGCATTTTGCTCAATCTGGTTTCACTGCAAGAAGCAAACTGCTTAAAAGGAGCACAAAAGAACCTAAATGTTGGATCTTAGTTTCATTACATCATTGCACAATTCCCTTATCCCTCTGTTTTCCTGGGGAATGAGGGGGCGTAATGGCCATCCCACTGTTGCTACAGGAGGTCTGTTGGATGCTGTTACAAGGAAAGTTGGAAAGGCTGCCTCAATTCCTTTAGGGATAATTGTGTGATGGAGTTCAGCAGGAGTGTTGTCCTTGATTCCTGCAGCGGAAGGAGGAGGGATGCACATGGGCTTCATTTGGCTTTACTAAGAGGAATGGGTTGGCTACAAAGTCACTGTCTGCTCCTTGGACCCTGATTTTAGACCTTCTCCAGCGTCCACAGTGGATGACCAGGGTCAGCAGTGATTGGAGTTGCTACCCTGGGTCCTTCATGCCTGCACTCACCCTGGGGTGAAGGAAAGGGGAAATTTTTCTCTGTAGTTCACTGGGACATTCAACATAACAAACCAACTTCCAAGGTGGAAACCTAAACCTGTGCAGCCCTGGCAGAGGCAGCACATCTCTGATGAGCCATGGAAAGGTGTGCGCTGCATTCTTCAGCCTATTCAGAGGCTGAAGTGATGGTAACCATAAACACTGAAAAAAATGGTTTGAAGCTGCCCAGGGAGGGTTACCCAACTTTTTTTTTCTTTTTTATCTTCTTAAAGAGAAAAGTGTCATGGGTGGGAGGTAGAAGAAGTGAAATTATACCTGTTCACAGAGAAATAGTGGAGAAACCGTGAGGTTGGGGGAAATTGTCCTTGCTCACTGACTTCATTGGGACTGTGGTGCTGCATAGCTGGTAATGATTAACCTACAAAACTCCTGGGAAACTTGCTGACTCTTCCTCCACAACCCCCAAAATAGAAAGGAAGATCTGGAGCTCAGAGAGAATGCTGAGCTCTGAAAAGCTGAGTGCTTTCTACATGAGCAGATTAAGGAAATCTTGCCATCATACGTTACCCTGTGAGAACTACATTATGGCCCTAATTTTGGTATTAGTTGTACGAGTATCACATGCTTTTATAAGTGTCATTTTCGCTTTAGTTTCTCAAAAAATATATGGAATTCTTTTTAATTAGGAGTGGGGAGATGCCCATCTACTTTTTAAATCAGGTTTTGAAATTTTCATGACTGTATATTGAAGATTGAAACATTTGATCTGTTTATGTGTGTAAGAAATGTTTACACAGCTTATACTTGCAGCTGTAGGATGGGAGTTGGGAGTAGTACTGGAAGTCCTGTTACATGTAAAGATGTTTTGATACATCTGGGAGAATGTAAGCAAGTAGGTCAGTGGATAATGACTTAATGATTTGGAGCAGAGGCAGAATTTGGGAAAGTAGTGGCAAGGCCTTGCTGGAGAAAAAGGAACAAATGGAAAATCTGAATGATGATTTAGGCTAAAAATATCAATGGAGAAAGCAGAACAAAGTTAAATGTGTGCATATGGTACAACAGAGTCATGTTTAACACACCCAGCACTGGGCTGTAACTGGGAGAAGCAGCCTGTGAGTGCATGTGAGTGTTCTGCCTCTGGTGTGAGCAGGGGGGTAGAGCCCCTCACAAGGGAGGGATCTGTGACCCTTCCCCTCAGACTCCATCACTTCTAACTGCCAACACACTAGCATGAGTGATCAGATTGTTCATATAATTCTATAAATATTGAAATACTCAGGGTTCTGTTGTGCTTGGCATGGACAGGCAATACAACGACATTGGTTAGTTGACAGATCACATATAATGGAGCAGCTGCCTCTGTTTTACATTCTGTTAAAGCCATAACCATCTTAGTCCATCTGAAAACATCCCTGCTTGACAAAGTTCCTGGGTCAGAGATATTTTAAATTATATTAGTCATATGCCAATGCAGCCTGGTAAAGTGTCATTTAAAGAAAGCAGTTGAAGTTGAACCTGCTTTTGAGTGACCCACTTGGTGTGACAGGCTTAGTTGTGCTTTAGTGACAACTCTCGCCTTTCCTGCTGGGACTGAGCAGTATTGCTGGGGGCATCCATGGGTGCAGCAGGCTGTTCCCATCCCACAGGAACTCCAGTGAGTTCAGGCTGTCAGGAGGCTCTGACCTCGATGGCATAACCCATACAGTGTTGTGGAAATGCCTTCCTAAATGGAAGTTGTTGGCCATCTCTGTATCAGCTCTGTGAAGAGCTGCAGGATGAGTACAGGGTTTAAAACTCTGAGCAAAGCAGCACAGGAATTGACCCAGAGAGATTTAACTGCTACCGCTTCTCCTGCAGTGAATGCATGAGTGTGTCTGTGTACATCTCTAAATTTCACTGCTGCCTAATTTCCCTTCTACAAAATACCAACCAGTTTCTAGTGCCAAGGAAGCTAATCATCTGTTTATTAAAATGAGACACACAATAAGTTTGTGTGGGGAAATGTTAAGGCAGTGAACATTGATCATACTGATTTAGGACAGTACTGCCATCACAGCATTTCCAGAGACAAATTCTTTGCAGCTAATTGCATTATAAATTCCACTAAACCATTTTATGAGGTATTTCCCTAAGATATAAGCCCTTCATCAAAAATAAAACTGAAAAGAGCAAATGACCGGTTGTGGGGTTTTTCCTAAGTGAGTATTATATGAACATAAGAAGAGAGAAAAGGAAAAATGCAAATCATGTTAATTAATTGCTAAATCTGTTGTAATGGGCTAGTTATAAATACTTTGTAACATCTTAAAACTCATGCAGATTTTCCATCTCAAAGCCAAAGAAGTTGAGTCCTGAGGTCTTTGTCCTCCAATCAAGATGGTCCTGAGCTATTCCAGGTCAGGATTTTCATCTCACTAATTTTCAGAGGTGGCAATCCTGGCATGCCATGAATCTTAACCAACCCAGACAAGGCCTGGCTGCTGGACCAAGTTCAGGAGAGCCCAGACAAACTGTGGCAGTGGGACTCAGCCTCTTCCTCATCCTTCCTGCTGTGACCATGGAGTTACAGTGCCTGCAGTGGATATCCTGGACTGGGAACATCAGTAGGAAACTGCAGCCATCATGCATAGCCAGTGAACATGCACAGCACAGTGTGCACACCTGTGGTTCTCACCAGAGAGCAGCTCCCCCAAATACTCAGTGGTAGTACTTAGTAAAGTGCATTTTTACAGGGAATCTCAAACTTCGTTTTTCTCAAGCTGGGTCAGAAGACACGGAAGCACAGAGCAGTTAATTGGATTTCCCAAGGAAGCATAGCAAGCACTGGAGGACTGAGGCTGGCTTCCTTGTTTCCCAGGCTCCAGCACAAAGCAGCAGGCTGTTGGCCACACTACTTTATTATTTCTTTGGGTGACTGGGAGCAAAGCATGACATTTCCTTTTTTACTTTCATATTGAAGGGAAAAAATTCTCATTTCTTGAAAATATTTGTCACTTGGAGCATGCCTATACAAATTCTCTCCTTGGTTCCTACAGGAGTTGTGCTGTGGGATCAGTTTAGGGACTCCAGGCAGGGGGAGATCACAGTCAGACCAGGACAGGGCTGGGTTTCCTCCAGTTTTCATGTATGAGATGTTTCAGGCAGTTCTCATTTCTGAAAAACTCATTTGGTTGTTCAGCAGTTGGGAAATTTCTTTGCCAGGGTAGCTTTGTCACAGGAAAGCTTTTCCTCCTAATGTCTTGTATGAAATTGGGATTTGTAAGTTCCCAGGGCAGCTGTAGCTGTCAGTCTACTGATTAGAAGAAAACATTTTCTTTTCTTCCTCCTCCTCTCCCCCTCCCCATGCAGTAAAATGATTTGATTACAAAGAAATAGGGGGATAAATGTACTGCCTGTGGTCTTGTCTTTGAGCCCGGGGGTAGCTGATCCTTTCAGTGGTTACAGCTGGGATGTGGATAAACCCAGACTGGGCAGCAGGCACATGCACAGGGTGAGACCCTGCTCCCCATGTGTAGGGAGCCCACTGCTGTCAGGTCACCCCACTGCTGCTGGGGCTGGGGGGGTCAGAGCCTTCCCCAGAAATTTCCATCTGCACCTGCCCTCAGGCAGAACAGAGACTTCTCACCTTGCTGACAGAGCCACTTGGCCTGAAGTTCAATGGGTCGAGTAAAGCTAAAGGAGCTGGGTAGTTCATAGACTCGAGCATTAGTTAATTAGTTCTCACCTTGCCCTGAGCTGGGTCAGGTATGAGGTGTTGGTCTCAAGGGGGAATTGAGGTGAAGTGGTTCATTACTAAAGGAGCATCAGATCATGGCAGAACAACCATTAGGGCCCAGAACAACCATTAGGGCCCAGGACTAGCTGGCTCATTAGACCTCTCCATCTCTGCTCCTGACAGGAGAGATGCTCATACTCTCTTTAAATGTGCTGTTAATTAAATGTTCCCTGAAGATAAGGATGCTGTAGCAGCACACCTAGTGTTGACTCCCAGATCAAAGGAGTGAGTTCCCAGCACAACAGCCATTAAAGGTGCACTTTGGAGTCACATAGACCAGAGACAGGCATAAGAAATTTAAGCCAGGGGTTAATTGAAAAAACTGTTCTAAAAGCATCTCAGACAAATTCACAGAAATCAGATGACTGTGAGGTAGGAGAAAGTTCCATACAATTATTGCACACACAAAATGTGATTTCATCCTTGTACATAGGTAACAGCTGGCATAGCAATGGACTTTAATCTGGGGAGATGGGGACATGTGCTTGTTGGTGGGAAGAGGGGAGGGAGAAAAAACATTTCTAAATTTTTGTGGTAAAATGGGCATTTGTTGTTCTCATTTTTTATGTTACTGTTTCCAACAATTGTTACGTGGTTGTTAAATTTTTTTAAGTAATTTTAGATTTTCCAAAAGTGACCATGATTTGTTACTTATACTGTAGCTTACAGAAGTGACACACTTAATATCGGGGGGTCCAAACCTGGATATCTACCAATGGAGATGGAGATCAGGTAAATGCACACCTGCTCTTCCAAAGAGGAAAAGCTGCCGTTTGGCACCTGGTCTGAGAGGGAGCCACAGGCTGTACCATGAGCGTTCTGGACGAGGTTAGAACTGAGTGCTGCCATTAATCACCAACCTTTGTGTAGGCCCAGCATGGCTTTGTGTGACAAGGGTGTTCAGACCACTCGCCATCCGCCAGGAGACTCCGTGTCCCTGCAGAAGGCTCTGGGTGCATCCCCAGCAGTAGCTGAGCACAGGGCACTGAGGGAGCCCTGGCAGGAGCTGTGGTCCCCAGCCCAGCCCGTAGCGAGCGCGCGGTGCCAGCTTGCTCTCCCAGCAGGAGGGAAGGTGGTGCTGGCCACAGCAGAATCCGTGCTGGAGAAGGCAGGTGAGAGGGAGGTGCCTGCAGGTAGAAAAGAGTCATTGTGAGGCACTGTGGCCATGCCTGTCATCTCCTCTTCTCTTTTGCAGACACTTAACAAGAACAACTTGATACCAGACGACAGGACCAACTTCTACCCGCTGCAGCAAACCAATGTGTACACAACAACCTATTATCCCAGCACACTGAATAAATATGATTACAGGCCCGAGGCCTCCCCTGGAAGGACCTTTACCAACAGCTGATGATGGACAGATCCTTATGGGACTGGATAACTTCCTATATGATTTTTTTAAATTGATTTTATGGACCAAATACCGGCCCAGCCTCTAGATGTAAATATTGTACAGTAGGGTCTTTTTTTCCTTTGGTTAATTGTGTTTCTTGTAAACAGCACATCTCCTTACAAGAACAAAAATTCAAATGGACCTTTCTGCAGAGCTTTTGTGGATATTTGTCTGGAGATGGCTCTTCTACTGCAACTGTTTATGGCTGGAAGGTCAGAGTGCTGTCCAAGGCTGAGGTTGTCGAGGAAGGGGCTGTGTGCTGGGCTTGGTGGCCACTGAGCAGCCACACACAACACATAGGAGCACTCCAAGAAGGCAAGAGGTGGCCTCCTGGAGCAGGGCTGGATGCATCCTTTCTGAGCCAGGACAGCAGTGGTGTGCTGGATGACACACAGCTCATGGGACAGGTCGAACAGGACTCCATCATGCCAACAACTTGAAGAACATTTTCTTTTTCCTTTTTTTTTTTTAACTTTTGATTTTTTTGTGTTTCTGGAAAAAAAAAAAGTAGTAACTTTCTTGGGCAGTGTTCCCTGTATCTTCAACAGAATCTTTTGATATTACAGGAAATACTCTCTGCAGCCTTCTTTGGTAATATGCAGTTCAGCTGATGAGAAGCAACACACAAACAAAGTGCATTATCCAAAGAAGCTTTCCAGAATGTTTCCAGTCTTAATTAAAAGAAAATTATACAGGCAGTGAGACACTGAGAAAAGTAAATGTTGGAATAACATTGGAGACATGAACTTGGAGTGCCTAACAAACAAAGATGTTTATATCACTGGAAAAAGAGATGTGATGATTGCCGCACAAGAGCCATGGGCTTTTTTTCTTTCTTCCTTTTTCTTCTTTTCTGAGACAGTGTTAACTCTTTTTGTTCTAGCTTTGATCCTGATTGTGTCTGCCAGGAAAGGCAGCTTTAGAGGCCATGCTCTTCTTGTGAGAAATCACCATGATTTAGGCTAATATTTCCTCTTGTTTTATTATTGGGTTTTAGTTCATATACTTTCAAAAAAATAAGTGATTCTGACTTTGCAGGGGGAAGGTATTTCTTAAGGAATGTTTCCATAGTCTGACATGTTCCAAAACGTCTGCTGCACATTCTTATAGCGTCTTCCAGTCAGTACTCGATGAAATAGTAACACAGCTGAGTAATGTGCATTGTTTGCCAATATTTCTTTAATTTTTCTGAGAGAAAACAACCCAACAAACAAATGCTGCTGCAGCTATTGAAGTAAATTGGAGCGGTAGCATTATTAAACAGTATATCCAGCCTTGAAATGTAATTTTGTGTATGTATGTGACTGTGTCTATAAGAACTGTATTAGTCTGATGCAGAAGCCATGTTGTCTACAACCAGATGTTTGTCTGACATAATTGTTTGGCAAAAAAGGAAACTTATTGCTGGTGCTTAATGTACAACTACATCCAGTGTGTTAGCAACGTGAGCAAGTTCACCGCTGTTATCATTCAGTGTTTCTAAATATTTATGATGAACTCCTGATGCTAAGTATTTTAGAATGTTGCAATACTGAGCATGAGATAAAAGTACACCCTGAAATACGCATGAGCTCCACATGGTCCTGAGCTTGGCTTTGTTGTCTGCACCTTCCCCGAGCAGTGCCGTGCCTGGCTCGGTGTGTTCCCAGCAGTCCTGTCTGTCCCCGCTTGGTTTCGGATTTCGCTGTGAGCCCACATTGGTTGTTTCTCAGTGCTGTTCCTTTGCAGTGGCTTGTTTGGAAGCCCAGCTTGGGCCGTGTACTCAGCTCTTTCATATAGGCAGCTGGTAGGAAATGAAGAAAGTCTGTGTTGCTCGTGTCAAGTTTATTGCTTTTCCTGCGAGGAAGAGCCAACGTGGCTCTGCCAGCCTGTGTGTTACGGCGGTTTGACCAGAGGGCAAGTATGAAATAGCCTCCCATTTTTAAATTACTTTGTTTGACTTCAGTTTGCAGTGATTGAAGGCTGTATGGATATTTGTAATAAAGTGGGGTTATTAGCACTGCCACAAGGACACCTTAGGCTCAGCAGTGCCCATCTTTTCAGCAGCTGCTTTTCTAATTTAGCAGCTCATCCTGTTTCTGCTCTGGTCTCATCAAGTGAAATAGAGGGGGCAGAGGGAGAGTAAGAGATGCCCTTAAATAGACTTTAAGCAGCCGAGTCAGGTGCTGATGCAGACCTAGAAGATTGTCTGAAGCAGCTGCTGCATCTCTCCAAGCTGGCACAGTGTTTCAGCAGCCCTGAATCCCCAGCAGCACAGCCAGGCAAGAACAGCAGGAATGGAGCAGGATCACCAAGGAAGCAGAATAGCACTGGTGGCAGGTACCTGGGAGGCTCTTCCCAGGCCCCTAAATCCCATTTGAGGAGTGATGACTTCATGCCTCTTGCCGTTCCAAGTTCACCCTGTCTCACTGAATTTCTACATGCCCCTCAGCAACACTTAAAATCCTGACTTAAAGTAGTTCTAACAAGTATGTGGCCCAGGGGTCGGAAGTTATTACATTAGACTATCAGAATGGGATTTCCCAGCTCTAATTTATGTGATTCAGGAGTAAACACTGGCTCCCAAGATTATTCCAGCCATTGTAAAATCAAAGCCATCTCTGAGCTTCCCCATCAAAAGATTCCCTGTATTAACACACTCTGCAATTACCATGCACATGGCAAGATTGCAGCTGGAGTTTGAGGGGATGCAAGCAAGTCAAACCTTCAATTTTCTATTTTTCCTTTCTCTTTCCCCCTCTCCCCCTTTAAATTTTTTTCTGTTTTTGGCTTCACAGAATAACATGATGTAAACTGACTTCTTTTTCCCAGAATACCATATAGCAGATGAAATTATTTAAATGTTCAAGTCACCAAGATGGGTGATTACTGCCATTGTGCTCAGGAGGTGGATATTTTGTAGGCTATTGGAGGGCAGATGCTTTGAGGGTGGTGATGTGGTTATAGTTTCATCAAGACATTCCTTCTTATCAGCCATCCAAATGGATTCAGTACTTTTTCATATAATTGGCAATCACAGCAAGGGGCTGTAGTCTCCATTGGAGCAGAATGCAGAATCCAGGAGAGAGTGAAAAAAAGAAATCAGAACACTGTATTACTCAATTAATGTTTGCAGGAGAGTGCAGTTCTTTAAGGACGATGTTAATGTGGTGTGAGAGTTGCATTCTTTATGAGCTCTCTAATGTGTGGCAGGTTAATGACACCATTTGCAGGGATATTCTTGCAATCCAGATAATTTGGCACCTTGAGCATCAGGCCTGTAACATCTGTAGAAGTTTGAGTTGCTCCTGCAGCTGGTTGTTAAACTTGCTAAAATTTCCTATTCCTAACACCATCTTCAGCTGGAGTGGAAATGCATTTCCTTTGGGAGCATTGCTTTCCAGAAGGTTCATTATGCTATATATATATCATTTTTTTTTCCCTTTTACTTCTGAGACAGAGAAGAGGAGCCTTGGGTGGTTCCTGTGTACATCTGGAGACACTGGGTCTCTGCAAACCCTTTGGATAGGATTCAGGTATACAGTACATGAAATATGATGGAAATCTTACAGCCAAGTATGTAGTGGAAACATCTGTAATTAGGCCTTTCTCTGTTTTTCCATGGAGGTAGCTGCCTTTTTCCCAGCCCAGGGGGTGTGCATGGTGCTGTTCTCCAGGGGTGTTGTGCATGGTGCTGTTCTCCAGGGGTGCTGTGCATGGTGCTGTTCTCCGGGGATGTTGGGCCGTTGCTGTCGGGCTTTCCTTGAGCAGTTGCCAGTAACTCACAGCTTATTGACAGACAAACCACTTGAGGATCAAACCCTCACATAAGAGGTGCTGTTGCTCTAAAGATGCACTTGAATGTTCAGCATATGAGCCAGGGCTGCTCTTAAATGTATGACCTGTACAGATACTATAGGAGAATAACATTTATTGTCTAACCACCACTGTTCCTACTGCCTTATGTTCAGAAAATGAAGTGTTTGGTTTGAAATCAACAGAGAGCAGGAATGGAGCCCGTGTCTGACGCAATTTGATGCCTCCAGTGATAATCTGCTGTTCAGGCCACCTGGAGAGAAAACTGCTGTCCATTGAGATTGATTTATTCTTTGTACCAAATGTAGTGGGGGAGAGTTATATATATATATANCCCACGAGCCAGCCCTGACACAGGGCACAGCACCCTCAGAGCTGGCACGGCAGAGAAATACCCAGTAAATCAGGATTCTGAAGGATTCTTTCTTCTCCAACAAATCACTTAATCACCTCATGACCAAGGCCTAAACTCCCAACGGATGAATCTTTCCCTTAAGCTTTTTAGATGGAAGCTTCAGATGCTTCAAGAGCAGTTTGGGGGTAGGCGAGAGAGCTTTCTGCCCAGTTTTGTTTTGCCTGGCAGAAACCCCTCTGGAGCTGGGTCCTTGTGGGATTTACCTGGTCTCAGCAGTTCTGCCTGGAGGGTCCTTCTTTGGGCCCTTTTATTATTGTCCGCATTAATCCTGGCTGGAGGAGCAAAACCAGCACCCCACTATTTACACAGCCACAAATGTAAGTGCTCAATAGCATTCAATGGAAGTTTGGGTCTTGAACCTGTTAATTTTTCCATTCTGCCTCCAGCCTCAGCTGCAAACTCACGCCTGGTATTCAAGAGGGTCCAGTGCTATAAGAGCAGCATTTGGCCTTCTGCAGGCCCCAGCCACCATTTGGTTTAAAACAAATCTGGTCACAAAAAGGATTAACACTGCACTGTGGTTCTGATGCCTCCGTCAGCAGGATGCTGCTGATTCTCAGGCCACGGAGTCAAGCAGAGGTCGGCGTGGATGGGCCATAAATAACTGAGCAAAAATGTTATTAGTACCAAAATGTCAAACAATGTACAAGCCAGCCAGCTGCACAGCAGTGTGCTTTCTTTCCACACCCCTCACTAGACAGCATCCAGACCTGCCCATACCTAAAAGCCGTGTGCTTAATTAGGAGCATTCCCATAGAGGAGGCTTGAGGGAGGATGCATGGTATGAGAGATGGAAATGATAGGATTTAGCTTGTAGTTGAGGTGGGAGAGTGACAGATGCAATACTGGATCTTGGATACATGGGAAATGATTATGTGAACACAGAATGTTTGCCCCAAAACAACAAAACCTGGAGAGTATTATTGGACTCTGTTGTGAAGGCACATCACCTTTCCTATGCAATCGAACTTGATGGTACTTTAGCATAAAGGTGACCTAGACTGTAATCACTGCCTTTAGACACTGTGAATTTTTTTTGGGTACTCTGTATTTTTATATATTGTACAATGTAAAGAATAATTCAGAAATAAAACAGACCAACCTGACATGCCTGTGAGTTATTTCTCCTGCATGGCCAAAGCGTGGTGGGGCTGGGGCTCCTGGCAGGATGGGCCAGAGGGAACAAGGAGCTTCCTCCTGACCTTGGTGGCCAAAGACAATGCAAAATCCACTCAGGTGCCTGAGTGGGGATAGAAAATTGCAGCATCCAACCTTCCTCCCTGTCTGTACTTTGGCTGCATCCTGAGGCCCAGGTCTGGGTTACATTTGTCATGAGTTGTGGTCTCCAAATTGTGTTTCTGAATGTTGTACCAAAGGCTCCCTTCCCCCCATCACATGCTCCGCATCAAACCTGGGATGCTTTTCAAAAAACGTATTTCTGAGTGAGGTGCCCGCTGAGGTGAGATCAAATATGAAATTTGGGGTGCCAAATCCTTGTCCAGATCTGCAGTGTCTCCCCTCTGCTCCTCAGCTCTCCGCAGGTGACACCGAGTCCCCAAGGGCACAGCGGCTCTCCATGCCAAGCCAGCAGAAAGACATTCATCCTCTGCAGAGCCTTTCAGCTGTATATGCTCAGCTGCAATGAAATCCTGTCACTGCTGCTGCTGCTGCTGCTGCTCAAGCCCTACATATTGATGCAAAAAGTTATAAAAAGCTGAGGGACACGTTTTGATTGAAGGATGATCGTAGCCTCGTATTGAAGAACGTTACAGCTCTTGTTGCATTTATTAATCAAAGTAAAGACCATGAAAAGTGACAGAGTCAGGAACATTTTAGTTTATGTTCCGATACAGCTCAAGACTTATATTGAAGTTCCATACAGAAAATTACACCATAATGTCGTAAAAAATAGATTGGATTGCTAATAACCTGAAACGTGCTACACCTGCATACATAATACTTTAATCCTACTAAATCATAACCTATCATTTGGGTGTTTTCATATTCTCAAGTGTGCATACAGGAATTTCTTTTCAATGCAGACCATTAAAAAGTAATTGAGAGGCACAAGATCAGTAAAAACAAACTTGCTGTGAATAAGATGGATTTTTTTTCCCAGTTAGTTTGCATGATAACACAGGGAGGTCATTTTTGAACATTTTTGTTTTGCTTCAAGACACCTCTGCATACAATTAGAGCAAAGTATCACGTTGGAACCAATTTCCAATTTCCCTTAAATCTGTCTACCACCACATTTTTTTTCTAGTTGCTAATTTGATTCATTAGCATAACAGTTTCACTGTAGCCTCAGTAAATTTTGTTCTCTCACCTTCGTTGTGCACCCCAAATGTACCCTTTTCCCTCTTTAATTCTTAATTGTGTGGCAAACAGAGAAATTTTGTTAACTTGTGGGTTCCTCATGAGATGTGGGAGCACCCACAGCAGTGTGGGCAAAGCAGGGGCCCAGGCCAGGCTGTGGAGCTGTCTGGGGGGACCACAGAAACAGCTGCAGCCCCACAGCTCCCTCCAACCTGCCTCTGGCAGTGCTTGGAGACTGAGTATAAAAAATGCAGGAAAAGGAAAAGCAGATTTTCCTCATGACTCTTGTCTGGTCTCTGTTTCCTCCCAGCTCCCTGCAACTGGGGCTGTGGGAACTGCTGAGCCAGAGGCTGCAGTGCCAAACCTGTCCCAGCCCTGCCCCTCCATATGAAGCCCATTTGGTGGTGTTTTCATCTCTTAAGGGATGGAAATATCCATGGTTGGCTGGGCACTTGCCTGGGCAAGGGCACTGCCAGCACTGGGTGCTGTGGAGGTGAGGAGAGGCAGGAACTGCAGCCCAGCCCAGGTGACACCGTGCTTGTGAAAATCCTGGAGCAGAGACTCAGATGAAGGAGCAGCAACCACCACAGAGCAGCTGAGCAGATGTGTTTGGGCACCAGGGCTTCATCCAGAGCAAGTCATGTCAGAGCAAGTTAATTTCCTCCCCTGAACGGGCACCACATCCTGCAGATAGCATGGAAATAAGAAATATCCTGCAGCCTGATTTTAGCAAGGCTCTTGACACTCTCATACACGAGCCTCATGTGCTGCCAGGAGCAGTGGCCAGGCATTGTGCAGACTCCTTGGGAAGTAGTCAGGCTGCAGCAGTAAAAAAAGCCTCAAGTGAATCCCCTACTGCCACACCCAGCACTGCTACTGGTGCCCCGCACCCCCACCAGTGCTCCCAGTCCCCCCATCACTGTGGTCACAAGGCCTGGCTCTGACTCCTGAGCTTCCCTCTGCCCACACAACCATTTCATTCCTCTGTGAGAGCCCACCTGCTTGTGCTGCTGTGACCAGGCAGGCGGACAGTCCCCAAGCTCAGCAACATTCCCTTGGCTTAAATCAGCTCCATGCAGCCATCCTGAAGGGATCAGCACAGATTGAGCACCTCCTCAGGGTGTGAGAGTCAACCCTCAGCTGCAAAAGCTCTGCTCCTGCTGGTACCTCGTGTGTGCTTCCCCCTCGAGGGTACAGCCGAGGGACCACACACTCCCAAACACAGCTCAGCTACCAAAAGCTTTGGAGACTCATTACAGACTGTTTTGCTAACAACTGAAATGCATTTTGACATGGTTTGTTTTGTTCATTTGCAAAAAACCACTGACACAGTTGTCATTGCACTTTCTGTTTAAAAAAACTGAGGCTCATATTAATCAAGAAGGTGACAGAGTTCAGCTGTGCCCAAAGGAAAAACCCAACCACGTGCACACATCCCCTGTCTTTGGTGAGATTTCAACCCTTCAGTCTGCTGACAGTATCTCCAAACCAAACCATTCTCCTCTGGGGTAAGGACTGAACCAGGTGAAGGTGATTTTGGTGTTGTGACAGAAATGTTAAGCTGGTTCTTGGCAGCTGGACTGACTCTCACCTTTTCCTGCTTGCCCCAGTGTGATCATAAGCCGGGTTTATTCTGTGACCCAGAGTTTTATCACCCATTTTTTGTTCTGACTGGCCTTATGTTGACATCTCACAGCAACTCAAACCTGTGTAAGGTCAGCTGGTTTTCATTTTAAAGCTAAGATGACAAGGAAATGTTGTTGTGCTGCACACCAGCCACATCCATCTGTCAGCTCCGTGGTGCAGATCAGAATATGGAAGGTTTTACTCCTTGGGTCCTCGCACCAACTGAGAAAGATCTGGAATCCAGAAACCACTTTCAGCTCCTTCTGGCTGTGCGGGAGCTGTGGAAAGTGTCTTCTGGCTGAGCAGCTGTGCTGCAGCATTGTCACCCTTCAAAATAACATCTCTGGAGATTTTCAAGGTCAAACTTCACAGTTTGTGAACCAGCAATTAGCTGGAAGCAAAAAGTAGTTCTGGCTTTCCATCACTCTGGAGACAGTGAGGTGTCTCCCAGACTCAGGGTTAGCATTGACCACAGTGAACAGCAACAGGCTGGTGAGGCTTCATCCATCTAACCTTGCTGTATTCCTTCATTTTTAAACCTCCCATAGTCATTTCCCTGCTGTCATGGAAATAATGGAGCCAGCAAAGGATTGCTCCCCTCTCAAGCGCGGGGTAATGAACAGCCATCAGAAACATTTGATATTTCCATGATGTGAAGCATCAATGGCCACAGAGAAAACTGTACCCATTTTGGCAGTACTTAATTTACTGTCACAAGCAAGCGATCTGTACGAGAGAGCAGGCACAACGCTGATACACTTTTATTACCCTGCCAGGAGCCACATTATTGTTTTCTGTTTTCACATTTCTTAGCAACAACATTTTTTTGTTCATAGGTTTCTTCCTAGGAGCTCGGCTGGAATTATTTTTATGTTGTCCCCAATTTCCATGCTGACTTACATCAGCCTGTCCT
Organism: Drymodes brunneopygia; assembly: GCA_013400955.1. Taxonomy (NCBI): domain Eukaryota; kingdom Metazoa; phylum Chordata; class Aves; order Passeriformes; family Petroicidae; genus Drymodes; species Drymodes brunneopygia. Next base: position 51,497 of record VZTZ01015643.1, on the reverse strand, counting down.
CGAGCGAGAGCTTTGCTTTCTGCCTGAGAGACTCCTGGCAATTACTGCTGTCCTTTGCTGATCCATCACTCCCTTGGCACTGGAGGAGCTGAACCTCCCTGCCTGGCAGAGCTGCCTGTCCTGGGGAGCAGCTCAGGCCCTGGCAGGCCCCACTGTGCCAGGAGCTGCTGGAGCCAGGGAGGGTCTGGAGTGAGCAGGTACTCTGGGTGCTGTGGAGGTGTACTTGGACTCTGAGCATCCCTTCTGCCCAGCCAAGAGAAAATCGTCTCATACAGTGTACAAGGTGGGATGAGCTGCAGTGCTTGCCATAGGCTGACCTATGCTGAAAATCTCTCTCAAAACATCTTTTTCTCAACATCAGAGGCAGTGAAGGCATTTCTGTGTGAGCTTGTGCTGATCTAGTTCACATTTCCACTGCTCATCCACTCACCACAAACTCTTTAGAGCTGCCTTTTCCTTGCCCACCAATCACCCTTTGCTCTTCCAGCACCAAAACTCAGCTGCAAAGCTACAGCCACAGTCCCGACCCTGAGCTCTGCAATCACAGGCTGGTTTAGGGGAGCCCTGGGAAGGGTTTCAGCTTCAGAGCACGGAGGGAGCAGTTCCTTGGCTGCTGGCATTTCCTCTGCCCATGCCTGCCTGTGCACCCACCCTCTGCTGCCCCTGTGGAGGTTGTGTCCCCTGCCCTCTCCTTGCAGTGCCTGAGCCGGGGGCTTACCGTGGTGCCAGTCTGTGGCCAAGGAGGTGGATGGACAGACAGAGGGATGGAAGGGGTCCAACCCATCCTGGTGCCACTGCCTTAGCCAAGGATGACTTCAGTGGGTGGCTGGCCTGCACTGGGAGAGGAGAGTGTGCTGCTCCTGGCAGCTGGCGTGAGGAATCCTGGCATAGTGCACACTCTGCACCTTCCCCTCTGTTGGCTCGAGCTCAAGTTGTGGCAAAAAAAAAAACCAAAACAAAAAACAAAAAACCCTAGGTAAAGGTGAATGCCTTGGGTCCCAAGTCCCTGATGTGAGCTCAAATCATGCTCTTGGAGCATCCTGCCCTGCAGCTGCTCAGCTCTTGTGACCCATGACCAGAGGGTAAAGGCAGCTCCACCTGCCTCTGGGGGCTGCTGCTTGTGTTTCCCAGCATCAGCATCCTTGGTGCTGGGCTGCAGCCCAGAGATGCCAAAACACACGGACCCAGCATTTACAAGTGGCCCCAACATTTTCCCCAGACTCTGCTGGTTCCACGGCCCTTAGACATGAGGTATCTGTGAGAGCTCACCCACATCTGGGTACATCTGGGCACAGCACCAAGAGCTTTCAACCAGCTGGCCCCACCCCAGCTGCTCCCCCATGTGCAGCTGCAGCACAGTCAAAGAGGGAGATGCCAGCACCCAGCACTCTCTCAGGAGAGACAGAATAAATGTCATTTATGTGCCAGGGACACAGCAGACTTCAACAACAGCAAAGATAAAAGAGAAACTGGGGGAAAAAAACTGAGAAAGAAGGAGCACAGGGACTTCACCAACACACAAAACTACATCAGGGCTCTGAGATGGACCCTCAGTTCTCATCCCCCTAAAGATGGAGATTTCTGTAACACTGCAAAGATAAATACAACTGGGAACTGTATCATTAGAGGCACTTTAAGCTCCCATATATAGCCTGGAAAGAGACTGTTGCTAAGAATAGTGGGGCCCAAATATTCCACGACATGAGAGTTGACAGATTTCTTCCCAGCACTAATAGGATGTGAGGCTATTTTAAACTTGCCCTGGTGAGTAGTCAGGGCGTTCTTGAAGAGCTGGTCCTAGAAAATAAACATGGATCAAGAGATGCCGGGTTGGGTCCGTTCCAATCAAATGCAGGATAAACACAAAGAAGGTTATTACCAGGGTTCTCCTTTCTAAAAGCCCCAGTGGAGACAGTGACGGTGGGAGCAGCAAAATCAGCTGGCCTGCAGCATCCTGAGCCCTGAGCCTGGAGGAATCAGGGTGTGAAATCAGAGTTGTGATGCTGTGGTGGGGCTGCAGAAGCTGCCACCACTGCCAGGCCCTTCCTCTCCCTCTGTCCCCTCCCTGCTGGGGACCCTCTGCCCAGCCACCCCCCTGTGCCCCTCGGTGCACCAGCAGTGCCAGACCCCCACCCCAAAGCCTCACTGAAAGCCACGGAAATCCTTCCATTGGCTGGGTTGGGAGGTTGGATGAGGCCACATTCATTTAGACTAAACAACCCCCATTTCGTAGCAATATCTGCAGTGGGGTTTGGCAGCATTATGGCAGAAATAAACTGTTCCCTTGTGCTTCCTTGGAAGTGATGAACAGTGATGGCAGCAAACTGAGTAACCTCTTTAATGTGCAACAACCAGTACGTAAAATAACACGCACTTCATGGTCAGAGTCCAGTTTTAAATAGAAATTACACAGTGGATATGTTACATGGACAAGTATACAGTGGTTTCAACATTATTTTCTCAAAAATAAAATTACAACACATCGGAATATTGCATACAAAATGTAGAATTTGCCCTAAAATAAAATTCTATCAAATCACTTAAAAATTTACAAAAGTAAAACACATACAAACTCCAGTAAAACTGAACAGTCTTAAAAGTTGAGGATAGTTTACAAAGACACTCTCCAACATGTAAAACCCTCTTCCTTCTCCATATGTTCATGCAGTTCAATAAACCCCAACTGTTAGGTGTGTCCTATAATTAAAAGCTGTTTTTAAAGACCTTTCAAGTACTTCTTTCTAAAATGCACAGTGGAAGACATTAAACATGGTCAGGGAAAAAGAGATTTTAATCTATCAAATATCATAGGCAGAGAAAAGAAATATATCTGGAAAATGCATCATTATCCCAGGGGAGCAGGAGCTGATGGCAGGCTGCCCATGGGGACACCCTGCAGCTCTGCTGGGCTGGCTCAGCCCAGGTGACAGCAGAAAGGCTGGGGCACACAGGAGAGCTGTGGGCAGGGAACCCAACTCTGGCTTATATTGCACATTCAGGGTGTCCCTGCTGGGGAGGGACAGGGAGCATCCCCCTCCCCTGGCACAGGTGGGCACCCCAAGCCCCAGGCAGCCCTTCCCCAAGCCCCCTGACTCGTCCCACACAAACCTGCACATCCCCTCTGTATAGGAAAACATGGGCTTGGGGTTGTTGTGGCTTTAACAAACACGTGGACTAAGGTTGGAGAAGTGGCCTCAGCCTGAAGGGAAAAGCTTCCCATAAAGAAAAAAGGTTCTGCTTGGTGGTATTTTCTTCATGTAGCAACACAAAGAGAGCACAGCGAGTCTGTCCAGATGTAACGAGCAGATAAATCACATGGAGGAAGCCAGTGGGGAGAGAGCGCGTGCAGGGAAAAGCTGTTACTGCAGAGAGCAAGTCCCACCTGCCTTCCCTGCTGTACCTTGGAAAACCAGAGCCTCATCCTGTGCCACCACCAGAGCTGCCCCTGTCCCCGAGGCATAAATCCCACCACAAACAGAAAATGAAGGTGAAAAACTCATCCTTGAGGAAGGAAAAAATGAGGCTCTGAGACAACTGGGCTGAAGTAGACACCTCTCCTGTGCAAATAACCCAGGTGCCAACATCCCCGTCCCTGGCTCAGCACTTCCCTTCTCCCTCTGTGCCACAGTCCCTGCCCTCCACCAGGGCTTGCAGCTTCCCACGGTGCTGCTGGGGATGAGCAGTGAAGAAACAGTGCTGGGGCTGTGGGGGACATGAATTGATCCAAAAACATTGCAATCCCAAGTAACTGGCAGGAGCCAACACATCTGTGCAAATATTTGCTTTTGCTTGTCAAAACTTTGGACAGAGTAACATTTCTTCCTCTATTTATTAGTTTCATCTGTCTTGAAACACAAACTGAAAAAATTGTAAGCAGATTGACATCTTCATCTGACTTTGCAGGGGCTGTGCCTGCTCTGGGGCAATTCTCTGCCAGCTGAAGTGACACTGCTGGAGGGAGCAAGGCAGATATTCCTGTGCCACCCACAGCACTCACGGCTGCAGGGAAGGGAGTGGGGTCTGTGCTGATGGTCATGATGCCCTCAGGTGAAGCAGCGAGCCTCGAGGCTGCCTGGCTGTCTCTCTGTTGGAAAGGAGGCAGCAGCCACAAGGCAGCATTTCCCACAGAAGGTGACAAAGTTCTGGTTTTGGCAGGGTTGGCATCTGCCTTTGCACCACTGTGCATCCACACACAGTGACCTCCTTGCACACTCCACATCCCTGCTCTTCCCATGGGGTGCTTTAACAACCCTGAGAATGGCAGCACCAACAACAAATACCAAGTCAGTTCCCAGTGTTGGTGTAGGTTTCCACACCAGTGTAGCAGTTGTCTTAGCAAGTTATTACAATGGTACATACTTAGTATAAAAGGAACCTCCTCAAAGCTAATGAAACATAAAAATGCCTTTGTCAGACATATTTACTAATTTGCAAGTGACCCAACAGAAGAAATGAACAATCAGAGCCCTGCTGTCACACCCTTACAGAGCAGTTATATCCACTGTGCAAACTGTGTAATTCCCATTCATATTTCAGTCACTCCTGACAATTAAATCACATTTCCCTTTCTTGTAACAGCCAACACATGCACATCAATCAATGCAGCTTGTTTATGCTGCAGTGCAAAGCCACACAGCCACTTGCTCAGTTTACTCTAGAACAAGCCCAGCATTAACATCCTCATCACCACAAAACTTCAAATCTGATATGGATTTTGGATTTCATATGGATCAATCCAATGCAATATTTTGGTGCTGAAATGCCCCCTGGAACTGGGCACTTTTTTGTTACTCAATCCAACCTGTTGCTCTGCCCAAGTTACCACTACAAACACTGACAGAGTCTGGGGTTTTCCAACCACTCCAAAATTAAAGTTGTCCCACTCCTTTCAGCTCTGTCAGATGGTTGGGAGTAACTGTGATGCAGTAGTGAGCCTGAATACCTGATACACACAGTGCCTATCTGCTTGGCCTCTCTAGGTGAGGGAGCTAAAATCATAGGTTTCAGGTAAATTACAGTCTGCTTGTAACAGATTATCTGTTCCCAATATGTGCAGAATCCTTTGGGTCTGCACTTCCTTCCAGCTGGCATGGTTTTCAATAAAATCCCTGTTTTTATGTATACTAAGTCTATGGCCAGCCAACCCATCCCTGTAAAATTGCTCTGGAAGCATGGAAGCTCCTCTGCACACCTCCAGCTCAGGGGAGCAGGCAGCCCCAAGGGAGGGCAAAGGATTCCCAAGGAAGTTAATGGGTAACAGCAGTGACCAGAGACAGGAACCAGTGCTGTAAGTGGAGTCTGCTTTTTCTAATCCTGGGCCTCCCCATGAGCAGCAGGGGAGCTTGCACAGCTCCACAGCTCANGAGGCTCTGAGACAACTGGGCTGAAGTAGACACCTCTCCTGTGCAAATAACCCAGGTGCCAACATCCCCGTCCCTGGCTCAGCACTTCCCTTCTCCCTCTGTGCCACAGTCCCTGCCCTCCACCAGGGCTTGCAGCTTCCCACGGTGCTGCTGGGGATGAGCAGTGAAGAAACAGTGCTGGGGCTGTGGGGGACATGAATTGATCCAAAAACATTGCAATCCCAAGTAACTGGCAGGAGCCAACACATCTGTGCAAATATTTGCTTTTGCTTGTCAAAACTTTGGACAGAGTAACATTTCTTCCTCTATTTATTAGTTTCATCTGTCTTGAAACACAAACTGAAAAAATTGTAAGCAGATTGACATCTTCATCTGACTTTGCAGGGGCTGTGCCTGCTCTGGGGCAATTCTCTGCCAGCTGAAGTGACACTGCTGGAGGGAGCAAGGCAGATATTCCTGTGCCACCCACAGCACTCACGGCTGCAGGGAAGGGAGTGGGGTCTGTGCTGATGGTCATGATGCCCTCAGGTGAAGCAGCGAGCCTCGAGGCTGCCTGGCTGTCTCTCTGTTGGAAAGGAGGCAGCAGCCACAAGGCAGCATTTCCCACAGAAGGTGACAAAGTTCTGGTTTTGGCAGGGTTGGCATCTGCCTTTGCACCACTGTGCATCCACACACAGTGACCTCCTTGCACACTCCACATCCCTGCTCTTCCCATGGGGTGCTTTAACAACCCTGAGAATGGCAGCACCAACAACAAATACCAAGTCAGTTCCCAGTGTTGGTGTAGGTTTCCACACCAGTGTAGCAGTTGTCTTAGCAAGTTATTACAATGGTACATACTTAGTATAAAAGGAACCTCCTCAAAGCTAATGAAACATAAAAATGCCTTTGTCAGACATATTTACTAATTTGCAAGTGACCCAACAGAAGAAATGAACAATCAGAGCCCTGCTGTCACACCCTTACAGAGCAGTTATATCCACTGTGCAAACTGTGTAATTCCCATTCATATTTCAGTCACTCCTGACAATTAAATCACATTTCCCTTTCTTGTAACAGCCAACACATGCACATCAATCAATGCAGCTTGTTTATGCTGCAGTGCAAAGCCACACAGCCACTTGCTCAGTTTACTCTAGAACAAGCCCAGCATTAACATCCTCATCACCACAAAACTTCAAATCTGATATGGATTTTGGATTTCATATGGATCAATCCAATGCAATATTTTGGTGCTGAAATGCCCCCTGGAACTGGGCACTTTTTTGTTACTCAATCCAACCTGTTGCTCTGCCCAAGTTACCACTACAAACACTGACAGAGTCTGGGGTTTTCCAACCACTCCAAAATTAAAGTTGTCCCACTCCTTTCAGCTCTGTCAGATGGTTGGGAGTAACTGTGATGCAGTAGTGAGCCTGAATACCTGATACACACAGTGCCTATCTGCTTGGCCTCTCTAGGTGAGGGAGCTAAAATCATAGGTTTCAGGTAAATTACAGTCTGCTTGTAACAGATTATCTGTTCCCAATATGTGCAGAATCCTTTGGGTCTGCACTTCCTTCCAGCTGGCATGGTTTTCAATAAAATCCCTGTTTTTATGTATACTAAGTCTATGGCCAGCCAACCCATCCCTGTAAAATTGCTCTGGAAGCATGGAAGCTCCTCTGCACACCTCCAGCTCAGGGGAGCAGGCAGCCCCAAGGGAGGGCAAAGGATTCCCAAGGAAGTTAATGGGTAACAGCAGTGACCAGAGACAGGAACCAGTGCTGTAAGTGGAGTCTGCTTTTTCTAATCCTGGGCCTCCCCATGAGCAGCAGGGGAGCTTGCACAGCTCCACAGCTCAGGAAAAGGAGAGCCAGCAGCACTGGAAGCTGAACCGAGGGCGACACTGAGCCAAACAGAAACCTGAGGAGCAGCCTATGTTTAAAATGAACCATTAGGAGAGAGCAGTCACCTATGGAGCATCCTTCCCAGCATCCCCAGTACAAACCACAACACAATTACCTGTGTGTTAAGGGGCTCAGCACTGCTGGGGAGGACGTTCTTCAGGGCTGTGAACTTATAGACCACAAAGAGAAGGAAATTCCGGGGCTTCTCAGGGCGCCTTCCACTGCTGGCAAGTCCCAGGCCACACAGCAGCCAATGCTGTGACTGGTTCAAGTTAGAGAGACTTCAAATTTTCTCATTATAAAGAAAAGCATTAACTCTTTTGAGCCTATTCTGCACTACTGCTAATTGCATCAGCACTGCTAAGGGCTCTCCCTGTGCTTCAAATTCAAACTTGCAGTGAAGTGCAGGAATCATGGCAGCTTGGACTCTTGCTAAATCCAAACAAGGGTGGACCAAGTGATAATGCTTATCCAAAAAATATGTCTATGGGTTGAGCTGTGTTACTGACACGAAATGGACTCCACAGAAGGATGCTTCTGTGGGGCACAGATGGGGATAAAATGTTTTTCAGAGATCTCAGGAAGCACATCTAAAATCCTCACCTCCATCCTGAGCTAGACTTGCTAATCTAATAAAATCCCAAGACTGAACACTGTGTGTGTGGAATGCAGCCGTGTCCTGCACAACTTCAAGTAATTTGGGAGCAATCCTTTGCCTTTCACTCGGGCAGATTTCCATCAGACTTGCCGGGAAGTCGGGCTGAGCCCTGACTGCAGAGCACTGCCTGTGAGCCCAGCACAGGTTTCCAGCAGGGCCCAGCTGGGCTGCCCAGCCCTGGAGAAGGTCCCAGCCTTGTGCAGAGGCCCTGATGGCTGTAATTCAGACCCCACTGCAGTGCCAGGTGGACACAGGGCATGGGCTCTGCACAGCAAGGCTTTGGCAGCCAGGGGCTGCAGGGGTGGTGTCCGTGAGAAGCAGCTGGAACCTTCCCCATGAGGGACAGAGCCAACACCAGCCAGGCTCCAAATGGACCTGGCCCTGCCAAGGCTGAACCCATCAGCCATGGTGGTAACACCTCTGGGATAACAGACTAAGAAGGGAAAGGAAGCTACTGCACAGCAGCAATTGCAGCCAGAGAGAGGAGGAGCTCTGCAAGTACCCAGGTCAGTGCAGAGGGAGGGGCAGGAGCTGCTCCAGGCACCGGAGCAGAGATTTCCCTGCAGCCTGTGATGCAGACCATGGTGAGGCTGCTGTGCCCGTGCACCCATGGGGAGCAGAGATCCACCTGTGGAAAACTCCATGCTGTGCAGCTGGATGCCTGAATTTGGTTGTGGGCCTGTGAGAAAGCTGCTGGAGCAGACTCCTGGCAGGACCTGTGGCACAATGGAGAGAGGAGCCCAGGCTGGAGCAGGTTTGCTGGCAGGATTGTTCCCAAAGGCCTGTGCCCACACTGGTGAAATTCGTGGAGGATTGTTTCCCCTGGGAAGGACCCCATGCTGGAGCAGGGGAAGAATGTGGAGTCCTCAGGGCTTGAGACATGTGATGGTCTGACCACAGCCCCCATTCCCTGACCCCGGCTCCTGAGAGGAGGAGGGAGAGAAAACCACAAGTAAAGTTAAGGCTGGAAAGAAGGGAGTGATGGGGGGAAGGTGTTTTCAAGATTGGGTTTAGTTTCTCATTATCCTACTGTGATAGGATTGCTAGTAAATTAGTTTCCCCAGGTTAAGTCTGTTTTGCCCATGATGGTAACTGGTGAGTGATTTCTCCCTGTTCTTACCTCAACTCATGAGCTTTCCATTATATTTTCTCTCTCCCCTGCCCAGCTGAAGAGGGCAATGCCAGAGCAGCTTTGGTGGGCACATGGTGTCCACCCAGGGTCAATTCATCACACAGAGAAACAGCTACCAAAGCATCAGAGTCACAGTGAGCCATTCCCAATGACTCAGAAAAACAATCAACAGGGTTTAAACAAGAGGTTCACTCTTCTCCCCTGACTATGGAGAGCCTGCATCTGGAAGCACTGACAGATATTTTGAATTGTTTGATGCCTTCTGGAACAGAGGCAGAATACGTTGTAGTCTGAACACTGTGTAAAATGCTTCTCCATCTTAAAATAGTCAGGACAGTGAAAGGATTAGAAATCTCTGTCACTCCGGACAGTGCCTGAGCTGAGCAATTTTAATCTTTATATAGCTACAGTAAATTGCAGAAACAGAGCTCTGAAGAGCTATCTGAGCTTGTAGTTCTGTCACGACAATGCAACTCCAGACTCTTGGCAAGCAATCCTTGGTTTCAGAAGACAATAGGTAGCAGCAGCTACTGGATACTGAAACAATTGCAGGCACTAATACAGAGTAAAAAGAAGCTGGACAGTTAACACCACTCATCTGAAAAGTAAGGGATGATGCCAGTGGATCTGAATGTGCTGGTTAGACTGATTTCACTATCCCTGTGCAGGTTAGCTCCACTGCCACAAAGAGCCTGCTTCAAGAGAGAAAAGATCATTTAGGGCTGATACAGGCAATGAGCTAAATCCATTTTCAGTTACTACAGTAAGTACATCAATTGCTCTGAAAACATAAAAGCAGGGAACAGCTTGTTTTATTTTACTGCACAGATAACACTCCTGAGTTAAGTCTTAGAGGTGTATTCTTTCTGCAAAAGGAGAGCAGGCAGAAGGAACAGATCCATGTCTGAAAGGAAGCTCTGGGCCTGAGTAAGCTTACCTTGTTGGTGTCACCCCAACTGCAAAAAAGAGCCCCACACACAAGCAGAGGGTGCTTGATTCAACTTCCAGAGACACAGAGCCCTGCCCAGCAGCCTCCTCCAGCATGTGCACCCACCCCCTGCCACAGAACTGCCACGACAGGAGATCATTCGCCCCGTGAAAAGAATCCCTGTGGCAGACAGCGCACGACGTGTTCCCGCTGGCGGCAGTGACTGGCTGGATTACAAACAAGGGCACATCATTGTCCCCAGACAGGATCACTTGGAGCAAACCTAGGGAAACACATACCCTTGCACAACTTATATATATATATATATATATATATGTATCTCTTTATATATATAAGTTTTATTTGTGTATACATTGATATAAATATGCACGCCCCCACACACACAAACACACCCCCGTAAAACAAAGCACAGAACACACACACACACATACGGAAACATTTTAAATGATGCTGAACTGAAATCTAAGAATATAATTAAGAAATTATTAGCAGGTTTAAAAACTGAGTTAAAAAACTATTCAAAGTGTCTTTAATATTTATGTTCAAGTAAGGGCCAGAATGACCACAGACTAGTACTGATAAAAAGAGCTGGCATTAATTTCCCATATAATGCCAGAACTTGTGAGTTGCTCCTCATTGTCAAACTCATTGTCATTTCGCCATTAATGCACCTCCTCAACTAGGAAGGTTTTTTTTAGGAAACAGTAATTTCTCAAGACTTGGGTTACAAGCAATATTGTTTAGGCACCCTCAGTCATAAACTAATCCTGAAAACCAAACACACCTTAGAGTATCAGGAGAGAACTAGCAGGACCCAGACATCCACACCCACAGTATTCAGTGGCACAAACAGAAAAAAAGGCAGTACTGGAGATGGAGGATGGAAAGGTGACACAGTGGTGGCCTTTAGAACAGCAACATTTACCTAGAGAGACACTCCAGTACACCACACATGCTCCATATTCAGGAGATATGGAACCATGGTGGCATTTCAGAGATGACTGTGGGTGCAGGTTGGGATTTAGTGGCAGCTAAAGCTATTGTTTACTTGTGCTCCAGGGTGATAACAAACACCTCTAATAACACTGCAAGGATTATTCGGGATATTTAGTATGGCTAAAAACCCTGGTACCAGTGTCTTATATCAGAACTCACTTTATTAGAATGTAAATGTAGTGTACAAGCACCAAACCATTTTAGCTTAACTGTTTAATGGACATTCAATAAATAAATGACTAGTGATTTTAAAGAGATCTTGAAGAAAAGATTTTTGTTTTCTTTTCCTATTTTTTTCCTTTTGTTAAGATTATTCCCTATTTTATTCTGATAGAAGACTCCGAAGATTACTGGTACCCTGGTGTGTAAAACCGTGAGTCAGCACACAGGCACACACACACACACATATAACACACACCTCACTGCTACATCAACAGCCTCTTCAGTAGAGAGCCCCAGCCCTGGCACAGGGACCTGGACAGCAGAGAGATTCTCTTTCTGCATTTTGGTGTCACCATCACCACTCCAGTTCCACATTTATGGCAAACCAAGATGGTCTTGAACATAAGAACAACCCTTTCATCACCCTCTCTAAATAAAGCCACGATTAAGTCTTGAAATTTCTTTGTTTTTCTGCTCTTCAGCTGTGCAAATCCAGGCAGATGTGCAGGCTGCAAAGCCGACTTCCAGTCTCTTCCAAGCCCTCACCAGTCTGGTGTGATCACACAGAGACGACAACGTCGAGATAGAGTCTGTCGTAGGACTCACGGAAGCACAGGATGAGGAGCAGGCTGAGCAGACAAGACCCTGGCAGGCACCAGTTGAACCAGGAAAACTCTGTAAAAGCAGAACAGAGACCCAACCTTGGTTATAAAATATGTTTTTTGTTTAAAGCCACCAAAACTCGGACTGATGGCAGGTTTGAAGGAAATTGCTGTGTTCTGACAAAATCCTGACAGCTCCCGATCGATGGATGGTTAACATGGTCTGTGAGCCCTCTCCATGGACACCTGAAGTTATATAAACTTATAACCAATGCCTCCAGCTAACCTAAATCCTCCTTATTCAACCTGCCAATGAAGAGAACGGGGAAAAAAATAAAATCTATCATTGCTAATGGAGAATAAACCATTTCCAAAGACTCTGCTCATTAGTCCCTTGATTTCTATGGATTGAGAACCAAAATTAAAAGCATAGGAAGAAACTGGGGTTGATTTTGAATCAAACCTGCTACATCGTATGAGGAGGGAAAACCAATTCCTCAGAAGAAACTTGTGCATAATATGATCAATTCAATTTAGAAGTCATTGCAAAACCAGGCCCTCAGAAGCCTCTTTTCAGCTGTTGGACATAACATACTGCTCATAAAAGCCTGTGTTCCATATTCAAGAAATCCTGTAATCTGATGTTTGACTAATAATTAGCAGTTTGATTCAGGGTTTTTTTCAAACAACATTTTTTTTAATATGTCAGTTTATGAAAGGAACATTCATTTCACTGAACAGAGTTTTTTACATATTTTTTTTAAAATTTCCATTATTATTATTATTATTATTATTATTATTATTATTGCTATTATTAGTATTACTCATTATTATTTATTTAATTTTTATAGAATCTAAACTCTCCCTCAAGGTCTTAGTTAATCAAAATCAAGGCTTAATCACTGCTACTTTCTTAAATCTGTAATTTATATTGCTGAAAGAAAAAGCATGATTTATGTTAAACAATGCGAACGACAACAGTCAGAAAGCCTGAAAAATTAACCTTCCAAAACCAGTAACCTTCAACAACACCCTCCTTGATCCACCAAAAACCCTTATGGATTTGTTTAGGCAGTAATGTTATTAATACCATAGCAAAATTTTCCTAGGCCTGGAGAAGATTTATGTGATGCCAGAAGTCAATAGGCAAATGCTTTGCTATTATTTTCCTTATAACATTCCTGCTTAATTGGATTAAACAGACTTTAACTCAAATATCCTAAAAGACAGAATTTAACTTGTGAATCCTTGATCTCATTTTTGATGCAGACTTTCTGACAGCACTGGTGATGCAGGGAATGCATCAATTGTGAGAGGCCAAAGGTCAGATTCCTTTTGTTCTTCCCTTGGAAGTCCCTGCAGAAAAGGCAACGAAAACCTCATCCAGAGGCTGCAGCTTTGGGGCACAGCACTAGTAGGGAGGCTGAGCTTTAGGGAGGTTCACATCCCCATCCTGCTAGCTGAACCAAAATCTTCAGTGCACTGGAAAGCTTCCAGGATTTGGGTTCTTCACAGCATTTGCAATAGCAGTATAAGGAGAAAAAGAGAAATTGGAATGAAAACTACTGAAAGATTATTTGGCCTAAAAGAAAAGACCAAGGGAACAACATGAATTCAACTGAGTTCTGATTTATCTGTAAGCTTCTTAAATGCCATTAGAGGATGTATTTGAATCAAATGAAAGCAAATGATTAAGATCATTATCTACCTTCTAATGGATTTTTGTAATCAGAGGAGCCAATAGCACCCCTGGCACTGATCCCCCCCAGTGACCATACACTCTCTCATACTTTCTATCAAAGAATGGATTGTCCTGAGCATAAATTACTTTTTTTGGTTTTCCTTTTGAAGAAATAGGGAAAATATTTTAAGTGTATGCATATACCAATTTCAGGTTTATCCTAACCAGCATTTACTGGTATCTCATAGGGAAAGAAATATGAGAGACAAAAAATGGTCCCAAATACCCTATTTATGGGGAAATGAGTCCACTTCATTGTTATTCTTTCATCAGAAGTGAGACACCTATCCCCATCCTCATTTATTATGTAATGCCAAACACTGAAAAAATTCTCAGAATATTCTGTGTCATCTTTCCAGCTCAGGTGCAGATGTCAGAAACAATAGTATGTATGAACAGAGTTCACACCAATTAATATCAAAAGCATCCTTTAAAATGTAAAGAATAGCTCTCACATCACTCAAGGCTAGCCCAGATGGCATTCAGATTTTACAATGATACAGTTCAGCATCAGTATTAAAAAAATTAAATAATTTCTCTCCGTTTGTATTCACAGACCACAATTTGGAACCAGGCTGTCACCCTGCTTGCAATTTCCTGGCAGAAAGACAAACCATGCTGAAAAATTGCCCCAAGTTCAAAACTTGATAATTTCTAGCAGAATTCAATCTGAAATTTGTCACTCTCCTCTTAGTTATAAAACACAACATCTTAAGAAGTAAGAATACATAAAAGCTCACATTTTCTAATGCTTTACAAATACTACGCCATGAAGCAAATGTTTACCATAATGACAAAATACAAAGAAAAACTCTGGTCTTTGAAAACCATTAACAAAGACCACTTCCCTTTGAAAGCACGTTGGGTTCTTATTTTACAGCTTAGAGTAATAATATCTATTATGGTCTACTAAACAGCCAGTTGTAAGTTATGATTACAAATTAGGAGGAAGCAAATACTACTCGAGAGAAGAGAAAGTCTGAATAAATTGACAAAAACATGAAGTGGAATCCTGTTGTGCTGGATTAGGCCACGGGACTACCCAAAGCAATGCCTGTTCTGCCTTTGAGCAGTGGTCAGGAGATCTCTCTGCCTTGCAGGGGCACCTCTGACCCACTGAACAGAGCTGGTCTTCAGTGGGGCATTTCTGCTCTGCCTCTCCTGGGCAACACAGTTCCACCCAAGAGCATGAGATGGGGTGAGCTGTGCTGTGGTTCTGAACACACATAGATGCAAACATTATTAACGGTCACGTTACCCAGGCCTTCATAAAATATGATGACACTGTGTACCTTGGTGGTTTCTGGCTACAGCAAATTCAAGTAGAATTATCTTTCATCTACGTCATTTCATTTTTATAAGCATGCATATAGAAAAGAACAATTAAAATTCTCCTTCCTTGCTGCCCTTGCTTCGATTCAAACATTTGGTTATTAACAGAAATTGTATGTGCAAATCCTTCCTTTTACTGACAAAGGTATGTCCTTAAGGAGAAATAAATTTTCCAAACAGTTTATATTTCTTACCTGTATGGTAAAAAGTGAGGAAAAACAAAAGCACTCCCATGAACACATTACTCAAAAAGGTGACAACTCCACAGCTTATTCCTTCTGGAACAGGGTAGACTGTCTCCACAAAGAGCTCAAAGAATATTGGTACGCTGCTGTTGAGGAATATACCCAGCAAAATGCAGGATGTGTACAGTGTGGCTATGACAGAAACAAAAACAGTTATTAATTTCATGCTGGTGTTTTCCCCCCTATTCAGAGCTGCCAAGAATACTAATATCTGAATAACCAAAAAATGCATAAACTTATTTTTATCCTCTGTGTATCACAAAGAACATCACATCCCACTAGCTTCAGGCAGAATGCATGCATTGATTTGTGAAAAAAAGATCAGAAATACTGATTTATTTATCTATTTATTTAAACAGATTCCATGAAGATACATTCAGTGATTTGGACTTCCCTTGTAAGTAAAACAAACAACAAAATTATGAATGCAAAGCATCACCTACAGTTTGATTCACCTCTGAAACAAACAGAAAATATTGTCCTACACACAATTAGGACAGGGAGCAATTAATGCATCAAATTGGAAATGGACATGGATTAACCTTTTGACTTTGCTCTAAAGGTCAAAACTAATTTTGCTACCATTTTACAAATAAATACTAATGATCTGCCATCTATCAAGACATTAGTATTCAGCACAGCCTGAACTGCAACATGTTGAATCCCTTCTGGCTTCAAAAGGAAATGAAGGGCACCCAGCTCCTGACAGGAACGGGACAAATTTGATAATGCAGATTATTCACTGCTGTACAACAAATTGTTTTTCTTGGACAAACCAACAGAAGAATGTGACATTTCTTCAGTAGCCTCAGCTATTTTGTTCTACAATTTCTAATACTGCCAAATATTTCACAGTACTTAATACAGAAGCCTAATATACCTATATTATAATTTATTAAATGTATTATAGCTATTTCTGGACAAAAACACCCCAACAAAACTTTTTAAAAAATTAGTACCTATTTAGTAATTAAAGTAAGTTTTTTCTTAGTGCTATCTTGGACAGAGAAGATTTCCTGACTTGCAACCTCAATAACCCAAGGTTACTGACCAAGTAAAAAGAAGAAGGAAATTATCAGAAGGCTTTAAATAACCAGAAAACTCTGGAATAATTTCTGAGGTTCCCACCAAAATACTAAGAAAACCTAAAGAAAAAATTTTCAGATACAAAAGTGTTATGAAGCCACAGGTAAATTATTTATAGCATCCTTTCACTGCAGTGAAAAGATTATATGGTACAAAATCCTTATAATTTTTTTTCATATAAATATATATATGTGTACATATTTCAGTTTAATTTACACTCTTTTGTCTTCAAAAGGGGAGAACTGAAACAGCTCTGCTTCACCTCCTCTTAAGCACTGCTCAAGCTTTCAACTGAGAAACTATTAGGAAGCAGGCAATGTTCAGCTTAAAAAAATACTAAAAACCAGCTTTTTAAAATATAAAGAATCATGTAAAAGAAATAGAGGCAATAAGAAGCAGAAAGGGCTATCTATCACATCCTCTATTTCATGTGGTTTGCTTCCAAGGCACAAAGACATATTTCTTTCTCTACAGAGGACTTGTCTGGAGAGGAAAAAGGAGGCAGAGCTGGCCCCCGCTTTTTTGAATATACCACAGTACTCTGAGCTGTTAAGAAAAACAAACACAAACAAACAAACAAAACCAACACCCTCAAAAAAACCATGGTAACTTTCCCTACTCTTGAATTCTCCTGTCATAAACTGCAGAGTAAATCAAAGAAATAGATGCAAGGTATGTCCAGGAGTTGTCAGAGAGGAAAGAAAAAACCCCATACAGTATTAAGATGTTCTTCCTAATGCACTCCCTCTAGCTAACACTGAAGACCTGATTCCCTAGTTAAAAGATCCATAGATTTTTGCTGCAAGTCCTCACCAGTGTTTAAAGTTTCATGAGCAACTCTTTGAACTCCCATTTACCTCAAACACTGCTGCATATTGCTCTAACTCTCTCTAACTGCTGTCGGGTGTAGCCAGAATATCCAATCACACTCAGTGGTTTGAAATTTTTGTGTTGGCGAGAGAGACCAACACATAAATGAAATAGGAGAATCTCTTAAGACAAATTAACATCTGCCCCTTATTACACTCAGCTGAAGATGTCTACAGATAGACTTGTAACTTCTACAGAATGTTTTCAGAACCTTCCCCAAAGAAGAGAAGGCGGCAGCCAGCTGTAATTCTGTATCAGAAATCCAAATATTAGAAATAGTTGAGAAGCTGCTAAAAGCCACAACAGCACCATGGAAAGTGGAGCAGTGAACAAGAGTGTCAGAAGCAACACCTCTGCAAGAGGGCTGAAACATCTTCCATGAGGAGCAACAGCCAGCAAAAGAAAATCATGCCTCCAAACAGAGACGATGTCTAGACATATAATTTTCCAGAAACTCAGAGTCACTGAGATGTAGGCAAAAATTAGCAGCCATGTGAAGATCAAGACTTCATTTAATAAAGTAGATGCCAAGGTTTCCATAACATGAACAGAGGCGTCCAAGCTAGATTTGCTAGTTTAAAATACACCAGATGAATTACATCATTGCTCACCACTCACTAAAAGGTACTAAGGTGACCAGCCCACAAGTGAACAAGGGCAGTAACTCTGTACCTTAAAAACAACACCCTCACATTTCCCTGTCACAACACTCACACAAACTCACCCCCTGGCACACACCTCACACTTCTGCATTGAGAGGAGCAAAGCAGCTTCAGCATCACCCTTTGGCTACCCCAAAGCATTGCCTGCCTTTTGTGCACTCCAAAAACTACCAGCTAAATACCAGTGACAGCAGCTCAGCTGAGATCACAGGCAGTACTGATAAAACAAGGTCTGTGTACAGGTACAGGTCCATACATCTTTGGAATTAAAAAGCAGAAATGTCACAGCAAAAGGACAGACAGAATATAGCATCCAGTAGATGCCAATTTAACTTTTAACATTTAATGGAAATGATAGCTTTTAATTAGGAAACCATAAAAAGAAACTCTGAAAATGAAGGAGATGTGCATGTCTGAAAGCCTCCTTTAAATGGTACATATTGTAGTGATGGGAAACTGTTTTTTATTTTATGCATCTGTGAATCACCCAGGGTTATCCTGAGTGCTATACAAATAAGCTTATTCCAGTAACTTGGCAACTGAGTCACAAATCCAACCAGTCAACTAGAAAGAACTCAAAGACAAGATGTGCAGTTTTAGAAAAATAACTCACAGAAACAAGTAAAATCAGAGTTCAAAAGTGTTTTTTCTTTTTGATTTCACACACTAAATAGCGTATCTCATATTCCAGCTCGTGGGTGACAGGAAGATACCACCTATTAACAGGGACCATTTGCTTTCCCTCACAGAGACCTTGTGCTGAAGGAACACAAATTACCATGATTTTATACTGCAGAAGAACAGCTGCTGAAGTTACAGCAAATGTTCTTTCAATTAAGACAATCTTAATGACAGTCATTCAAAATGAATATAAGGATCTGAAAGCACTGACAAAAAAAAAAAAAAAAAAAAAAGAGATGATTCACCATGAAGCTAACATTGTGTCCTAAAGAATAACAACTAATTTGGATAGGCGTACACTGGAGAAATGTGTCATGCTACTAGTATAAAAAAAATCACTTTTACTTGGGAAAAGGAATTAATTAATTGTCTAGGAAGCTATGTGCAAAGTTGTGTATCCAAGACAGTTGCAGCTATGGACATCAATAATGGAACTGGGCTAGGTTTTTAAAAACATGATATTAATTGAAATAGTTTAAAAGACGTTTGTGTGCATTAATCAGCTATTTCTCAGGCTGACCACTGCAAAAAGATCAGCCAAGGCAAAATACCCATCCAAGCACAGCTGTTTCAGAGAACTGGCCAGGAGCTGCTGCAGTAGGAAGCTCAAGCCATGTTTCATCACGTCATGTTCATGCTCGGGGTATGAGGTAACCCTTGCTATTCCCTCAGCACTCATTCTGCTGGCCAGGAAGGAAGCAAGGAATAAAATGTGCCTTGATAATAGCACTAGAGATGTCACCAATTCAATGACTTGGGAATGATGGTGATCAGTGGCTTAGCACAAAGAGGAGAAAAAGTGGCAAGAAGGAAGGTTCCTGCCTGGCTTAACTCCTGCAGGCCTTCAGCTACTGGATGGCAAATACAAGCCCATATACCAGAAAAAGACTTTCTCTTCTCCCAGCCACAAGCTGGGAGAGTATCATTAATTTATACCAATTAAAAAAAAAGGGGGAGGGAGGGGAGAAAAAGTTAGGAATTCAAACAGGGAAGTGATTTAAATGACAGCCTTCACTTGGTGTCCTCAGATGAGCCTGCAATGCAGCAGAAGGAGACTCAACTATCTCTGACATCCAAACAATTTCCCAGAATTTTCCAGGACGTTCTGCAACATGTTTAGCAATTTACTCTTAAATTATACCATCACTAAATGTATAACTACAGAGCCTGATCTAAACCCAAATGAAATTGATGGAAGGACCTCAAATGATGTGACTAGTTCTTACCAACCACTGGCACATGTATCTTGTCTGATTTTTAATAAAAAGCATGAAATATTACCATTTCTTAAGAAAAAATAGTTTTCAGATAAATTTACACAGGAAATGCTGTATCAAGTGCAAGCAAGTGGTACAGTATCTCCCTCCTAAGTCCTCTGCCAGAATCTCTTGAACTCTGTACATTTTATAGAGATAAACAGGAGAGTAAATACAATGGAATATATTCTCTAGGGAGCAGCACACAATTTACAGCAAAACCTGTGGAGATCTAGGGCACTTTGTAATTGCCCATTATAACTGTAACCCAAACATCAAAATGAAAGGATAATACCTCATGTGGATGCAGGCTTTGTTGACTTTAGTGCTTCAGTATCCCCATGACCAATTTGAACAATTCAAGTTAATTCCTGGCAAAATCTAAAGTCCATTAAAGTAGAATGAAACCTCCCTATAATCTAACTCTTGCTACTGGCCATGGTAAGAAAAGTCATGGAAGCAGTCACCCTTAATTTTTCCATGAGAAATGTGATTCTCTTAAGGTAAGATGGTAAATTCTACTGTAATTCAGTTATGGGAATGAAAAAACACAATAGAAGAAAGATGTCTCTGTAGCACACATTTATAACATCAGTACATTTCATTGCCTGGATTTCCATTCCAGCACGCACTGATCAAATCGCTATCTCATGATATAGCTTTGAAAGTAACCAAAAATCTGATCAAATTTGATTTGTTCTACATTTTTCTCATGAGAAAAGCAAGTGGAACTTGCTTTGAAAGCTGAGCATTCAGTTTGGAGAGCTAAGAAGTGAAAAAATTACTGAGTAAGCCTCAAGAAATGAAAGACGAGAGGGCTGGAAATCAAACAATATTTGAGGTTTGCTATCGATGGATATTTAAAGTGCCCAGATTCATAGATACTCATCCCTGAATGCTCTTCCCAAATTTCAAGCACTGTATATTATTGAATACTGTTTTAAAAAAGAAAATAATCCCCTAAATTAGTTCTTCTTTAAGCACTCTTCTGTCTGTTAAGTTAAAGCAGCTGTCAGCAAAACAAAGGTCATTATTCCCATCTTATGAGTGGGAAAAGCACGGCAGGAGTCAGAGTAATGATTTGCCCACAGCCCTAAGCAGGTTAATGTTCTCAGGCCACTGTTTTATCCTCTGGGTCCCTCTGCCTTACACTTACCAAACACATCTGGTTTATAGTAAAGAAATTAAACTGAAATAATAAACCAAGCAGTATTATATAATTAACACCTCTCTTTTTCAATATTGTGTTTTGTAGATGAGGACAGAGACAGATGTATTTATAATTTTCAATCTGTTGAACCTGAAAATAAAAGTGTAGGCTGCTTAACCTAAATATAGTGATCAGTTTATGGAGTTGCCACTGTATTCAGTGTCTGCCATGCAGCACTAGAGAAGATTTTGTAAAGCAAACTTCTGCTGAATGTGCTCATAAATATTAGAATACTCTTGATATGCTATGCTGAAAACATTCAGTCTGAGCTGTGAGCAACTAGTGTTGCATATCAATTTTTGGAAAATGCTAGTATTTGTATCCAGAGGTACTACCAGCAATACAAAGTGGCAAGATACTGAAACTGGCAATACAATGCCTTACGCAATTATTTTGGGTGGAAGTATCCCATTGTACATAAATTCACATAATGAAGTTGAGTACAAAGCAAACTAACAATGAACTTGGCAAAGAGAAGCAGATCAGCAGCTGCACTGGGAATTCAATGGAGAAAACTATTTTAATGCTTGATGTGTACATAAAATTGTCTTTGAAACTGAAATGCAAATAATATACATTAAAATTAAAATTTCTTAAAATAAAATTCAGGCTCGCTTAAAATATAAACCAATTCCAGAATCAAGGTTTTAGGAGGGCTGTGATTAGCTGATGAGAGGTGTTTTAGACAAATGATATAGTAGCTGGCACTGTATCATTATTGCCTTGCTTTCTTTTTTCGCCGCACTGGCTGTTACAGTTCATATACACAACTCTGAATGCACTTTTTAGAAAATCTTCTGGAGTTACATTAAGAAGTCAGCAAATGACAACAAAACTTGTCTTCCTCCATGGGAGGAGGAAAAATGGAGCGTATTATGCAAACACAAAGCAATGCAGGCATTCCTCAATACAAACAATGCTAAACAGTGTAATTTAAAAAAAAACACAAATGCAGTCATTGATTTTTATTATCTGCATAAAATGTCTCCATTGTAAGTAATTACATTTTGTAGGAAATATCTTTAAATTATGTTATGCCTATTTAAAAGGAATTAGGAGAATATTACACAAACAAGGTGAGGAAAATATATTTTGCTGTGACCATTTTTTCAAATACCTTCCCTCACCCAATATTTAAACCAGACATGTCTAAAACTGCTACAAAGAACACCAATTAAGAGGGGTTTGGTTTGCTTGTATTTTAAAAATAAATATTTAGAGGTTTTTTTCCTTTTCTTTTAGGCTCAATAATTGGCCAAACTCTCTCGTCTTTTTTATGCTTCCATAAAGACACATCCACCTACTGCTTGCTCTGAGCCCAGGTGGGAGACAGGCAGAGGGTTTTCAGAAGAGGGAGATGAGCTTGTGTCACCCAATATCCACATGCTAAAGGAAAAGACTGTTTTTGGACCTGGGGAAACCACTATCAGGGTGCGCCTATAGATGCAAACTTTATTCATGGATCAAGCAGCTGTCAGGTGAGATACAGCAGCTGATGATGATGATGTTGTCCAACCAGCCTTCATCTCTGTAGTGAAGCCTGCCTTAACACCTGGGCCAGTACAAAGGCTCCCATAATTTGTCTTGTTTCCTCCCCAAAATGACTGTCCTGTGGAACACCTCCCTTTCAAGCGTACCAGCAATCCTTCAGATCATGTGGATATTTCAGCAGCTCCCAGGTATTGCTGAGGATGGCAATGCTTGTGGCTTTGCAGGGCAAAGCCTGACTTGTTCAAGAGAACAACACTGGAGGCAGGCCAAGAGAGAAGGGGGAAGTCCCTCCCAAAATGGGAGCTGCATGGCTGGAAGGGAAAACGTCTTTAAAAGATCAAATGTATACCCCCACAAGTTTCCATGTCAGTTTTGAACCCTGCTTGCTCTGCCTCAGCATTTGACCAAGGCTGAAAGTGTGGACTGAGATCCATCACTGGCTCTGTAGCACTGCCAAGCCCAACACTTGTGCTCTTTGCCACAGGACAGGAGGAAGTGGAGGAGCCTATGAACCTTCTGGCAACATCAAAACCTGCTTTCAATAACACAACAATCCCTGCTTTGCAGCAGGTGTCCAGTGCTGCCTACAAAGTGGCTCTGGAACACAAAGTATTTTATGGACCTTGTCTGGGGAAAAAAAAAGGAATGAAAAGAAAGAGGAAAAAAAGAGAGAGAAGAAAAAAAAAAAAACCAACCCAGAAATAAAATTTAAAAGAAAGATGAATGAGGGAAAAGCCCCACAATGATGTCTGCTTTTGTTCTGCACATCTTCCAGCTCTACAAAAAACACACAGATAATAACTACTTGGCAGTCCAGTGTCAACACTTGTCCACTGATACGCAGAGTGACTTCCACCTTTACCAGCTACCACTAATCACTTCCAAAAGCTGCCAGCCCACAGCCTGCATTTGACCTCCTAGATTTGTACTCGTGATACACACTACATCTCAAACTTTTAATTAAAAGGAGATGAAAAAAAGGAAGTTCATCCAAATCAATTCAAATGTACTGTTTCTCCCAATTACTGTGAATGCAGAGGTCATCATCATGTTGCATCATTACATTGAGGAATAATCTAGCATGAAGTCCTATCAATTAGCTTAAATAGCTTGTGTGTTTTCATCCATAACAGCATATTTCATAAAGATATACCAGTGCTTTTCTGTGTACAAGGAACTAAATTGAACAGGCACATTACATCTATTTTATAAGAACTTTAATGAGAAAAGCCTGATACGAACCTTCCTCCACTGCATATCTATGAAATTTAAACAGAAGAAAAAAGAGATCATCTTTTCTGGCTGCACATTAGATTGTGATGCTTTAGATTGCCCTTTTTTTGGTATTTTTTGAGGAATGCACTACATTCCTGGCACTTCTATTCAAACCAAGCTTGTGTTTTAAACAAAAGGGTTCAATATTTACAGTGACATATATAAAAACAGCACTGACAGAAAACTCTGATATATAATTACAACTTAATCAAAGGAATCATCCCTTTTAAGAGAAATGGTAAATGCATGAAAAGTACAACCCAATCTCTGTATTTGAATCAAGGGATGCTAGTTTAGGATACTATATATCAATCCTCAAATACCCCACCTACTTTTATGTCCTGACAGTGGACAAAAACCTTTCCAAAAAAAGCAGCACAATGCACCTACATGCTATAAACAAATAAGAATTCTTATAGAACCTATATTGCATGGTGAATTCTTTACAAAAAAACAATATAATAACATCAGAGAGAGCTCCATCAGTTTTGTTTTGGAACACTGGCGAGTACACATGTAATGACTTTCCCTTCTTGAAACATCTCTGCTTCATTCTTATGCATAGACTTGAAGGGTCATTTATGTATTTGGCTTGTTGCATCAATTCAGAGGACAGAGTTACTGTAAAAATTTACATTACTGCAGGCTTGTAGTGATGAAGCAGGCAAGCACAACAAAAAAGCTTTCATTGCATTTATTTTGGATTTGATGGAAAAGTGTAGTCATTTAGTATGACAACAGCCATCATGAAATTTGATTTGTTTATTGATTAAATTATGTTTTATTTAAGCAGAATTTTTGAAAGCATTGAAATTTCAAGATAAAGCACAAATTTGACCTATTCATCCAGATGGTGTTGCTCCTGAATTGATCATGTATTTCAATTTGCTGTACCCACTTTATAGTTGTGACATTTGCAGTGCACCAAGGACACTGAAACTCAAAGTTAATTTGAGTAAAACACTACTCTATATACTACTCTCCACATCACTCTTTTATTAAAAATGGGCAAAAATCATTTTAATTTCTCCTAGAATGCATGAATTGCTTATAACAAAGATGGCACTTTATTTAAAATGGATTTATAGACTTCTTTACTAAAAAATATATTGTGAATCTTGATGGCTTAAGTTTTACTTGCTACTCTGTTGAAGGTCTTGGAATCACAGGTGGATCAGTCCTTTGGTGCAGATAATAAGGTGAAGGACAGATTCTTAAGAATTAAGCAGTGCTACCTTTCAACCAAGGGTACAGCTCGCTGGCAGCCCAACCAGATCTCTGAGCTTTTCCCCCACTCCTGCCAACAGCTTTTTTTCCTGTCTTTTTGAAGCGCAGGTTGAGTTAATTTTGGGCTGGAAGAATTCCCTGAACCTGCATGCAGGTGCAAAAAAAGAGGACAGCCTTGTGCAGGGACAGATTTAGATAGCTGAAAACATGACAGGTCACCTTGGTTTGAAATGTTTCCAGTTAACTAATGTAAATTTCAAACCCCTAAATTCCCAGATATGTCATTGTTTCTTATATGCAACACTACTCTCATTCATCTGATTTTTCTTGATTTGTTTCTCACTTTGGTTATTTCAAAGGACTCAAAACAGAAAAATATTTAGTTCCCAAATCAAATTTAAATGTGTATTTGGGGTTCTTATTATTGGGTTTTTTAAGTTTTTAATCTTTTTATGAAGTTATTCAAAGCCAGTGAAGATATTTCAGGCTCAACAGACTTTCTAAACAGTTTTTTTGTCTTAGTAAAACTACTGCATTACTAAAGATATCAAATCAGGTTATAAGATAGTGAAGACTGCAAATATTTGCCCGCAGTATCAACTATAAAGAATAGGAATTAAAATCATTGTCAATACCTGTGGTTAAAGGCAGATGAGTGACAGTAGTTAGGCAGGTGAGAGTGAACCAGGTTGATGCTAATGTTGCTCCAGATAAAAGCAGCAGCAGTATGAACTTCAGCATGCCCCTGATAAAATCTGCAAATCTAAAATAAAAGCATACATCAGAGTACAAATTTTCATATTATTTAAATGTGATGCTTGACAATTAATTCAGTATATTCTCATTAAACATTCTGGAGACTATAAAAACAATTTAAAAGTCATTTCTCATTTTCAGAAACAGGAAAGAGGTATTTTTATAGAATGGTGATATTTCTAGCTGTCAAGCTGAAGAGCCATGGATTTTTTAGCAGTCACGAAGTAACAACCAAACCAGAACAATTCTCAAGCAATTCTCAAGGCATCAAATGAAAATACTTGGAGGAAAGTTTTTTTTTTTCTTCTGCATTTGTTGGACACAATATCTCTCCACTACTTCCATCGCTGTTTTGTCAGCATTTGCCAGTCTCCCTTGGCAGACACAGAGCTCCATTAGCATATGAGGAGGCTGCCGCGTTTCATTCAAGACATAGTTAAGTGTCAAGATTCATTCCTGTGGGAAATGGAAAAACTCCAAAAAATTCCAAAGAATCCCTAGCTGAAGATGATAAGGAACAGCTTCTGAACTCTTGGATTGGTGATGAAGCTCACGGCAGTTTAGGCACGGAAGGAACTCTTTACACAGGGGGTCACTGTGCCAGTGGCTGTTTTGGGTTGAAAAGTTCCAGAAACCACAAGCTTGGTACTACTCCTCTTCTACACAGACCCTGCTGACAGACTAGGGGAGGACAGCCCCACAAGTCCTTGGGCAGTCTGGCTGTTATATAGAGGGAATTATGATCTTTATACCACCTGATAGTACAATTGCTTTTTTCATCTTCTATTTCCTTTTTCATTCAAGGAGACAGAATGTTTCTGAGCAGTGCTCGTGTGGCATAACTATCAGTGCAACTGCTCTTTTCAAAGGGGATGTCAACCTAACTACTGAAAAAGATATATTAGAAAAGGCAATGTCATTTATTCATGAGTAATTTTCTATAATCTCCTGCTTAGGAGATGTAATTTTAGGATGGACAGGTTAGGTATGTATTTCTAAAGCACATCTTCTGCCCCCACAGCCTCCTACCTTGATAGGGCTAATGGTAGCACAATCCACTTGTTTTGGTCCATGATGAAATTTGTCTGTCCATCAGCTAACTGCCTTCTCTGGCCTGACAAAGATCACTCTACAGTAAGATATCTTATAGCTTATTTGATAAAACAGGAAATGCTACCAGCGTTTTGAGAACTTCCAAATATACCGTAAGAGGTGCACGGGTAATGCAGTCAAACACTCTCTGTTCCCCCAAACCAACTTATTTCCTCTTAGTTTGGTTCTCCCCATGCTTTAATTCCACATTGAATTTAGCAGTGAGTAATTCAATAAACAGTACTGGGAGATCAATGCTGCATATAATCTGAGAGGTTTATGACTGCAGTGTTCAAAGTGGTTTATGCATTCATCTCCAATAGCCAGAGGTCAGCTGCTACTGGTGGATTTTTTTCTGACAATTCAATCGAGGAGTCAGGATCGCCTCAATGGTTTGCCAGTTTCTTTAATTATTCTTGGTGATCACTAGGGTCAAAATCAGCAATTTTAAAAGCTTTGCAGAAGCTTCTTAAAGTGTAAACTTCCAGCTTATTCCACAGAGACTCCCGCCTTGCCTGCTGGCAGACAACACCACTGTTCTCTGTCCTTACAGGCAAGGGCAGTGACATAGACCCTGTCTAACGAAACAAAGTGAGAAACATCAGGCTTCTGGGAGGGACATACACAAACTACAGGTCTGGGGGTGATCTCTAGGGGATCCTCTGTCTCTATCCCACCACCAGGGATATGTGGGGATGGAAGGATGATATGCATCTAAGCCATTCATGGCAGCTAAGTGGAGAAAATACCTACTTTTACCAAGCAGCTGCAACTCTTTCTGACACAAAGATCCCAGTTCGGGTACCAGTGTGCTCGAAAGAGCTCTCAGATATCATAGAACACCAAAAGGGTCAAATGTAGCCCAAAGTAAAGGTTTATGCAGCTACTGGATTCAGCCAGCAATAGAAATAATAGGAACAAAATGACATAGAAACCTAGCCTGAACTTGGTAGTTGAAGGACTTCTGTTTCTTCTCTGGTTACAGGAGAATAAAAAAGAATGTAAATCTATTCTACTCATCATAATACTTGCTTCAATTTTAAAATACGAGAAATTGCTTTTATCCTCAGACCCAGTACCTGATTTCGAACCTTTGTTCTGTATAAATCCTGCTTCATCATCTAGCATGTCAGGGATTGTCTGCAGCTGCTAAAGAAGTAGGCACAACAGGAGAGAAGGTGAACACATTGCTAGATACAGACCTCTGAGCCTACTGCTGGTAACAGTCTCCAGCCTCCCAGCAGATCCAGCCCCAGGCTGTATCCTACAGTTAAAAATCACAAACCTGCACTGCTGACAACACTGTCTGTTGCTAAGGAAATTATCACCATGCCATAAAGTTTCAGCATTTTGACTACACTGCAGGTTAGAAGCAGGAACTGAAACTGAGCTGCAGAGGACAAAACCTCAGAAATATCTATGATCCTTGGCAAATGTGGGGAAAAATTAAAAAAAAAATCTGAGAAAAGGGAATAGATTTATGTTACCATGGAATGATACGAATGCTGCTCTTTGACACTGCTTTTCTTCAAACTAGTAGCATCTGAAAGCTGCCAGCAAAGGGTACAGAACCTACCAGCTGCCCAAAATAGGCCAGGCTTTTCAATTATAAAAATGCATCAAACACATTAGCTAAACATGTAAGTTCATGGCTATCAGGACAGCAGTGGGTGGAGAATAGAAGGATTTATGTATAATGCTGAGGAAAACTTGTACCATTTTGAAAATGAGATAGATAAACAGATTTCCAAACTGGACATTACTTTAAATACAGATGATTTACATCACCTACTGTGATGTACAGGACCTAATGCTCCAGGGCAAGGCTCAGGTTGTTAAAATCTCTAAATTATAGAATCTGCATTGACAAAAATGGAAGGAGCAAATTCCTAAGCTGCACCAATTTTGCTTTGACAAATTAGCAGAAAAAAATAAGGAAAAAAATCCACCCCAAAACTAACAGCTTCTTGAGAGGTGGTTAAGGGAGAGAGCTGCTTGCTTGGCAAATCACAGTTCTGACACTGAAATATATCAACTTGTCAGCTTTGACAAGAATCATTACTTAATTTTCCTAATTACAACTTTCAGCAGATTACAGTCAGACTCGTCATTGATTCAACCCTAGACAGATAAATGCTGAATAGGCCTAGGAGGGAGAGTCATCCATCAGAAGTGACAAATCACCTCCTCCCTCCCTTTCTGTATGCAAACCCTCCCATTTAAACTGCGCATCGCCCAAGTTAGAAAGACATATTTGGAGACAGACTGTTGGTATTTTTTAAATCTACTAAATGCTAAACACAGGTATTCAACTAGGTTTGAAATGAATTTTGAAGCAGTTAAAGGGACTATCAGCATTTCCAGAAACTTAACCCAGGCAATATATTAAATAAATTAATTTACCATAAAGACTGAGATTTGCATGTTGGCATAGAGTCTGCAGATTCTCTCTGACCAAAGTTAAGTGAGCTTCTAAGCTCTACTATTGAAATGTTGCAAATATACTAGAGATTAATTCATGATGAAAAAGATTAAATTGGCACTCTACCTGTTTCAACATGCAACCTATGGCATCTGTGTCATTTATAGCAATTAAACAAATGCTTTTAAACATCTATTCTCTTACAGAGAAAAAATTGTATCTGAGCTTGGCTAATCAAAAGCAACTCTTTTTAGAGGAAATCAGGGCATGAACTTTGTTTGGCTAATGAAGTCCTTTGGCCTGCATCTGGAGTGGATGGGAGAGAAGTGCTTGTTTCTTTTCCCTGGGTCAGGAGTTTTTTCCTCTCCCTGTTGCAGTTGCTAGGCAGCCTGCAAAATGTCAGGATGTGAAACCTCACATTTCTTTATGCATTGTGTACTCTGATGAAGCACAGCAAGTGAGAAAAAGAGTTTAAAAAAGAAAAAAACCTCCATCCACAATGCCACAATGATGCAACAATTACAGATATCTGCACATGTGCTAAACTCACTGCAGAACTGGAATCTAAAGATTGCACACAGAGAAGCCAGGACAATGCTCAGATATCCCAAAGCAAGGGGAACATGTGATTGTTTTTAATCACATAATAAACTCACTGCTCAAGTACCTCCTAAAAGACTTTTCCTTCCTCCCACCATCCCTTTTCCTAAAGAGGACCTCAGTGAAGCAGCAGCAGCCCTTTGGAAGGGCAATCCATTTCTTGTTGTTCCACTCCCTGTGTCATCAGCATTCACAATGGCCAGAGACAGCTGTGTCTGGATTTCTAAAAAACATAAGTACACCCATACTGTAGCCCACAGGATACAGCAGAAAATAGTTAGGCTATGCAGGAATCCAGCAACCTGCCCAAAATGTGCCTAGACTAATTTCTCTGTGGAGGAACATGTTATTGTGGGGAGGCTGCCTGTGCTACATTCCCTATATCCCTTTGCGAATCAATATGCCCAAAAGTGTTAATGGAAGGAGACAGACAATAATTTCTTGAGTGCTTTCCAAATGTGCTACAATGAGGTTCTGAGGTTCTTTCTCACACCAGGCAGCTGAATTCACCAGAGGTGTCTTTAAAAGCAGCATACAGGAAGCATTTCAGGAGTAAGAGTCTGACTTCCAAATTCAGGTATATGCATGTGGAGTTCTCAATCCCCAGCAACCACTAACATGGTACAAATTATTGCTTTACTAGAAACAAATTATAACCTCCCCCACTTGAATGTTCCATTTCAAGTTTCAGGAAGATGAGAGAAAACAAAAGTTCTGTTCTTAAGAGGATACACTAAATGACAATCACAGTTGAAGAAAAGGAGAAGGATCTGTAATTATTCCTACCTTGCCATTGCTATGCCAACAACACAACCTCCAACTATAGACCAAAATCCAATCCAGCCTGCATCCACCTGACAGGAAAAAACCAAAACAAAACAGCGAAATGTGTTAAAGCTGAGAAAATAAGATGATGTTACTTTCAAAACAAATGTTGTGCAGGAGCTCCGAACTGCTAACAACAGTTCTCTACAATAATCTGAAGTGCAAGGCTTTTTCTAGGAAAGGAAATAAATTCACTACAAGAAAGTATGACTAAGTAGTCTATGCCCTAAATGTGACCTCTCTTTATGGAATCTGAGTAATGTCCTCTGCTTTTTATAATACTCTATCGAAAGCATAGAAATCATCTTCTCCCCAAGTCATCTGTTCTACCAGGCATACATTATTTTCTTTTACTAGAGATGAAACAGCCAACAGAACTCCCATTTGTTTACCTACTTCTTCCTTCTTGTCAAAAGGTGTGTACAGTTCTGAAAACACTCACCACTGATGGAGTCAGCAGGGAAAATTGTGACAGTTTGGGATGCCAAAGCTATAGTTCATTTTGTTTAGAATTTCAGGGAGTAAAGTGGTCCATAAGTATTAAGGGCATGTAAAACATAAAAACCTGATAAAACTGCATGCTAGTGCAAAATAAAAACATGCCACTTACAAAACAGCTGCTGATTATCAGTCAGGAGATACTTACCTGGCTTACATGAATGGGTGTTAATATCAAATCCAAAACACCAGACCAGCCAGAGAAAACACCCAATGGTATTGCATAGGCTAAGGCAATCATCAAGAATCGGAAATTGCTGTGAAGATAAAACATTGCCATTAGCCTCAGTTTACATTAAAAATTGCACCAAGATCAGCCAGGAGAGTAAATCACACCCTAGAATCTACATTCTGCCCATCAAGAAAAACAGCAAAAGTATGAAGTAGGAGTGAGCCAGGGAACACAAGAAAGGTATCCAGCCATGTCTCTGAATTTCTAGTGGCTGATATGTTACTGCCTTAGCACTGTGACAACAGAAAAAGCCAATCTCTCCATACATTTCAAAGACTTCTGTAACATGCTGGGCCCATATGTTTCTCATTTCTGCAAGCAATTCTTCCATGAACTGGCATGGGCAACCTACTTAGCCTAAGTGTATGCTAGGAATAATAAGCACTAATTTAAAAGATGAGAAGCTTATTTCAAAAATAAAATCAGAGATTCATCCCTCTTGAACTCTACTTAAAAAATTAAAAAAAACAAAAGACAAACCTCTAAATTCTCTTTTGGTGAAAGGCAAGGAAAGGTCTGGAAATGAGGCAGACACAGTTGCAAGAGTGGAAAATTTTGATGATTTGAACTGGCAAAAACCAGAAAGAGATACAATACTCTAAGGAGTCAACATGTTTGCTTTTTCCCTCAGCTGAAGTTATTCAACCTTTAGTATTCAATGAAGGAGGAACAGTCAAAGCTGTATCGTCATCTTCAATGTATACAGCTAAACAGGAATTTAACCAACAACTTCCCTCACTCACTGTAACTGAAAGCAAATGTGAAATCCTTGCTAAGAGACACCCAAGTTTTCCTCAAAAATTATTTTCAAATTGGAAAGAAAATTTACCTTGGAATCTGAAACAGAGATATTTTAAAGTGAAGAGATTTTATGGTGATTCCAAGGTCTCTCATCCCATGGGATATCTGTGTAACCCCAAACCCTGTGGCTCCCTCCAGTCCCAAACAATTCACATAAAATTGATTCTGATCAGTACCAGTTCCTTGGCATGTAGTGGCAATTTAATAGCACACAGTTAGGAAGGCCAAGAAGGGGAGAGAGATTCAATTACACTCCAAAACATTCGTAAGTTTGCAGCTTACGGTGTTTTACTCCCTTAGATGCTCCACATACAACACACCAGCCAGTGCTTTTTGCACTGTTCTTTTTCACACATCCTCTTCTTGAATAACACATTTCCATCCCATGAACATATCCTCCGCTTCCAATATCATTCGTGTCAGATTTATCTTTTAATGCAAAGAAAAACAACTCTCAAACTTTCAGCTCTTCTAGACATTGGTTATATTTCTCTGAATGCTACTATCTTCCTGACAACTTTTTTTTTATTTCTTAAGAATGCCATACTCTTATACTAGTCTGTCTTCTATCACCTTGGCATCTGATGCTATTTAATACTATCCATGTGAAAGCCAATTCAACAACCATAGAATAAAATAAAAAGGTATTTTGCATGGACATGATAGATTGCTAAGAGGGAACAAGTCTGAATGCAGGGTTCCGAAATAACGCTTACTGAATATTCAAAATCTTTGGCTACTTGGACCCCAACTTCATTAAAGAGCTACTTTTGAGGGAGAACTTTGTCCTTTACTTGACCAGAATTTCCTGTGGTATTTGTTTTCTGTATCTCAAGCAACAAGATAGACTGTGATGTGGGACAGCTGCTCTGTTCCACATCCAACTCCTAGTACCAATACTGGAGTAATAGCTCTGCATGATGACAATCTCGAGGGACAGAGCCTGTTCCCCTACCTGGTCTCCACAAAAAGGAAGGTGACCAGGAGAAAGGAAGCCTGGCAGTGACAGAGACACTGACCAACAGGTGTCATTCTGCCCCTTGCCCAGCAATACCTTGCGCTGGCTTAAGCCATTTGAAACACACATCTTCAGGAGCAGCTCCACTTTTCATGGGTCCAGTCACTTGTGCACAGCTTTTGCAATTTTGCAATTGCTCCACTGAAAGCAGAAAAATGTGCTGTCTGTCACACCATCAGCTGTTGAACCCACACTGTTTTCCATCCTATCAGCAATGACAGGATATCAGCATTAGCCTCTCTGTTAAACCATTCTGCTGGAATATGAATTGATTTTTCCTTTTTTTTTTCAGAAACCTAATGCCACTAGAATGTGTAAGACAGGCTGGTTCAGAGGGGAGCCCCATCAAAGTCAGTCATCATTTTCAGAGTAACTTTGACAGTGCCTATTAACATCAGGCACATTCTGAGCAGCTTCAATTACTGGATGGTGCTGTTGATGAAAGTGTCATTAAAGCAATAATGACGCATAAACCCCCTGATACAGAATTTCAAAATTGTTTATATAGTCCCCAGAAAATATAAAAGCCATGTAACTGGATGAAAGTATCTTACTACTTCAAAACAAAATTCACAACAAGTTTTTCTAATGCAGGCTTTGAGACTTATCAACCATTTACTTGTATTAGGATTTTTTCCATTGGAATATTCTGAACTGGGGAAACAGAAACAAGTTATATTTCCATCACCTAAGAAACTGAGATAGGGCATCACACTATTTCTAATGGAAATTCAAACTCCACTTGTCACAGTGTCTGATAGACTGTTAAAAGATTTGGGCTTAGCTCCCAAACCATGACCAATCTGTCGTCTCCCACTGCAGGCTGAGAGAGTTGGTATCAGGAGATAGTCAGACATCAACTAATTGTTGCAATCTGTCAGAAGGAGGAACCCTCCAAATCAGAAGGAAGAATCAAGCTCCAAACAAAGTCCCCCAAAAAGGGCCCAGAGGGGGATGGCTGACCTCTGTTGAGGTTATAGTAATTCTGCAAGAAGCAGCTCATGTAGATGACTGCCCAAGGACCTGAAGGCACACAGGAATGTGGGAGTTGCAAGGATGTGATAGATCCCTTTGGTGTCCAAGGAAAAAAGGTCAGTGACTTCAATGGTGAAGTTATGCTATGCTGCTTTATTCTGAAGTAATAAAACTGCAGTCTGGCAGAGACGACAGGGAAATGATGAACATCTCAATTCCATGAGTGTATCTGGTGCACAGCTGGGTCAGCCCCCCAGCTCACAAACATCCTAACTGCCTTACACACAGTTCTTACACTAGAGGGTAAGTCTACAATAAAGGGAAATCATGATTTCCTGGTACTCATCTGCTGGTTACCTTCAGTCTACACCACCAGGTCAAAAGAAAGGCCCTCTGAGCCAAGATGAAGCCTAGATTAGGCAGGCAACACGGCTAGAAGCCTAATGACCCAGATGATGGATTTCTCTTGAAGCATGGCAGATACCATTTTCTTTTATAAAACTCCCTCGCATGACATATTGTTACTGAATGGCTCCCCAAGATAAGTGGGTTTAATGATGAACTGTTGATTGCTTCAAGTACAGAGGAATGAAGAAGTGCCTTTGATAAAGAGTAGCATGGAAGAATGCATTAAGATCAGAGGGAAGAGAGATGTAATTATCTACCTGTCCAAATTTTTAAAAAGCCCTCTTGGTTCTTGGAGACACTGTAAATTATACTCATTATTTAAGAGTCCAGTTTGTTTTCTTAAGTTTCATTGGTTATTGTTAACAGTAAGCCAGCTTTGCTGTTTGCATCCTGACCTTACCAGTATCTCAGGTCCATTGTTTACAACACTTTAAACATGGAATCTAAGGGTTATAAAACTCCCAAATGGAGCACTGTCAACTGAAATTTTATATTTCACCTGCGGAGCCAGTTGCTGTTTGGATTTCTGTTCAACAGCAACATTTTTACAACACAGCCCTCAGGCAGGGTCTAACTGCACATCAGCTTGGGAGCAGAACAGCATTATTGAGCGTTATGAGTGTCCTTAAGGGAACTGCTATTTTTTAATGCCCTGAATAGGTCACTTTGCAGACTAACCACCCAGCTGTACTCACACCTCCTGAGTGCCAGCCTGCTCTGGAATGAACACACAGGATTAAGCATCTTGCCAACTATTTACTCCCCCAAATGAAAAAAAAAGCCTCCAAAAATGAAAGAAAATAGACCCCAGTGACAATAAGGGATGAGTTGTTTTGGCTGCCTCTAAATACACTTATTGAAAGTACAGCCCACAATAGGTCTGTAGTAACTAAATGTCTAAAGCTCCACAATTATCGAGCTTCAAGCAGCCCTTTATATGCAGATTCAGCTCCTATCACTACATCACTCCACGAACAATTACAGCAAGAGTCAGAAGCTACCAGTGAAGTCAGTCATATTCCGTACCAGGGGACCAGCTCTTCCCTGCCCCAGAAAGTTCCTCTGTGCAGTATCATCTACAGGGCTTGGGCCTTCACAATTATTCACCATTGATATTACAGTTGCTTTAGCTGTTCCTCTGAGATCGTATTTCCATTGCAGAAGATGCTGTACAAACACTGGGGGGAAGTGGGACTGTGACCTACCAAAAGAATTCAAGTAGGAGAAGCTGCAAAACTGTCACTTTCTTTATAACTCTTTTTTTTTTAACCTAAAAATTCAAAGGAAGCTAGCTCGCCTTTGAGCCTATCCAGAAACATATCATGGAGACATTTTTCCTATTCACACTTCATATTTAAGTATAAAATTAATGAGATTTAATAGATCATACAATAGTTTCAGATAGTTCATTTATTGCTTCCATGGCTGAATGAAAGCAGCTGACTAATCCTTCGAAAGACAAGTAAACCCCAAATTCATTCCAATATAATAAGCACAGAAAAAAGCAACTTAGAAGTTAGTTTTGCCCAGTGTTGTTCACTGTTTTCTCACTGCTCACTTTTAACAATCTTGTATAACATGATGTAACAGAAGCCTTGCATAAGAAAAGCCATGCAAACAGGATGACTAAAGCACTGCTGGTGCTGAAGGACTGGCATGAAGACTGGAGATATACACAGTGGTTTAAAATTTA
The DNA here is from genome assembly GCA_013400955.1 of Drymodes brunneopygia. Classification (NCBI taxonomy): domain Eukaryota; kingdom Metazoa; phylum Chordata; class Aves; order Passeriformes; family Petroicidae; genus Drymodes; species Drymodes brunneopygia. The sequence goes on along the minus strand of VZTZ01015643.1, from coordinate 15,350 downwards.
ATGTCTGCTCTTTAGCAGTTAGCATCCTTTTATGTCTTGACATTAATATTTAATTCTATTTTGTTTAAAAGCACTACAAACCAACTTGTTTGCTCAATGAGAAGATTAAAGCACACTTGTTTTTATTTACTTAGGCACTGATCTACTTTGAAGTGGAAACCCAATGAGGTCCTACCTTAAGAGTCTGCAAAAACTTCTCCTGTAGCTGAGGCGCTGGCTCGCTGCAGCCACGCTGGGGGGGAATGGAGGGCGCGAGGGGAAGTAGGCCAACGCTGCAGAAAATATCAGGGAAACCATTCCAAATTCTAAACAAGAGGGCAAAGAAAAACAAAACCAAGAACAGATGTTAGCATTGAAAGACTTATTTCACTGCAGTGCTGTTATCAGCCAGCCTCCGAGACATAAATCCCACCACAAGTGCTTGACTGCTCCTGACAACAGAATTCTGTAACTTGAAGGAGAAATTTCTTTCTCCTTCCCCAAACAAGATTCCAAATTGAGATGGAGAATCAATGAGACTGGCAGTCCATTCCAGTGATAGGTGCAGCAGAGAACCAGGCTCACACACAGGGAACTCAGTGAAGCAAAAGGGAAGCTTTTGCTTTTTCTCTTCAGAGAGAGATGCAATATGAGGATTTGGCCACGTTTCCTTGCGATGGAAGTAACTCAGTGCAGGTAACAGCATGCTAGAGACTTTAAACAGATGGGACTGGGGAAGCCCCAGGGCATGGAATAACAATTATTCATTGCACAAGATGATGAAGGCAAACAAAAGGTCAAGCAAGGCAGCAGCTCTGACACAAACAGTATTACATGGCAACAGAATATAAGGAGCAAAGTGCAGAAGCAGCCATGGCTCATGAATAGAGAAAGTACAGGTAAGAGGGGGAAAAAAGAAAAAATACAGCTGTTTGTGGATGCTCTGCTTGTTTAGCAGCAGGTATTCCAAACCTTTGAAAAATTTCATAGCAGAAAGTTTGGACCTGAGCTAGAAAAGTGATGAGCACTTCACAGAGAACAGTAAGTCCCATGAGCAGACATTCTGAAGAGAAACGACTCTACCTGCAGTCAGTCTAATTAATTTGTTTTACAGGCATCTTACAATGTATATCATGTTCTCCGCAATCCTGGTATTTCTCCTATCCCCTTTGAAAACAAGATTCTTTGCTGCTAGAGAGGAAAATGTATAGCTGAAATCTTTTATCTTAAAAGAACTTGTGATCTTATAACAAAGAAGTGTTCACTGACACCACAAATAAATTCCAGCAGAGCTGGATACCCGATTGCCTTAATTTTCTTTTTTTTTCCTTCTCTTTTTTAATAAATCAATGTGAACATGGCACTTTGCCAGGTCTTCTGCTAAACTGGTAGAAAATAAATTCAGGAAACTGAAGAGTAAATAACAGAGTCTAAATGGATCAGCTGGAGATGGAGAAGGGAAATGAATGCTTCTATTCGGCATATGGGAAAAAAGGCATATCGGGAGTGTGACAATACCATTTTTCATGATCAAATACTAAAGGACTCATTTTGAATAACGTGGTATCTCTTCTCCTGCTGTGCTGTAACTGCATGTTTCGAGGGCCAAGGGCACTTTAACTAGACCTTCTCACTCTTCTGCTCTCCAGAAAATAAGATTAATTTCTATCTTTGTGCATTGTTTTGGAAACCATGAGCAGTGAATGAAGAACTGGCTGTAACTGATCATCCCAGACCCAAGAAAGGGATGAGATGCTCTGTCACTACAGGATGATACTACACAGCTCTTTACTAAAAGCTGTTTATTCCCCCTCCTGCCTCTATTCTACATATACATTTATAGGCATACATATGTACATACATACACACTTTTAAATCACCTATTAAAGGAAGATTAAGACTGCAGCCAGGTATAGCCAATCAAGAAGGCGATCACACAATCGCATAAATTTTGTCCAAGGTACTCATTATTTAACTTTGTTATACTGCAGTACTTTTGGGGGAAAGGTCAGGGCTTTTTTCTGAAGAATGTAAATCACACAGATAATTTTTTTAAGTCATAGAAATATTTCATAACAGGTGCCCATCTGGGGCCTCATCTATGCAGAGCCTCAAGATTTCTGCCAGTCAAATTGCTGTAGTAGGAGCAGTATAGTAACCCTTTTTTCTTTTTTTTTTTTTAATTATTAAATTCAGCATGCTGTCCTTGTCGTACCTTCTTGCAGCTCTTTAATGTTTCCCAGTGTTATATTTTGCAGGCTAACAAATTTGCCTAGATAGCTCTGCTCTCATAAACAAAAGAAAAGTGTAGAATTCACTTTGGAAACAAAAGTATCTCCCTCTGCTGAAAAATGTGAGGTTTTGGTGCCAGCTTTGTATACAATACTTACACCTCTATCAAAAGTCTGGGTACTGCCAAACACATCTGATTTCTTACATACTGAAATTTTTCCTCAATAGGAAACCCACATCCTTATCTCCATCATTTGCCTAGTAGACTAGAGGAAGAGGAATACAATCTAAAACCTTTCTTGGGCAGGTAAGTAGTGAGTAAAAGTAAGCAAAAATGAGAAGGTAAGAAATGGATCAATGCTGAGAGCAAGGAAGCTGCAGTCACAAGAGAGAGGCACCTCTTCAGAAGCTACCAGCTTCTCAACAGTGCAGTGTCTGCTCTCAAACAGAGCAAAGCACATGGAATGGGGCAACTCATAAATTAGTGTGCAGAGACAGTCATGTACATATCTTTCGTACTTGCTGAGGAGTGAAACTGGAATGCTTCACAAAGCTTGGTACCACAACACAGTGATTTGTGACATGAGAGATGCCTGCATCTTGTGTAAACCCCATACACATAGACAGACAGAAAGAAAAAAAGAGGTTTACAGAGCCATAAGCCTCCTTGATAACAAAGTACTTTACCTTCAGACAGGCTACTCATAGCACAAAAACCTATCCAAACCCAGAAACCCTCCTCACCACCTTGCTCTGTGGGAACATTCCAGGGGGCATGAGGGCCCCTTAAACACACACACACTCACACACATTTTTTTTTTTCAACAAATAATGAATTTACATTGGTATTTAGGAAAGCACAAGGCTAAAAGCTCTGGCTGCAGTCCAGACTAATTAATGCTTCCTTATGCAACTCAGGTAATACAATTCAATCCTGATTTGCTCCATCCGTACTACTTGAGCTGTGAACCAGAATGTGCAGCGACACAGATGACACAGAAAGAGGCTGTGGCAATTCAGCTCGAGCTCTTAGTCCATGTTTGAGATAAAGGAACAGCAATTTATTAAAACACAGAAGAGACTGGAGTTAACAGAGCAATTTCAGAATGGGTTTATAAGCAATTGCTTCGTAATCATGTTTGAGTTTAAGTCCTTGGAAAATTTGCACACTCTTGGCACACTACTGATCCCAAGTTAACAATTCACATCATTACTGTCTTTTAAAAGACATCATCTAACTTTCGGAGGCTGCTTATTTAACACTAGCTCACAGAACAGCAACAAGGTCATTAGATATGCAGAGTGCTTAGCCTGTGAAACTGGCTTTCCCATGGTACTTGAAAGGACAAGTCACATCAAACCTGACCACACTTGCTCAAGAAGTGGGGAAGTGGGACATTTGGGTCCAGCTCCTTGTTCTCTAGCCTTTACTACTAATCTGTGAAGTCAATTTGAGCCTAGTTTTCTGCCCAGCTGTTTTAAGGGGACGAATACTACCCAACTACACCTACCAGGTATTTTTCATCCCACAGGTGAACAGAGCTATCTGTTCCCTATTACCCAGCATGAGGCAGCCATCCTTCCACCTCTGGAGCCCACGGGACACTAGAGAGCCCAGGGAAGCAGTCAGCAGGCACCTTATGCCTTCGGCTCTCCAGGGAAAAAGGGCTGAGGTGAGACAGAACAAATCCCATGAGGGATTCAAAGCAAACTCCTCTTTGACAGTTCTTCGCAATTTTCAACCAGTTGGAGGTTTCCCATCATCCCTGTGATTCACTGCAGGCCAGCAATATTCACAAAGCAGCTCTGTCATTGTCTGAATAGCTAAGGGGGTTGCAGCTCCTGAAAAGACACATCCCATAGGACACAAACACCAGCACAAAGAAACCATCTCTGTTCAAAGCACTTTCAAATACTAAGTGAGAAAAACAGATGCCCCACAAAACACAATTCCCAGGAAGCTGAAGAGCTGCTGTAGGATCATCACTTGCTGGAACCAGTGATCCCAAATAGTTCTACAAGGGTGTTCCCACACCCCTGCCAGCTCAGAAAGGTAGAAAGAGCCATGCTGAGACGTGAGGCAGGCAAGACCTGAACCCTGGTAGCAAAGTCCATCCCTATTTCTGAGGAAAATGCTTAGGAAAACCTCCCAAAAGTGAACAGAAGAGAATGTGAATCTAATGCGGTGCTGAAAGAAACATTTCTAGTGCTACCAGATTTAAAACAGTGGTTTCAATCACAACACAGTATTTCCTTAGGCAGATGAATTCTTCCCTCTCCATGGAAAATTTGCAGAGGAAGAGCCAAAGCACTTCTCTAACTGCTAGGGTTTTCCTCTCCTTATCTACTGCTCCTCAGGACAAAACCTGACTTGCTTTCATTTCTCCTTCTTTCACACTAGCCATTTTCATCTGACCCGACACTTTTAGAGCCTAACACCATATTTACTTGTGAAAAAGGCTTAGCCAAACCTGAATTTCCTTGCTGTTCCATTTGAGTCCAGTAAAAAGTAGGTTACTCAAAAATACTTGCTGAAGCTATGATTCAAGTTCTATTACACTTTCTTTAAAACAAACATTAAAGTGGCCCTCACCCAACAGGAATATTAACTTGACAAATTTCCATAAGGATAATGTCCAGGAATAAATGATCACAAACAGCTAACTCAATCCCCTAAACCTCCATACATATACATATGTATATACATATACACAGTATATATACTTCAGGATTTCTGGAACACTTAGGACCAACTCCCGGCCAAATTTCAGAGGATGCAATTATAATAGGGGAAAACCTCTATGAAATGTACAACTCTTAACACTGTAACCATTTACACCCTATCAGAATGTAGACACTTAAACCACTTAACCAATTCTGTTTCCTTAAAGTTTGATGTTAATTTTTCTAAGTGACAGGAAGAGCCATAGAAGCCATTGCAATAAAAAGAGCAAGGACATAAACTTCAAGTTTTACCAGGTGAATTTCATATCAGTGATTTTTTCTTTCCACTAAACTGTTGTGATTTCATTGAAACTGCTCACCACTAAGAATTACATGGTTTTATTTAAAAACAAAATCTATTGTGTTTTAATTTCAATGTTAGATTCTGAAATACTAATAATATAATCACATTTGAAAGGCATGTGCAGGTCATAAATTAAGGCTCAGTTACTGCAGGAAAGTACTTAATGCTAAAAGACTATTGGATTTCCATCCTTATAGAAACACTGGAAGAAACCCAGCCTGCCATGGGAACATATTTTTAATGAAAATTCAATAAGCAGAAACCAGTTTGGAAGCTCAGGGAAACTGTAAGAAGACATTTCTCCCGTGATCAGCCGATACAAACAACTGAATTACTTCCTTTGGAGTCAGTCTGTACAAAAAGCTGTTTTAAAACCTTTCCTACAAAAAAGGAAAAAAAAATTAAGCCTCCTGACTTAATTCTTGTCCCTCAGCCAGAGACGAGATCCTGTGCAAACCAGCCACTAGAGGGTAGTGGTTCTCAAGCACCGATCACACATGAAAGCCTGTACGTTTTCTATGTTTTTAAGCGTTGTGGTTGACCCACACCTGCATAGAGCACGGCCTCGATGCGGTCCTTGATGTGCTGGGTGCTGCTCTGTGACACCAGGTGGGCTGTGCCGTTGGGAGGGGGCACCACCAGAGGCCCCACCAGGAAGGCGGCGGCAGAGCCCAGGTAGTTGAGCAGCGAGGCGATGGCCGTGGCCGTGGCGCGCTCGTCCGGAGAAAACCACGTCGTGGAGAGGAACGGAGCCGCGTTCATCACCGTGGGCCCCGCCAAGCCGTTCAACAGCTGCCCTCCGTGGATCAGCCTGAAACACAGAACACACCACGGCCATTGGGATGACAATTGCCTGCTGGGTTTTTCTAATTAAAACGGCATGTGAGACATCGAGTGCTGGAGATGGAGCCACTGCACAAAGAAATGGAAGTCCTGTGCAAAAGGATATTCTATACACTAAAAGAAGCCAAATTAGATTGATTTAAAGAATCCAAAGCTACTCTGATCTCATTACCTCGTATAAATGGAGAAGCAAATGTTCTCTTCAAAGCAGAAAAGGAGAAGGCAATAAAAGGGACTTTCTTTGCAGCAAGAAGGTATCGTTACAGGATATAAAAGTAGAAAAGGTGTAGTAGCAGAAAAGTTTTAAATTACAAACACTGTAAACCTGACCCTCCTGCCTGCATAAATCCCAACTAAAGATTTAAATTAGTTATGGCAGATCCAAAATTGAAACACTTCAGCAAAATACTCTGCATATTTTTTCACTGCATTATTTATTTTTATTTACACACTCAGATGAGCTCTATGTGCCTACAGATGAGAAGGCCGGGCTGTTAGGGTTTCCAAGAGAGTCGTCTTCTCCAGCAATCTGGCCATTCTCAATATACTGCTGAAACAGCCAAGTAAACGCAGATTTTTCTCGTTTTTCACACTCATTGGGATTTAACAGATAAGGCTGGTGACAGAACAGAGATAGTACTTCCAAGCAGTGAAGTCTCTGCAAAGTTTGGCTTAATATTAGTACAACGAACAAATACAGAAAGGATTTTTTGAAGGCTCTCCTACACGTGGAATTCAGTCAGAAATCTTCCGCTTTGACTTTTCCAAAAAATCATCAGCCACAGAAAGCAAAACTATTTTGGAATTTATATAAAAACTTCATGTCTAAAAAACCGCTAGAGAGTCACATGAGATACTGCAACCTTCCAAAGGAAATCTATTCATTGTGCAATAAAGTGGTGGCAGATGATATTTTCAAATGGGTGGTGTTTTTCTAACCATTGCAGGAACTCAAGTGTTATTGCTGCAAGACTTGAGTTGTGAGACATAAAAAGCTACGGCCTGAAAATGGGGAAACATAAGCCAGCATTTAGGCAGTGTTTCAAGCCACAAATGGCTGAATAACATAGTGTAGCAGGAGTTTTTTAAAGCACACAAAGGAACAAAATATGCAAAAGAAATGCCTACAGACTCTTTATCCAATTAACAAGATAGATTTCAATAGAAAGGAATAGATGCTACTGATTCTCAGGGGATTAGAAATTAGATTTTTAAACAAAATTTATAAAAAAATGTACAAAAAAAGAAGAAGCACTATTATCTATTATCTGAAGGAAACACTGAACTGGGACAGAAATAATATCCACTCTTACTTACAAGCCATTCAATGTCTTGGGGTTTTTTTGGAGGGTTTTTTTTATGCTCACATAGAAAGGACAGATTTCCTTAGTGGTGTTGACAATGTGCTTCAGATGGACACCAACAAGGCATGGTCAGGCTTTTTCAATGCTTGCTAAGCTGTCACACACATTAAACCAAAATGATATAGCTTTAAATAAATAAAAAACACTATATAAACAATGATCCGGTACAGTTTTCTGGAGGACACATTACATCAATTCCCCATAGTTACTCTCCGTTGTACTGGGGACAAACCAAGGTATCCTTGTGCACTTTGGTATTTTCATTCTACTTATCTCACCACAGTAAGTTATTTTCAAACTTCTCCTAAAATGTTCCAGGGTATTTGCAGAGCTATGGCACATCCCCAGAAACAACTGTATTTCAGTAGCGAGATAACTACTGCAACACATAATGATTTTATTTTAGTATTTCCTCCTGCTCCAAAGTGAATTTAATGTTTAAATTGTGTTCTTGTTATTGTATGTTTGGAAAACTGTGCCACCACAAAATACCTTGATAACTTTGGGTGCCATACTACCACTTCTGTTCACTGACACCACTATGGTATTATTGTTTCAATTCAAATATGCCTCCTCTGTAGTCATCCTAACAGCAAATAAAACTTAGTAAAAAAAAAAAAGTACAACAGTTCTGCAGCACCTGTAGTCATGTAGGCACTTCATCTGATAGAAGAAAAGTTTTGTAAAAAAAACCCTAAACAAACCACCAAACAAAACTCCCCGATTTATACATTGTGAAAATTACACATTCTTACCATGTACTTCAGATTCAGATTATGTCTATCAAACTCCATCATCTGAATAAAGCTCTATAACCAACATCTATACTCAAAGGGAGCAACAAATGTTAATTTTACTTTGCAGATCCAAAGGGAGAAAGTAGCACCTTAATCCTGAATTTTAATTCTATATTACCTGTCTTTGTTGTTTTGGATTTGTTGGGTTGTTGGTTTTTTTCCAAAGGGTGAGCCAATTTTGCCTCTCTCAAGGTGTCTTCTGTTGGTGTTTTCCTGGCTGCTCTCTCTCCAGCCTTGTCCTGGCTGGTGTGCTCTGTTCCCACAGATTTGCCTTTCCATCTGCATTTTTGGCCTTTACCAAGCCTGACATTATGACCCAGGGTAGAGCAACTCTTATCTTCATATTGTTTAATTTCTCAAGTCTAACATATTTGAGTTAATAAACACTATTTTCAGACTAAATTGCCATCAATATACAGATTACTACCTCAAATATCTCTGCATATGATAACAGCCTAAACCCTATTTCATCTCTTTTTCAATAGTGGCTTTAATTAAGCTACTTTTTCCTGAGAAAAAGATTATTTGCATGGTTCTTCTGCACATCCTTAACTCATTTCCCCAGAGAGGCAGGGACAAGAGACTCAAAATGCAATTCAGAGCATTTACTAAGCTGCTGCTCTGGGAGATGTATGTAGCAGCTGCTCCACCTGACAGAAAAATATGAACACAACAGTATTGGTGGCTTTTTGCTGTTTGTTACAACATCTTATCAGCACTGCACTAGATTTTGGTCTCAGAGTCCATGAGTCTCCTCTCGTACACCATCAGTGCTAAAAAATGCTCCAAGGCTAAGAGAGGTTTGTTTCTGTTACTGCCTGATTTTCTTCTTGTTTCTGCTACTGAAAAGGTGCAGAGGAACTGCATTTTCCCCGTCAGTATTCCAATTTCATTCTGCGCAACAAGTTTTCTCTTTCCTGAGGAAAGGGATGAAATGATAACTTTAGCTCAGAATCTCACCCAGATGGAAAAATATTTTTCAGTCTCATTACACTATCAAGTGTAATGTTCATCTGTTATTTACCCAGTGCTGTTTTCAGATGTGTTATTTATCCAATCACCATTTCATTATTTTCATGTATCAAAAAGCAGAAAGCTATTGAGGTCAAATGACAGAAAATAACACGAGTAGAAGGCTTTTTAATCATAATCATGAAAGAGAAAATTGGAAAAAAGTTACACCAGAAATTCATCGACTTACAAAATAATTGATGATTGTAATTTAAAGCAAAAGGGAGGAAGTAAACATCTATCTAAAATATTTTGTTTCTAACTCTCTCAGAAGTCAGGTCAGGACTCATTTTGATATGTCAAGGTTTTTGCACGCTTGACCTCTCTGCTAATGAATTTATGTGCTCTGCCAAACTTGTAACTTGCAATTGAACGTGAGCCCTTTATAAAAAAAAAATTTAAAAATTATTTGAGGACTGATAGTAAATAGTAGTGTGAAATATCACATGCTAGAGCATCACAGTAATGAGTAACTTAGACATTTACATTATGTATCTATCTATCTATCTAAAAAAATACACAGATACATACACACACACTTTTGCACAAAATAAAGATCACTTTTGTTCCTAAACTGGCCTCTGAACTGCAAAAATATAGTACAAGGGTCAGTACAAAGAAAGCAATAGAAATTAGAGAAGAAAAACACTGACTGTACTATACTGTCACCTTTTTCCCAAATTTTTTTATCAAGTCACATTATAAGTAACTTTAATTATATGGTTTTCATCACTACCCTGAGAATACTTTATATTAATATCAGAAACTGACCTGGTTATATAAGTGAATAAGTGCCTTATTCACTTCTTGCAGTCACTGTTGCAATATCCTAACAGGCAGCAACAAAGAAAACCATGTAAGGCTATAAATGCTGGAATTACAGTATCACCCAGCAAACTGGGTAGGAAAAAAGTGAGATTATACAGGAAAAAGGTTCTAGTGATTGATGATAATACCATACAGTAAAGATGGGAAAGCACTTCCATTTACAGTCAGCTTTATTTTTCTTTTTCTCTTTGAACAAGTTGAAACTTTGCATGCATGGTCACAGTCACATTAGGTATTGGATTTGTTAAGCTATTTAAAAGCTGTGTGTTACATAAATGCTTTTTCTAGGTAAAATATCCAGACATTTAGTGTTCCTACCACTGTGTGTCTGATGCCTGGAGAATTTTAAATGAAAGAAAATCTCATTAGTTTCTGTACTCAGATGGGGGAAAAAAAGGCAACAGTGGAGGGAGAACTACTTACTCAAAAAATTACTTTTAATACAATGGATTTAAAACCCACAACACTAAAATAAGTATCCAAAGCTCAGCTCTGAGATGTGTTAAGTGAACTTCTTCTGGGAAGGCTAAGACTGGAGAAGTTGGATCAGTATCTTAACTGATTCACAATGTGGAAAAAAGCATTTTCACCTTTTCTTTGGCAGACAACACAGGGAAGAGCAGGGCAGTCAACCCCAGGGTGTTGCTCTGACTCTCTAAACACAATGACCCCAACCAAGTGGAAAATTCAATTCCTTTGCATCGTAGGAGGGAGTAGAGCTCATTTCAAAGACCCTGAGAAGACATGATTCTGGTACATGTTTTTTTCGTTAATCTTCTACCATGCTTTTTTCACTTGCTGCCATGAGAATTGACCACTTAGTCACTTTTCAAACTTCTTTGCAAATACAACAAAAATAAACTGTAATTCAGTTTTGCCACTGTTGGGCAAAGTGTGAGGAGTAACAAAATCACTGAGGAAGACAGTGCTACAGTGTGCCACGTACTGTGGAAAGGTTTAGTACATGAACTGCTGATCCTAACAATTAACACAAAAAGCAATGCTGGATAAAGAAGTTAATGTTTTACAGAAATGGATGGCTAATATTTCTTTCACATGCCTGACAATTTCATTCACTGAAACAAGTGGATTGTTCAACTCCTGCTAAAGTGGAAGATAAAAAGGTTTATGTTATGATTAGCTCATTGTGGGAACTCCTGGAAGCAAACGAGAGACCCTTCCACTGAAGACTTCAGAGAACTTTTGAAGTGCTATTGAATTTAGTGTCACTACATGGCAGCAAAGCAAGCAAATACCTCCTACTCCAGAGCGTCTACACTGACGATTGATGCAAGCTGCTTGCCCAGGGAAAGGCATATCAAAAACCATGGACTTACCCACATTATATACCAGGAGACTGATTATACCTCAGAGGGAATCAACATTAGTTTAGTCAAGAACCACTTCTGATTTTTCACAATCAAGCTACTAGAAGTGGATAGAGCTTTTCCTTTGAGCTCACAAAAATAAATACAATGAAAGAACCTCCTGGTAAGTGGAACTTTTTCAGGCACTTTTAAGGCAAAGAGAATTAGGGAGGTCAAGGTCATGCTTTAGTGCAATTCTCTTCTACAGAGGATGGGGAGAACCAATGCAAATAATGTTTTGTTTATACCCCAAAGAGAGCACAGTAAGGCTCTATGTCTGGAAAAAGACTGGAAAGAAAAATACCTCTGGGTAAAGCAATGAATTAGTCTATTAAAAATAACATTCCGATAGATAAATTTCATGGAAATGCACTTCCTTTTAATATTTTCATTAAATGATATATTTATACTACAAAAGCTTTCTGCCTTCTGGATATTCATGGATTCAGGCCATTAGCATTTTTTAACTTGTTTTTCATGCATGCGACCATTGCTATGTGGAATAATTTAAAGCTGTTTTTTCCCCCATCAGTAAGAAATATTATTACAAGCAGAAAGCCTGAGTCACTGTTTGGTACATTATCTCCAGTAGCAGAGTGAAAAAGAAAAGAAAAACCTAGAAATGCACATTTAGGCACTTTCATCAGGAATTAGGCTCATGTTTTACCCCTGCATGAACCTCAGCACTGTCAGTCAGACCATTGTGGGAGCGGACTTGGAAGGGAGCACAGCATCTCCATCCAGGGCATCCCAGCCTCATGTCTCTTCTCCCACACTTGAAGAAGACAGCAAACACATTTACTGGTCTGAAAGACAGTGAGTTTTAGGATTAAATGTAAAGGACTGGAAAACCAGAGTTACTCCAAAACTTATTACTGAGAGGCTGCCAAGAGAGACAAGGATTTGCAAGGAGAGGAAGCAGCAATCTCAGGCCAAGAGCCTGGGGTGTCCATCAGACATCCTGACAGAGGAAAAGGATGAGGTGGGTGTATAGTGAGACCCCCTGGCTCTGTGGTGACAAATTCCCTTGCATCCTCACAGTGTTATTGTGCAGCCATCACACCTGTCACACAGCTGTGTGCGGGGGGTTCTTCACTTTATCCTGGTTTGAAGGATAAGGACACAAAGTCAAAGCTGAGGGGTTTTTTATTAAAAGTTTTGTTTTCTTTTCAAACTAACCAACTCCACAAACCCATTATTAAAAGAAGAAATATTTAAGGCAACACTAACAGAAGACATGCTCATCAAACATGAACAGACCCAAAGTAAACAACATTGTAAACATGAAGTAGGCAATTACATTATGGACTAATGAGGCAAAACATACTGAAAAAAATTATCAGGGAAGTGCACCAGGATGGGCTGCTATTGGGGCTGCTGTGGGAGAAAGCTGATTAAGATTACTGAGTACAGAAGAGGTCCTAAGTAGGATTTTTTAGCAAAAGAGTAGGAGTGCACAGGAGATTCAGCCAATTAAGGAATGGGATAAACAAGACCTATTTAAATATTCCTGAATAATTCTTCTTAAGCAAGTGAAAGAGCAAGAGGGTGTTTTGATTATAATGCAGCAACTTCAATATAAATTCGATTAATATGAATTCTTTAAGGACAGAAATTAGCCAACATAATATGAGTCACAAACTAAGGCAAAGAGCTCAGTATGATTAAGAAATTAAAAGTGTTCTACAGTTAAGGATACCACCTGCCATTATATGAGATGAAGCTAAATATCCCACAGAGAATATAAATTCTCTTCCAGCATAGGCTTACACTAGCTGAGGTCTTGTAAAAGTGCTGCCCACTAAACACTGCAGCATTACCAAGCCCTTTCTGAGTTTCTTTTAATGTACTCCAAGAATTTACACAGGGTCTGTAAATTGCTAATTCAGCAGCCATGCTGGTTGCTGGTGGATGACACCCACAGTGCCATGGCCAAAGTCCAGCACAGGAGCAAAAAGGAAAGAGCATTTACGACCAGAACTGTCAAGTCAGTCATCTCCTTTTTCCACTATGGCTGATCCAGCTGAAGGAGAAGCCAATTTGGCTGCCCCTGGAGAGGTGGCACTGGTCAGGAGCTGCTGGTGCATCACAGGACACGCGGCTTGAGCAGTGGCAGGTGGGACCACTGAGCAGCCAGAGGGACACTAAATCACCCCCCACTACCACCAACAAATAAGCAAAGCTGGAAAAAATCATCAGCATTTAAGAACAACTCACAGGACCTCTCATCTAAAACAAAAGCTTTGGAGCAGAGGTTAAAAAATAAACCCTGTGTACAAGATGAAGCTGGCAGAGGTAATAAAAATAAATTGTTAAGTTACAGGGGCATAAAAGATAAGTATTCCTCATGTGAACCTACTCATGAATGGCCTGTTTCCTTTTTTTCCCCAGTTTCCTCTTTTTCTGATACCATGGATTCATCCAGCTCAGCTTTCCCCCAGCAGTGCAGCACAAACCACCACCATCAGCACTAGGCAAGTGCTCAATCTTAACATTTTCCCCCTCTGCTTGCTGAGCTACAGCACACAAACAGGGATGTTTATTCATCTTTCTACTCCCAGACCCTCGCTTTAGATTAAATCCTTTTTTCATTCTTCTTTCCCAGTGAGGCAGACAGCACAAAACACTTAGCACACTCTGTCTTTATTTCTTACAGGCTAATTTGTCTACCATCCTCTCCTAACAGGCTCTTCTCATTCCCTAGAACACTTCAATTCCTGTTCTCTACAGATGCTCCAATTTGGGTTGGTCGGGGTTTTTTGATCATAGAATTGTGTTCAGTACTACCAGGGAATATAGGAATCCTAGTATGTCTTTACTGAAATGACCTCTTCCAAGGTGCCGTGTTGCATTTTTCATGCATAAGAATGGCAGCCTTAGGATCAGAAAAGACAAATAATAAGATGATACCATCAATTCTTTAGGCTTTCAGGGACAGAAAAGGGGAAAATGTGGAATTATTAAGGGGTAAATCTAACAAGAGTAAAATACAAACTAGGTTGCAATTAGGTAATAGAACCAAAAATGTACCAAAGATGTTCTAGGAGTCAATCTTCAAATATAGTAAAGGAAAGAGTACACAACACTATATCTAAGAGAAAGAGAAAGACTCAAAATCCTAAGAACTGGTAATATTAACAAAAAACCCCATTTACAGGATCTAGCAGTTATTGGTGTGTCTCCTGTAAATGACTATGTAAACAACCACTCTGTTTCCACTGTAATTCTCAGTGCTATTTTGCTGGATTCCCAACAAACATTTTAATGGCACTTACAGCCAAGGAGCATCCTCTCACTGCCTTGATTCAAGGTCCTCAATAACTGCTTCTCTGTTGTGAAATATAATGTGAAGGACAAACACTACCAGCCCACAGCATAACAAGTTCTAATAAATTGCTTAATTAATGTGCTCAGTACAAATGACAAATTATGTTACATCCTTTACTTCCATGTCTTTAATTATCCTGTCTTTCAAAACATTTTAAGAAGTCTTACATCACACAATCAGCCTTAAAAGCCAAAGATATATGGCTGTGGGATGATTTCATAATTTTATTTCCTTCTTTTTTACACGTTTCAGCTCATACAGCTTTTTGCCTAGATTTAAGACCTCAGATGTATGTAAATCTATTCCTAAACACAGAATAAAAGGTAAATATAAAGCATTATGTGGAGAGAAAAAAAACAACTTTGATTTAGTCTATAAAAAAATGGCCTCCCAGTAATGCTAATGTTCAGGATAAAATAATCAAATCCTAAAAGAGTCCAATGAAAATATTTACTCAGTGACAAGCAGGTGTCAGAAAGGAAAGGACTGGACAAAATGCAGGCAAAAAATCATTAGTGATGTTCTTATAACCTTCAGGGAAAGGAAGAAGATAAAGGTACAATTTGATAATAT
>VZTZ01015625.1:23971-66926 GCA_013400955.1 Drymodes brunneopygia | reverse complement strand
CCTGAGAACCTCTTGATTTTAAATTTATAATAATTCAGAGGGAGAGGGGTTGCAGTTTTTCCATTTCAAGGAAGGCCCCTGCCTTCCCTAGCAGACACCTGTCTTTTAAACCAAGACATACGTGAAAAGTAGATCACATATAAAGGCCTGTGTTTCAAATTAGAAGTCAAAGAATCATATTATAGAGCATGTATGTGGGAGTTTTGTTTTATTTTTTCTTGTTCATGTTTGTTTGGGGTTTTTTATTGTTTTCTAATAAAAATAGAACTTGATTATCAGGTCTTTAATTCCTTTTGCTTTTAGTGATGCTCTCAAAATTACCTTATTAATGTAGCTAGTGAGACTTTAGAATTATTTTGATGTTCTGTCTCAAAAAATGATTAGTGTTAAAATAGTTTTTCATCCGGATAATTTAAAGATCATAAATATATTAAAGAATGCAAGGAAATTTCTCTTGTGATTCTGTCTTGAAGAGCAAAAGGATTAAGAACAAAGGCATCCTACAGGTCTGTAAGGAGCTCTGTCCCTCCATACTGTTTCCTGCAGCCACCAACACTTGCCGCTACTAATTTACCAGTGATTATGGCAATGACACTGAAAAAATTGGACTGAATCCAGACAGAGATGTTTTTCTCAGGTCATATATCTCCAAACTACTAAATTGTTAAATTGCTAGAATTGGCATCATAATATTTTTCTCACCCTTGAAGAATATATCCGGAGGCAGAAAGCTTCAGCTCATTAGTTTGATAAAAACAAAACCATATCAATTTCTCTGAAATTTTGTCTTATTGCCTCTAGTTTCTGCTAAAAAATGAAAAATATTTTACTTTCAGCTCACGTTTTGAATTGAGAAACATTAATGTTTTTAATATGTGTACTTAATATTCAGAACTATTTCTAGACAACCTTGATTGATCAAGATTGTGCAGTCTTGTTTTCTCTTTACACCTCTAGGACTTCTTAAAATAGGTGAAGATTATATTTTAAGATGGTTTGGTAACAAGTGTAATGCTAAAATAGCATGCATTCTTGACTCTCAGATTCTTTTGCTTTCCTATAGCATATTCTTTGATTGGTCAAGATCAAAGTAGAATATAGCACAGAAAGATATGCCAAACACTGATTCCATCTTGAAATTTCAACCATAGTTTAAAAAAGTTCCATGAAAGTATATCAAGAAACTTGCTTTACAATTTCACTTGTTCTTAGGAGAAATAGCTTTAGGTAGCAGCAAGAAGTCACACAGGAATTCATATGCTACCTTCATGGATGGTATGAGTGTTTCTGTTCATGCTCTGCCATCACAGGATGTCCTAATTCAATGCGGATAGTGCTAGATACCTTATGCATTGTATGGATCTTGCATTTTTTAACCCTTCCTACTAACAGAAAAATACTATAAACACAAATCAGTTACGTGTGATATCTGTAACTCAAAACCCTCTACTTTGCCTGAATATTAAAATTACGATTAAAGTAAAGCAAAATTCTCTTGTTAATTATCTTCAGAACTGGTCAGAGGCAACTGGCACAAACTTTAGTTCTTGTAAGGTATTTAGTGTAGTGACTAGCATCACTTTGTCTAAACGATTTGTCCAAGTTGAAATCATCAGTGTAGTGGAAGAAAAGTCAGTCTTATGGTTAATCTTTTGCACATCTCTTTATAGGGAAAATACCACCAAATGGAGATGACTTCTGTAACTGTTTCATGGAACAAAAATTATTACAGTTACAAACAATTTCTAAATAAATAGAGGGAAATTTACTTTGTATTACAATTTACTTTACATCACAATAATTTTTGAAACTTTAGAAGTTTTTCAAGAATTCTTGGCCTTGTCCTAACACAGTTGCCTTGGAAGAACATGTTTGTAAGAAAGCTCACTAAAGTGAAAAGAAGAAAATTTCAGTTACAGCTAGCTGTTCTTTCATATTCACCTAATTTATTTATTGTATTCTGCAAACTATTACTGTAAATCATTCTTTGAAGTGATCAGGGATCTCCAATTGCATAAGATTCTGTGAGGATTCTTTCCTTATTCTGGTTTATCTAAGTTATATCTACAAATGGTAAAGAAAAAAAAAATGTTTAAACGCCTATCAAAATTATTTCTATTATCCTAATTATCTTTCAAATATTCTGCAGGTTAAAGCAATAAGTAGGTCTAATATGAAGCTTAAATCATGTTACCGTCTTCATAAAATTCTAAATGCAATCTGTTCAACAAGCTCTGATTGTAAATGCCATCTGACATCTAACTACATATAAACAACCCCATTCACAAGATTAAAAAATAATAGGAGAGATAACCTGAAAACAGCTTTGTGTTTAATCAGAGGTAGATCCATAAATAGTAGGAAGGAATGAAGTATAAATTAATTCTCTGTACTGCTTGCGTGGAAAGTAGCTACAAACAATAATTGATAACTGGATTGGACTTTGAACTGTGATACTGAACCTGACACCAAGGCATTTGGATGCTTACTATGTGCTTGCAGCTTGCTGTCTGTCATTTTCATTTGGCTTACATCTCTGTGAGGCAGGCTTTGTCTCAATTTTTGCACAACATGGATCAAATCAAGCTCCCAACTACTTCTGACTGCTCTAAGAATGGATCCTAGAAGCAATTACCAGTTCAACCATATCTGGCCTCCTAGATTAGTCTCAACACTTTCCAAAAGCTCAGCTCTACACGTAAGAAAAAACAAGTGTATAATGTGACAGAAGCAGTCCTCTATATCCAGCTAATTTTATGTTCTTTTAAATGAATACGCTTGGTTTATATTATAAAAACTGCATAATTTCAAAAACTTAAATCAGATATCTTTATAAACAATTCAGATAAATATATCTCTGTAGCCTATATTTCTTCTACTCATTTTCCCAAGTACAGGGGAAACTTGGACATCCTAGAGAGACTCCAGTGAAGGGCAACAAAGATGATGAAGAGACTGAAGCATCTTTCCTGTGAAGAAAGGCTGAGAGGGCTGGGGCTATTCAGCCAGGAGACGAGAAGGCTTGGGGATCTTACCAATGTCTTTAAATACCTGAAGGGAGGATGCAAAGATGATGGGACCAGGCACTTCTTGGTGTTGCCCAGTGACAGGGCCAGAGGCAACTGGCACAAACTGAAACACAGAAGGTTCTTCTTGACCTGCAGAAAACCTTTTTTCTCTGTGCACAGATTGTCCAGGGACTTTGTGCAGTCTTGTGCTGGTTAAAAACGCAGCTGGAAAATTAAACCACACCCAAGCCTCTCTCTTTCTACCCCTTCTCCTGGTGAGAAAGAGACTACTTGAGATAAAAACTATTTACTTGATTAAAAAAACAAACAAACAAGAAAACCGAAAACCCCCCAAAAATAACCAAACCAAAACCAATCAGAAATAAGAAAAATTAACAGTAAAAGCAACATTATTAATACAAAATACACAAAAAGAGGTATGGAATTAAACTCTGCTTGATATTCCACCCCTCTTTTTCCTCTGTACCCAGGACAATCCTTGGAGATATTCCAAAGTGTTCTGCATGTAGTCCAGGGAAACTGGTCTGGATGTCCCTGATTTAACAGGAAGGTTGGACAAGATGATCTTCCAATCTCAACTATTCTGTGAGTTTTTGTTTATCTGAAATCTGATATGTTCCTTTTGTCTGATGCCAGCATAAATAGACAAGCTGCTTGAGAGATTAAAAAAAGGTGCTTTGCCAGGATTGTTTTAGATAGTGTTTGAGGGATTAAAAGCCTGGTTTTAAAGAAAATTGAAAGGTTTTCTTTAACAAGTCAGCCAAAATTTGTTCTGAAAACTTAACTCATGACAATAATTCAGTGCCTTCAGAAATATTTGTGAGACATAGCTAAATCTTGCTAACGTATATAAATGTATACTTTTTCCTGTAATCAAGATTCTAGAGCTGGTTGGGATTAACAAAACATTCATGTTAATGAAAAGTTTATAGAGATAGTGTTTTTTTCAATAAAGATATTATATTTTATACTTCCTGAGGATTTGAACTGAAATGGATCATTAGTCCTTTGACCTACTGGCCACTCCTCTCTTGATATAGCCCAGGATGCTGTTGGATTTCTGGAATTAAAGCCACACTGTTGGCTCGTATCCAGGTTTTCATCCACAAGAACCTCCACATCTTTCTCTGCAGACCGACTCTCAATGCTCGGTGAGTTCTCCTCCCAGTCTGTACTCATGTCTCGGATTGCCCCACCCAGATGAACATGGACTTTTCAATCTCTCACCTCTCAAGCTTGTCCAGGTCACCTTGGATGGCATCCCATCCTGCTGTGTCAAATGCAAAGCTCAGCCTGGTGCCATCTGCAAACTTTCTGAGGGAGCAATTGATCCCACTCTGTGTCCTTAATGAAGATATTGAAGAACACCAGTCCCAAGACAGAGCCCTGAGGGACATCACTCATCATCAGCCTCCTCCTGGACCTGGAGCCATTGACCAAAACTCCTTGTCTGTATCTATCCATCCATCCATCCATCCCTCCATCCCTCTATCCCTCCATCCCTCTATCCCTCCATCCATCTTATCCACTGAATAGTCTACCCTTCAAATCCAGGTCTCTCCAGTCTGGATATAAAGTTGACTTTTGGAACAGTGTTAAAGGCCATATAGAAGTCTAGGTAGATTACATCAGTCAATCATCTCTTGTTGACTATGGCAATCACTCCCTCACAGAAAGCCACCAGATTGGCCACACATTATTTGCCCTTGGTAAAGCCATGCTGGCTGTCAAGGATCATCTCCGTGTCTTGCATGTTCCTTAATAGTATTTCCATGAAGATCTACTCCATGATTTTCCCAGGCATGGAGGTGAGGCTCACTGGTCTGCAGTTCCCTGGGGATTCCTTTCTTTCCTCTTTAAAAATCAGAGTCATATTTCCCTTTTTCCAGTCACTGCGTACTTCCCCTGACTCACATGACTTTTCAAATGCAATGGAGACTGTCAGGACAACATCAGCCAGCTCTCTCAGAACCCTGGGATGCATCTCATCAGAACCCATGGACTTGTGGCAATTGAGTTTCATCAATGGATCCCAGATCTGCCCTTCACTTACATTTAGAGGTACTCTACTCCACCAACACTCACCTGAATGTTCAAAATGGAGAATCTGGGCATTTCCCAAATAAATGTGATAAGATCAGGTGTGTCACACCTTTTTTCTCAACTTTTTTTTTTCACAGTATAACTCAGTGATTTAATTTTGACACTTAATTTATCTGGAGGTTGAAAAAATACTCATGAAATATAAAAAAAAATCTTTAGAGCCCCCCATGCTCATGTTTTGTCACATGTACATTTTGTTTAATTTATATTCTTCTTAGGTGACAAGCAATAGTGAGAACACTTAGGTTTGCCAGGATGAATGTGTGTGCTCTGCTAAGGCCCATGAATTACCAACAACATTTTCAATAATGAAACATAGCTTTTTAAACACATTCATATATCTTAAAACCAGCTGAACATATGAAGGCTTTCAGGGGATTTTTTAAAAGCAAAACTGTAAAGTGTGTTGATTTATGTCTTACCTTGATATTGAAATGCATTATAATTATCCTAGTCAAAGTTTTATCTGGCAACATACGCATTCCACAACACATTCCTCCAAACAGGCATTTTAGCCAATACAGCGATTTCTCATAGCATAAAATGTATTTTTGTATATATTTGCATTATATGCATATCATTATCAGATTTGTTTGTTGGTATTGATGCATGTCTATATACGTCTGTGTGTGTGTATATATATGTATAAAGAAATATATATGATATAGATAAAGTATATATCTCTAGATACATAAGTACTGGTCCTAAGAAACCTGTAGCCTCATATGAAGGCCCCAGAATTTCCATATTACAATGCTAGATCTCTATTCTGATAAGGACTTGTTCTACTCAAATTCTGCTCATACACTGCAGCCTAAATCTGCATAAGAAGCACAATGAATTCCCTTCAGTCCTGTGTTCTCAATTTATGGAATTCTCAGGCTCTGGCATTGTGATGCTCCATTGTACATTTTAATGATTCTCTGGTGCCTGGAACACAACAGTAACACTTCAACTCAGTAAGTGGGGTGGCACCACCCTAAACTTCAGAGAAAAGGTAGAGAAAAGTCTTTGCTTCTCTAAGGGAGTTTAGAAGGTGCTTGCCCTCCAAATAGAATCAAGTGCTGGTGTATTAACTACATTTTCTTCACTGATACTAACTGAACTGTGAACACAGATTTTAAAGCATCAATTTCTACATTTACCCTGGTCAAAAATTTAATTATTTTCAGATCAGGTTCTAAATTTTCACTACACCAGACCTCTCATATTTGCTTTCAAAAGTTGGATTTTCCCTCTTTTAAACAATAAGTTTTGATCACAGACAACTCCTATTTGTAGATCAAAAATGCCATAGTGGTATCTTCAGCAACCTGAGTGGATGCTAAACCTCACCCATTCCCCCACTCTAGGTTAATTCCAGCCCTAGGAATACTATCTTCAAGTGCAAGGGCTTTAATTTTCTTCCTTCAATCCTTCATTGCCTCCTGACTTCAGTGGCTGCTGAGGAACTAGTTACACAGAAAAAACAGTATCCAGCGTTTTAAGGCATGCTTACCCCAGCCTGGTCCTCTGCAAGAACTGATGAAAGATATTTTTCTCTTACTGTGCTTCTGGCTGAATATGTCTACTCATAATATTTAACAGGGAAAGTGTAGCAAACAGTAAGTACAGGTTAACTACAGGTAACACAAGTATTTTTGTAATCTTCAAATCAGAGGTACACTGGAATCATTACTGTCATCATAACTGCTATTTAAACCCAAAACATGCCCATAGAAAAGCAGATTGCTGGTGCAGATGAACTTTGATGGTGTTTCTGACATTGAGTTGTTCATCAAAATGCTCAATTTTTATCTCTGTGCAAAGAAACAGGAATGAGATTGAGCCTAATGGCGAGCAATTTAACAGTTTAGTTTTTTGGAGGTATATGACCTAGGAAAAGTATCTGTGATTGGCTTTGATCGCATTTTGCAGTGTCATAATAATGGCTTAGTATCACTATTAAACACTTGAAAAGCTTTTTATTATAAGTCTGTGTTATTAGGAGTTTTCAGCTTAAATACATCATCCCTTAACAACTATAGCCTTAATGTAAAAAGTGGAAACCTACACTTTGTAAAATTTTCCTTTTTATTTTTCCCAAAGTGCATAAAGTTGCAGAGAAAAGGTGGAAACCACTACTTGATCTGGTTTTAATATATGATTTTCCACATGTATAATGGTTGCAAACAAAAAAGGACATACATGAGTAATAAGAGTTGAATATTACCTTGTGCTAATGACCAAAAGAAGATGGTATTATTAAAATGTGCTACTTCATGAAGGATACTTAATTGAACAGTATTTACATAAAGCTAAGCACATACCTAATTTCCGGGAATATGTTGTTTTGATCTATGAAAGAGGATGAAATTAAAATTTCTTTACAAATCCACGAAAGAAACAGACAGTATAATGGTAGTGCTTGTATTTTAGAATCTCATGGCTTTACATTTAAGAACTCTTTCTCTAAACTGAAGAAATTTATTAATTTACTAGCCCAGGTAATGCAAGATCTATTTCAAAATGTTTGCCAGCACAAAAAAAAAAAAAACAAAAACAAAAACAACAACTTCAGAGTGTTAGTCTGTGTCCTGGTTTCAGCTGGGGTAGGGTTGTTTTTCCTTCTAGGAGCTGGTACAGTCTTGTGTTCCGGATCTGTTATGAGAATAATTCTGATATTGCAATGATGTTTTAGTGTTGGCTAATTTGTCTCAGTTTGAGAGTTTAGTTTAGTTTAAACTAAACAAGAAAGCTGGTGGGACACATAAGGTTGTGAGGAGACATAGCCAGGACTAGCTGACCTACACAGGCCAAAGGGATATTCCATAATGTATGATACCATTCCCAGGATATAAAATGAGAGGGAAGCTGGCTGGGTGGCCACTGTTTGGCAACAGGCTGGGAGTAGTGAGCAACTGTTTTCATTTGCATCACTTGTTTGTATAATCTAATTGTTTTGTTTTGTTTTGCTTTTTTTTAATTGTTATTTTCTTCTTTTTCTGTCCTATTAAACTCTCTTTATTTCAACCTACAATTTTCTTACTTTTAGACTTCTGATTCTCTCTCCCATCTGGATGGAGGCAGGGAGAGTGACCAAATGTTTTAGTAGCTGGCTAGGTTTAAACCCCAATAGTTTTTGACCTTCCAGAAAAATGTGTAGCCTGAATATTACATCTCAGATGTTTGTCCACATTGTAAGGAAAACATATAAATTAAAACAGCAGAGATGTTCTTGAAAGATTTACTTAGTACTATTGATTTCCCAGTACTTATTCTCAGATTTTCTGAGATGGTTCTTCTCATGAAATGTCTGATATATCATAAATTAAATAAAATATCCAGTATTTTTTAACCATTTGAACAGACAAGACAGGAAAAAAATGGATCTAAGCCTGACAACAGTTCTAAGCTGAATCACAAGGATGAATTTCATAGCTTTGACTATATGAAAAGGCATTGGGATTTTTTTAATTAAAAAAAAACCTTAAATATCCAAACAGGAAAATTAATTATCATTCTAAAATTTCAAAAGGAAATGGGGAAATATACTTACTAAAAGATAATTTTGCTTTCTTGTGTGACAGTAGAGGAAGAGGAAGAAAGTTATCCACTAGATTTTGAATTATGAAAATTCCTATAAAATGGCCTGCTAGGAAATGAAGACACATCTCGATTCTGGAAAGAGCAAACATGATATAACAGCTATAAACCCATCCAGTTCCTACAAGCTACATGAAGACAGAATGCGGGAAGGAAAAGACATTCCCTATACTGGAAGCATTAAGTTAGGCCTTGCGTACAATCAAAATGACACATCAGTATTGAAGATATTAATTATTAGCAGATTTTCACACACAATTCCCACAGGTTGTCTGACAAAAGAAATAAATTCAAAATCAAAGCAGGTTATTATTTATGCATAGGTAATAAAAGAGGAAGTTTATCAAGGACAGCCCATTCTCCTGGCAAAGAACAAAGCTCTTTTCTCTTCTGGCAAGAAGAATTCTTTTGTCTGGAGAATACTTCTTTTCCGAGAACAGGATTTTCAAGGGATGTGTGTTTTCTGTAATGCTCTTCTGGGACTTCCCCTGATCTAGCCATATTCCAGTTCTACATATTGTATAAAATCAGAACAAGAGTGAAATATTAAAGATTCACTAACATTAGATCTATTACTGCATACTGACTACATTAAAAAAAAAAAAAAAAAGGACTGCATTGACTCAGCCAGTACAACTGTATTCTAAGTCTTCAAGAGAGGGTCAAACTGAAATGCAAGATCTTGAATCAAAAAAAGAAAGAATGATAGCTTCATGAATAGAATCAATGAGGTGTAGATATGTCAGTTAAAACACTGCAATGAAGATGGAATCCTCATCCCAGTCAGCAGAGAAATTGGTGGATGGCAAGATTGCCTAAAGTAGGTATTTATTATATATCACAAATGAGCTGGAAAACACCTGCTGGAAGACTACGAGGCTCCTGATACAGAATCAGAGTAACAGTCCTATTCACATTCAGCAGAGATATTCTTATGGCACTTATGATCAACACACTCCAAATGAGAACAAGAAGGTAGAAGGAATTCAGTAGTTGAAAGACTTCACCAAAAGCAGCATAATTTGTGATTTGTACGCTGACTATGGAAGAAAAATACATATCATTAATGTTACAGAGGGAAACTTATTATGTATCCAGGCCATGTATTGGCATATAAGTTTGTAATGTATGTCTTAGAACTAAAGAGGAAATGGAAAGCAAAGTAATGTATCTAAGCAGTTTTGAGCAGGAAATCTTTTCAAATTATATGTGCAATAAAGTGCCCCTTGTGGAAGAAGTATTATCATCTTAACTCTCTTTTCATCAATGTTCAAAACATACCAGCTTCAGAACTGAGATGCTGTCATGGGCAGGGAAAGGATTGCTGACCAAAGCACACTCTGTGAGGTTTTTAACAAGCAGTATCAGATGTGGATTCCAAACAAACTGGAGGCTTAGTTTGGCACAGGAATTATGTTTGCATTGTTTTAGATATAAAGGCCATGGGCTACTCCCTTCTGCCTAAGCCAGTTCACACTGGGCATTTCAAGTACGCACTGATGTATTCTATTCATCAGCGGTTAGATGTACTGCCCATAATTCTTGGCTGTAGTGCTACATACATACATACTGCACATGTTCTCAATGCACATTCATCCAGACCCTTCAAGACTACAAACACCATCTTTAACTGCACTGATGGCTTTCATTATAAAATGATATGAGCTCAACACTGAGGTAATTTCTGCGACATGTCATAATAACATTCTGCCTCCTGCCCCTGCTCCTGGTTTTTCTGTCTGTGGTTTGTCTGACAGTCTTTGCTATCTAATTCTGTTTATGGGTCTTCTTCAGTCTTTTTCATGGTGTCACTTCAGCTACCACTTATTAGAAATATCCAACCAGATGGGAAGGAGAGTACTTCTGAGAAATCTGGCTTAAACTCAATGCTAAAGATACGAATTTGGACTGTTACCTTTGCAATATTCTTAGGAAAACTTCTGCAAATTAAAAACACATCCCTTGGTAGCATTTCTTATCTGTTGCTTCTTCTGAGTCATGCTTCCTTCAGCCTCTGGGAGTGCAGCTCAGGATTGGCAAGACACTTTGGGAATGATTACATGAAGTGCCCATGCAGTCCTTACCTAGGCTGTCTATAGGTGACTTACAGAGACAGTGTATCTCGGTCGTGATAGTTCTGGCACAGCCCAGGCTGACCAGCCGACAGAGGACAGCAGGCAAGGCCAGGTAAAATGTGGCCCATTAAGCTTTTATGGGGGTGTCACCTGCGACTGCTGAAATTCATTTGCTCCTGAAGCACTACCTATGATCAGCAATTGATTAAACTATTAGGCAGCCACATGTTGCTTGCTAGAGCCTTTAGGAATTCATCTTTATATGAAAGGGATATAGGATGACAAATTCTCTTTATCCAAGATTATCAGTGCACATAGGGCATCAGCAGGACTCTTCAGGGAGCAAGATACTGCTTTAATCATATTTTACTCTGCATTCACTTTGGAACAGTCATGGGCATCATAGCTTCTCTCTGGAAGATACATTCACCCAGATGACAAAATGTGCAATTAAGGAATAAGATATATATGCATACAATGTGCAGATTATAATAGACTGCTGCACTTAGTGCAATCTATGTGGAGGTATTTGCAGTGTATTCAAGGAAAATGAATATATTTCATGCCATTTGCAATCTTGTATTTTCTATTGGCAAATGTTTCCAAATGCAGATTTCCAAGTAATCATATTGTAATAGGGCTAGGTACAGCAATATAGTATTTACTTTGAGTCACACACAGATTTAAGATGAGGAAGTTTGGAGAATGCTATTCATTTAATAGCTCATAAGAGCCAGGCTCACCAGGTGTTAAGTGATTTTTTTTGTAGCATGCTAAATACTCATATTTTTAAAAAAACCCAAAGTGTTCTTCTTGGTTCACAGTGTTCAGCATTTTCCATATTTTCCATGGTATGGATTTAAAAATGCAGATTACTGCACATTTTTTCTGACATATGTTGTTGTTCCTGGAAGTTAACATTTAAAAAGGGTAGAAATCTCTACTTTTAGTCCATATCCTGTTAATAAAATTCTTTATTGTCTCTTGCAATTAGTTTAAGAAGACATGTCATCCACATAAGATTAAATTATTTCAAGCAATATCTCTTGGGAGATCGTGAGGCTAGGTGAATCAGATAACAAAAGTATGAAGGGTCAGAACAAGCCAACTCATACTGCCAAAAGTGGGGTTGTAAAAGTAATTGGGGCAAGATAAAGATAAATTGTTTTGCATTAGGTGTACTTTTTCTGCATAGATATAAAATGCATAAACGGCTGTACTTGGTATTCATGTCAATAAGTTTATTCCATCCTACAGAAATCACATTGTCAATGCAATCACATGAAAAAGATTATGTCTGAGAATTAAACTAATTGCTAATTTAATTTTTGATGATCTAAGCTTAAATGTGAGACATTTTTGGCATGCATGGAGAAAATATATTTTTATATATACAAAAGCTATCATTGACTGCAAGAGAATTTATAACATCTAATATATCTTGTCACAATGGATGGCAGTTTTTACAGAAACACTTACTAATGAGACAATTGGTATTGCATTCCTTACCCAACAGTATAATTGCAGCCGACTAAACAGATCTTAAAATTCTTTCAGCAAAGGTGTCAAAACAATTTTCATTCAGTCTGCCTTCAGCATTCACTCCCAATGGCATAGGGAAAAAAAACCTGTGCTGTAAAGAACTCACTGAGAATGTACAAAGTTTTTGAAAAAGTTAAGAGTATTATTTCCAAGTTAATAAACTGAAGACATTCACGCATGAGGTTCACCTAACAGAGATTTTTTTGTACTAACAAATGCATCTTAGGTAAAAATCTTTCTCAGACCACTTTGAAACATACTTGGAGGCAAATGGCACAAATAAAAAAGGCTCCAACAAGAACTTGGAATGAAATTCAGGTAAAAAAAATCATAAATGCATGTTGAATTTAAAATAATATTGACCTTCATTACTAAGACATGTACTATATATTGAGTATGTCTGACTAGACTACAATCTGGTGCACAAATTAAAATTAACATGTGCTTGTCTTTGCTACAACTCAGTACTTTTAAGCTTACCACATCCTTGATATTAGAATTACTGAGCCAGTAGATGACTCAGATTATAAATGGAAATGTTTATATAATGCACTAGGGATTGGTTTAATGCAGTTTGGCCCTTTTTCACCTATCAAAGTAAATAACAAACTTGTTCTCTAAGTGCCTAAATGGCTTCAACTTTTCTGCAACTCCAGTCAGTGTTTTAACCTCATCTGAGTATTTGCTTTAAGACCGTCATAAATGAACCACCAGGGATACATGCTGTAGGAGTGAGCTTGAAGCAAAATTCTTTCCTGATCAAAATTTCTCACAGATAATTTGTGTCAGACTGATTTCCAAAGATTGCTTCTGAGATTGAATGTATTTATCTAGTTATTTCTTAAGATTCATGTAAGAAAATTGTGTAGCTCCTCAGTTCTTGTGCTGTTTCTCTATGAAATTAATTGAAGCCTCTGCTACCAATGTGCTTTCATGTCTACTGGTATCCCAAAGGCAGACTTGTCAATCACACAATCCCTCTGCTGCTGTTTTGCAGTTGACCTGATTCAGCACTGAAAAGGAGCAAGTGCTTCTATGCCATCAAACTGGAACTTATGGATACCAAGGAGACCTCGATAGACTCACTTTGTACAGGCAGTGGAAGTAAGGGAGGCAAAGTAGAGTAAGAAAGGATGTACTGAGGGAAATTGTTGCTTTGGAAGTGATCTTTTTTAATTTCTTTTTTTTTTTTTTAATCTTTGCAGAAAGAAATGTGCAAATATACAATTAAGGTAATATCCATGCATATAAGGTGTGCATATCTCACATTCCTACCCCCAGATGTAATTGTAAGAATGTTAACTGATTTTGGAATAAATTCAAAACATATATTTGTTTGAAAAACTCTGGATAGCACATTTGACAAACCTGATAGTACCAAGATCCAAAAGGGCATGGTTCAATGACACTTCAATTTGAACTTAATTTTAAATAATTCAAAACTTGAAAATTAAACACATCTGTCCCAGTGGTTATAGGCATAATTTTAAACTGAGAAATTTCAAATAATTTAAAATTATGTCTTTTTTTCTTTTTTATAGCACTACTACACTATCACCCTGATGACTTATAAATTCAAACTGTAACACTAAAATCACAAATGTTCCAATTGTAGGGAGCTGATTTACTGATGACCCTATCACTCAGAGTTTTAAAACTTATTCATGGTAATACAGTATTAAAAATAACAGTGAGTAATGATACATTAAGGACTCCTATGTACAGTCCAGCATGAGAAAATAATCTGTGATTGTTTTCTCAGAAGACATTAATTTCTAAGGACTACCATATTGGACTAGAAAGCTTTACCAGTCCTCAGACTTGGTCTGGATTTGGGTTTGGCAGTCTCACTTATTTGGATGTTTGTGATAGATCTATGTTAGATTCTTTCACAGACATAAACAATGTTCACACACAGCCCAGCTTTAGGTATTTACAGTTAGTTTTAATCACCCAAGGCTTCCTGTATAATTAGCATAATTTTCTGGATGGTGACTGTCCTTAAACATTATTATGAAATTAAAGAAAATGTAGCCTAGGGTGAAGTATTTCTCATAAGAAAAAATAAATAATGTGTATGAAGTTTCAGAATTTTCTTTAAAAAAAATTCTGTTGTGCTTCCCCCCCCCCAAAATATAATAGATGACAGAAACAGAAATACTGAAATAAATCAAGTTACCACAAATAATTTATGTACATGCCAGATTTAGATTTTACAGAAGACTATATGGCCAACTTTCTAGGGCCACCTTTTTGGCATCAAATTAAAGGTTGATTGTGTATAGCATCTTGACTTTTACAGAACAGAAGTTTTATGTGATTTATCACTTAAAGACCCATTGAAAAACAGTTGGAGACAGAAATCTGATTAGGTGTTTTTCAGAGCCTCAATAAATATTTAGGAAGATAACTCTTACTGAAATTAATGGATATTAAATGCCTTACAACCCCTGAGAATGTAAGCTGTGTATGTCTGTGTACACTGGGGGGGAAAAAAAAAAATTACAGGACTGGTAATGTAGTCTTTTAAAAGGCTGGAATCTGGAACCAGATTAATTTAATCTGATTCCCAATTCGTGTTTACTCCTTTTGTAAGAAAAAGGAAGACTTTGAATGTTTGTCTGAAAAAGGCATAAACTCTAGAAAACAGTCGTCAGGCAGTTTAATTGCTTATTGTCCCATCAGCTTTACTTAAATTTGAAATGTGTTTCACCTTTTGAAAGTAGGTAATTAAATTGAGATGGTTATTATCTTTTATCTTTTTGTCCTCAGATTATTCTCAAAAAGACAGGAGTTCAGAAAAGAATTCAGAATGCACAAGTTTCTAAAAAACTTTTATTAGTACAATAGTAGTAATGGCTTACAACACAACATTCTGTTTGGAAAAGATACACCTTGAATGGATTAAAGTCTTTTTGAAGATACCAAAAATTATCAACAAAGAAAAATTAGTAACAGCTTTCTAGAATGAGAAAAATACATGGTTCAGTATATTCTGTAGGGAATGTAGAGTGATCTTCACATTAATTAATCTGAAATTTATGCTGCTTGTAGACATGAAATAAACTGTCAATGTGTTGTATAGCAATTATGAATGCAGGACACATTTCACTTAAACTTACACCCTCATAAGAAGACTGTTTCCTAGATAGGATATACACGCAATATCCAGTGGTGACATGTAAACAGACCAGTAAGATCAGGGATCCCACCTGATGTGGACAAGAACAAGGACAAGCGAGATACTTGCTCAGCTTATTTTTACTGTGGATGGTGAGAGGTTGCACTAAGATATACTTCAGTCTCTGTGTGAACCTAACCTGTGAGAGCCTTCTCCAGTTGCCAGTTGCCCTTTGTGCATCTTCTGGAGTTTGCTGCTAAAAAAATCGGAGTCAATTTATTTCAGTATCCTCTCTTCAAAAGCTATCTTTGGTTCTCTCTCCCAGGTAACCCATCTTCAGTCTGATGCATTAGACCTTGATGGCAAGGTCTATGCCTGTAGGTTGGGATACCTGTGAGAAAGAGTTGCTTTTGTTCATCCTCCAGAGTAACAGAGTAAACAGCTACTGTGTAGGAAAGTTAGTGACAGTTATTTTCTGTTAAATAGTTTTCTTTTTCTTACTTATCTGTAGGAATTTGCACAGTGCTGTGCATTTACATGTGATATTCTGATGTGTGAAAATGGCAAAAATGGTACTTTCACCTGAAACAGCCCTCAGCATAGACCAAACTGCAGTTTTCAGAGCAGTGGAAGAAATATTTCACATCTGGGCATGTGTGTATATTTCTATTGCAGGACAGAGCAGCGTACTAAAGAAAGACAAAATTTTGCTTGGTGGTGCATTCTGCTATATCTAGAGAACATAAAGAAAAATCTTTAAATCATGTCTTTCAAAAGAAGACCAAAATGGCTCGTGACTCAGGAGGTGAATTTTTTTATAAGGAAATTATAAGCAAGTGTCAATAAAGATTTCATTAAATGATAGAACCGAAAATATACTAGCGAAGATTTGTTCAAATTTTAAGAAGATGAAGCACTGCTTTTTTAAGTGCTACGAAGAGACCCAGACAGAAGAAATATATTTGCTTACCTACATCTATGAAGGTAGATTGGAAATGTATAATCCAGACATAATCTTTAATGGATTCACTTCATCGTTAGTATTTATGGAAAATTATGTACAGTGTACATATCCCAAAATGTTTTAATTTCCCAAAATGTTTAGAAGTTAACCCTGAAAATATTTTTCTGAAGTAACTACATTTAGACCATTGATATTCTCTGATAATACCAATCTTATGTTCTAAGTAATTATATAATCAAATAAAGCTTTACCTTTCATTTTTATTTGGTAGTTTTTCTCTGATTCAAACAAAACTTCTGCTTCCATTTATTATCATCATCTTCAATATCTGTGTTGTTTTTTCCCTTGATTTTGCTGTACTCTGGAACTATTGGACCCAATATAAATTAGAAATAAATGACAACTACTAACTTAATTTTCCAGCAAACATTCTTCTTTTCTCTTTTAAATTGTTCACACAGTCTTCTCTTTTGAGGAGGTGATTGTCTTCAAGCAAGAAGAAGATCTGCATTCCTCAAAGAGGAAGAAAGGAGAGGTAGATACTTCTCCTCAGGGCTAAGATTAAGATCAATATTTGCATCTGAAAATCATAATTTTCCTTCAGTTGAAAGAGAAATAACAGACCCATTAGGTGCCTATGCCATGAAAAAAATTATGTTCATAATCTCGGGATTGTGTCCCTTACTAAAGAGAAATGCACTGAGATGTACATTCAGGCCAGATAAACAGACTTTGGTAGGGTTTTAACACCAAAGTAGTGAATCCCTTGGGTATTAATCCCTGGTTTTGTTAAGCGGTTTCCTTTTGTCAAGCTACTACATACTCTTATTCAAAATGTCCTGTCTAACACAAATAAAATGAAGAAGAAAGAGAATGGGGAAAAAAGAAAAAGTGACTTTGCTCTATAAAGATCAGCAGTCCTCCTCAGACACATTCAAATCCGAGAGGTGAAATAAATATTCAGTAATTTGATGAGGAAAAGATGATAGTTAAGCCCTCTTGACCTTTTGCGCAGCCCATTAGCGCAGTCCGCTAACACCTGCTTTGTAATTAATGTACTAATCAAGGCAGCAGGGTTCACCAGTTGCCACATTTCTGTACAGATTTCCAGCTTTGTTGCCATGTTGCTATCTCAATTAGTCTGCAGCACTCTTAATGTAGCCTCCTCCTGCAGGAAGAAAATTGGTTTCAGATGTGAATTCTTCATAATGAAGCAATCCCTTAATGTATAGTGAACTTATTGTGCATTGTGCTGAAACTAATTTTCTTTCTTCTAGAAGTGTATGTGTGCTTAAAACTTAGAGGCAGAACAAATGATATTCAGATTTGCCCCAAAATGAGATGTTTGGGAATAGTTTGCAATAAACAGACAAACTGTCACAGTCACAGAGTTGAAAAAACTGTTCAATCAATACGCTGTTTGCTTAGGTTCTGTCCACACATGCACACAAACAAATCATTTTATGTCATATATTTCATGTCCACTTGCAATATTAATACCGCTAGAATTACTGAAATGTCACCTGTAAGGCAGAAAAGCATTTGAAAACTGTCATGTGGATAAGGTTCCCATGGAAACCAATTTCCTTGATATCTATGTGTTCACTATAACTGCCTATAATTTTATTTGGATAGTTGTGGGAAAAAAAAAACCAAAACTGTAAGAAAAACTTTGAAATCATTTACACATTTTTAAAGGATATAAAAATACTCATTTAATGCACTGTATGTCTCATGCAGTAGAATAGTACTAACCTGATCAGCATTCATCATTTCTAGCTGGAGCTTTCAAGCTACCTATGATGAATATGGTGTGTTGACTTAGAAAATCTAAGGATTTTATCAAAATAAGCACAGCACCTTGAGTTCTTTGTCCAGCACATAGAGGAGTTACACTGGAACAGTAAGATTAAGCACATTTGCAATGGAGACCAAAACATCATTGAATTCCCTTCTGCAAGTCCCTAAAACTGGTCACCTTACACAGAGCTTCTGTGTCACAAAAACATGTTAGTTCCAGGACAGGAGACACAGCCCCTATCCAAAACTATTTATGATGAAATTGAATGTTTCAAACAGAACTGGGAAGAAGTTAAAGTAATTGAGCTGCTGAGATAGAACTCTCATAAGGCCGACTGTGATAAGAGCTAACAAAAAAAAAGGAAATAGTCTTTTTGAATAATCATAACATTTATTCCTTAAAACACAAGCAAAAAACCCCACCAACCAAACCCTAAAACAAATCCTAAAGGGTTTTGTTGATGGATTTTTTTAAAACTGAAGAAATTCATTGCTTTTAAAGCTGCATTATTTTTGGCTCTGGTCTTCTGATATCCTGGAGTCACCTAAGGCTACATTAATCACCTATATCCTTAGTTACCGAAGTTTCTTCAGCCATCTCATATCCTTAGACACACTATATCTTTAACACCTGGCATCTCTGTTTACCTTGTAAATGTTCCAATAAAATGCACAGTCCAGTTATTGAAGTAAGATCCTTCTAAAATATCATTTTGTATGTCCACATGTCTATGAAATAAATGGTGAGTATTTTTTCTGTCTTTTTACTGAAAATGAGGACCAAATATCCAAAAGACATCTACATTTACTTTAAGACATTGGAAAGTAAGGATTCTTTTTTCTGACATTTTTCATGTGTAGAAGGGGAAAAAACCCAGCACTGTAAAAAGTGAGAGAATGTACTTTTCAGTGAAACAACATTGGTAATACAAGGGGAAAGTAAGAATACAGACCTTTTGTTTCCTTCAAAACAAGTTTGTGAAGATTTTCAGTCATAAGTCATTGTACTGCTTCATTGGGTCCCTAGTTAAACTGTTTGCTATTTTATAAAACTGATAGTGTAGGTTTTCTGAGCTATATGGCAAAGTACTGAGTCCATGTCAAATAGAAGTAAGAAATGTTCTCAAAGCTTGAGATGATTCTTCTTGGTGTTATTTCTACAGCTGCAGTGACAGCTGTAACAAGTACAGCTTTTCCAGAAAGTACAACAGTATATTTTGCCTCTTTAAATATATTCTACTAGCTACAAAAAATATTAATCTGAGTACACTCTGTTATATTGCCTACCTATCCAATTTAAGCCATAAGCAGAAAAGAATTTAAAATTTTATTAGCTATTTCCTGGAAGGGGGAAAAGACTGTATTATACTGCTGATAACTGGTCATTAATGTCCCTGATTCTGAATTAATATCCTTAATTCTAGCTATGCTATATCGATGATATGCTTTGGCACTGAATGAGGACATGATGTTTTCTCCGTAGGTTACACCACTTTCTACTTTTGGTGTGCGCACCTACCGTTACATACAGATCAAGTTTGAAATATAATTTTATTTTGCAGTTTGTTTCCTCAGTTAGAAAAAAGAATTCTAAAATCATTCTATTGCAGTTTCAATGCACTGAGACAAGATTGTTCTGAGATTCTTTGTTCAAATACTAAACAAGGTAACTGTGCAATCGATATGTCAAAGTCATGAAAAATATTTCTGGGTAGTCAAGAGACATGCACAAAATCTTCATGCACTGAATTGTATAAAGGACAAGAGAAGTAAAAAACCAGAAATTTAATGGCTTAAAGTGAGAGAGTCACAGAGTGAATGTGGCAACAGACTTTTGTCTCCAGCTAGATATTTTTTACTTTTCAGAGAAGATGAGGTAATAAATTGATAAGGAAAGAGTACCGATGATATAGGTATTTAAATTTGAATCACTGGATATTATCACCAAAGTTGAAGTTTTGTTTTCTTTTGCCTTCAAAATCCATTCCTTTTTTCTAAGGCTTAATATTTTGTAATTTAATAGGTTTTACCAGAGGTTTTAGTCTCTCATAATATGTGGGACCATTTACTCATAATATTCTTGCCAATTTGTATTAGGGTCTAAATAGAGAATGAGTAGATATATGGAGTACTACAAAAGTGTTTTAAATGTAAATTAATTTGCAGAGAAAATTAGTACAAATACCTTGCTAGCTTTTGGTATTTGGTAGATGAAAGTGATGATCCTAAAACTGAATTAAACCTGAATGAAAACTGTCCATCTTAAAACAAAAGATAATAGTGTAATATTTATTATATGTATATTACATTGCTTGTTGCATATTCTTAGCATTACTCTGTAGCACAAAGATGTTTTTTAAATTGATCTTCCTTCCTTGAGTGTATTACAACTATAAGTCAACATGCAGACGTGTCTGCATGTAAATATGCCCAGATCCCTGCAAACACTTTGTGAAGCAAAAACCATTTGTTAAACAAAAGTCTGTGAACTCCAATTTCATTCGCAATTGATCAAGCCCTGCAGAAGTCTTTAAATTTGTGTAATAGGAATCATTTATACTGTATCATCTTCAAAAGAGACTGAAAATATCAGACCCAAATGCATGACTGCAGAAACCTTATCTAAACATTTTTTTTCCCCTAAAGATACAGGGTCTGAGGCAAACTGATCTACTGATTGGCATCCCTGACCATAGTAGGGGAGTTGGAACTATAAGGTCTCTTCCAAATCAAATCAATCTATGATTATTTGGTTCTACAAGTTTTGTCCTTTTGGACTTGGTTAACTTTCCCATTCTATATATTTTTGTGTTTCTAAAATAGAGTCCTTCACCTTATTAATGTGTAAGAGTCACAAAGCTAAATGTCCTCATTGCTTTGCACATTATGGAATATGAAATAATATAAATTTAGTGTATTTCTATGAAACAAAAGAGAATATTACTAAACAAAATTGTTTCTAAATAGAAGAATCCCTGCATTTTAGAAACTTTGCAATGATATTCTTCGCAGGGCTGCTTTCAACCACTTCTCTGCCCAATCTGTATGTGTGGATAAGGCCTTGAGCATCCCAGCCTAGTGGGATGTGTCCCGGCCCATGGCAGAGTGGCTTGGGACTAGAAGATTTTAAGGTCCATTCCAATCCCTTAACATTCTGCTTCTATGATTCCAGAAGCCAGGCTG
Source organism: Drymodes brunneopygia (assembly GCA_013400955.1). NCBI lineage: Eukaryota > Metazoa > Chordata > Aves > Passeriformes > Petroicidae > Drymodes > Drymodes brunneopygia. The sequence goes on along the minus strand of VZTZ01015625.1, from coordinate 45,524 downwards.
ACATCTTTGGGAGGATCTAGATGAGTTCTCTGCCTGATAGAGATTATTGGATCTGGCTAACTAGCTAGTACAAGTGAGATACTTACAAGCACCTGTAAGAGACTTAAAAAATCATAATTGTCTTAAACACTGTTAAGATCACTGAAGGACTTGGCTCACTGTGACAAACTGAATAAAGAAGCTGTGACAACTATAGCACACCCTGCCTGAATATGCCTCCTGGATTTTGGGAAGTTGCTCTTTAAGACACCTGATAGGAACTTGGGATAAGATAAAGGTGGTTCTATTATCAAGTTATCTCAGGTCTAAGGAGAAGTAAACAAGGCCTAGGGAGAAGAATGGATCCATAAGGAAAGCCAAAGGTAGCTCTGGTTGGGTTTGGTGTGGGGGAGACCATAGCCCACAGACTCATTTGATAAGGCCAGGGATGTTCTTAGACATTCCCAAATGCACCTGAACTACATTAATCCATGGAACTGTGTGTTTTGTGCAACCCCCACCACTGAGAAGACCAGAAGAAGAGGACTGATGGCACACTACGGGATCTATAGGGCCGATGATTATTGTTCTGCTTGATCCATCTCTCAATTCTTTCTTTCTTTTCTCTCCCTCACCAACCACGTCCCCTCACTCTCCTCCCTTTTCTATTTCTTTCTCTCTCTCTCCCCCTCACTTTTACTGCTGAATAAAATCCATACTATTGACTTCAGCATACGGTCTTGTTTGCACCTTAATTTGGCCAGAGGTATCTCTCTAATAATTTTAATAATCAGATTGTAACAAAATGCCACTTGTTTTATATCCCTTGGTCCTAGGGAGACATACTCCAATCCTGTCCTTACCCTACTTACAGTATAATGCATTTGTCCTCTATGTGCCAGCACAGTGGCAACAATAGAAATGTAGTTATAAATGAGAGGGTTTATTTTGTTTTTTGTTCCATTTTAAGCAAAAAGACATATCACAAAAATAAATAAAAACACCTGTAAATGGACTATATGCATCCAAATAACTGAAAAGACTGCTACACAGTGGCAATGTAACTCATTGTATACTTCTGGGAACATCTCACTAATAAAAGAAAAGAAGTCCAAGAAAAAAATGTTTATCCTGGTAAAGCCTATTCTCTGGAGATACGAATTTTATTCCTATTGGAGAAGAATCCTTTTGTGATATTAAACTTTTAATTAATGTTACCTCATCTCTAAATTGGGATAAAAAAACATTTCTATTCTCTAGTGCTTTGCATATACATATATTTTGAGATTTTTTTTGACCTTTGAAATGTATTAGAGAAGCACACAGATTTATTTTGTATACTATAACGTAGGTTATGTTCCAGTTGAATTTTATACCTGTTTTTATAACACAGTAAATGATCATGATAAATAAAAATTTTTATTTTTTTGGCTTGTTTTTTATTCTTCTTTGAATGAAGTAATGTGACTGTATTTTCAGTTCTTCTAAAATTACTGCAAGACTGACTTATTTTTAATAAGTTTAACAGAAATAAAATGATGTGTCAGAACGTGCTGTTCCTTTAAGAACAAGATATTAACCTCATTTTTCTTATGTTTCTTTCCCAGAATAGTGAACTTTAGGCAAACAAAGTGCTTTGCTGGGTGACAATGAAACCCTGAGTAGCTCCTGTATCTGAATCTTCATTTACAACAGTTTCAGCCACCAGCTACCCATTCAGGCTTGTAAGTTCAATTTTCCCAATTTTTTGTATCTTTTGTATATCCCAGTTAAGTTCCATCTTGCCATCTAGAGCCTTAAGTTAACCATGTATATCATGGTTTGTTTGAAAAAGTCAAATACAATAGAAAAAGGGAAAAAAAGACAGAAAAGAGAAGTAATCACATAAACTCTGTGTCTCAGCCTCATAAGCTCTGCAGTTCTACAGATTCATCATCCAAACTTAATTTGAAGTGACTGGGCTGATGCTACATTGGCTGCCACTTAGGCTCCAACTAGTGCTACTGCTGTGTATCATTAGAACACCTCCTGTTGGACAGAAAAATGTCATTGCTGCTGGCTAGTGCTGCAAAAAGATGTCATGCTGCAGAAATCTGTGCAGTACCTGGAATAAGATTTGAGTTGTCACAGTCTCATTTTACTAAAATAAAACGAAATAAAGAAAAGAAAAGAAAGTAAAATATATAGGAGAGGACTAAGAGACGGGTGGGGGAGAAAGAAGTGACTGTCTTACAAAAGTGTCCCTGGACCTTTAAAATAAAAAAAAAATAAATCTGACGTACTGAAGAAGAAGCTGGAGGAACAGCTGTCATCAGATTGATACAGAAGGTGACCTCTCCCAGAAAAAAGATGTCCCTGGAGTTTCCTGGCTGACACCAAAGTGGATACATCAGTTTAAATACATCTTCATTTAAGCACATAAGGTTGCAGCTAAAATGTCAAAACTCGGTAGGAATACAGAAACACACACAGAGATAAATATATATATATATATATATTTACACACATATGCACATATACATATATACATGTATATATGAGGAGAGCTTGAACACATAAAGAATATAGACAGTGCTATGATGACAAAGGAAAGGGGAGGAAAGCTGTAGAAATCTTAAGATAATTATTTGAAGGAAGAAACTTAAACTCACTCCTCATTGTTTATAGGGTACATGACCTCAATTTGTAAGGAACTCTTACATAATTTAAACTCCTAATTTCACATATCCTCAGAGAATTTGCCCATACAGCTAAATTGATGTGTTGTTGCTAATAGGGGCTCATTTCCAGTGTGGAAATATCAAGCACATATTGAATAAATCACTTTAAAGTCAGTTAGATTTACAAATATGCTATTTTTTCATGATAGAATAATCCACATAAACAATTAGCTCTAAGTAGCTGTACATTCTATACCTACTGTATTGCACATATTTTTTTAATCTGGGCAGGTCCACAGCTACCTTACACTTAAACTCTTAACAGAACAGTACTCCATTTGTAGGCAACAGCCAAATATACCCTCTTGGACACTTTTCTTCCTCTTGTACTATCCTTTGGCAAGAACTTCCAGAAGTCATTAGATCAAGTAAATTCCAGAAATTATGGACCTTCTGAAAATATATAATTATGAAAATGAAACCTGGTGAACCCTAGGAAACTACGAGGGAAAAAACATAAAACAAACAAATATATATATATATATNTACAGTTTGGTGTGTGCATATGCATTACAGGCATACAGGCATGTATACGTGCATGTATATATATATATATATATATATATATACACACAGTGGTGTGACATAATAAGTCCAAAGAAATTAATTGCATTGGAAGCTGCTTTTTATTTTATTTTTTCTTTTTGTAATTACAAGGTAGAAGATTTTTTCCCCCTTGGGCTATTTTCTTTCTTTTTCCCCTTTTTAATTTTTTGTTAATCTAAATAAAGATAAGAGCATTCCCAGAGGTAAAGGCAATTCAGTTTTGTTGAAGAATTACTTAAATATTATGCATACTCTTCATAATTTTAATGTTTTAGTTTTGTTTTTTGTGTATTAAACACAGACACTGATAAATGTAATGCTGAGCATCAAAAAGAAGATTTTGTGTAGGACTTGGCATTCAGATTCAGTGTCTTGTATACAATACATTTCCTGGCTCTAAGTTAGGCACGTTAGATTTAAAGAAAGCCTTGTGGCCCAAAATAATGTTACAGCAGATATGAATACAGTCCATCATTAGTGGAAGAAAAGTGTAGTTATCTGAAGAAAACAATGTGCTGGGCTGAAGGCATGTGACAGAAAGGTTTAAAATGTCTGCACATCTTTGGAAGTGTGACATTTTCTACTGGCAGGAGCGGAGGCAGGCAGAACAGACTGAAGAAAGGAAAATGCCTAATGAGGTTTGAAGGGAAAGTTGTTATAGTGCTGGTCCAAGACACACCATAATCAATTTGTATTTCTCTTTTTTGTCTCATCTGCTGTACCAAGTTCTCTGTCAGGGTCTGCACTTCATTCACAGTAACACATACATTGTGCAGGGATAAAACAAGGAAAGGTTCGGAAAAGTAGTGCAGGTGATAATACTGACAGAAACTGCATAGGTTGTGTGAAGGCAGTGATTTACACCAGCTGCAAAACTGGCTATTATATACATTATTTTAAAAACAATAAGAATTTGCAGCTCTCCTTTCTGTTACTGACACATTCTCTGTGTATATGCAAAAGAATAACTACCAATATTCTATGTAATGCACTAGGTAAAATACAAAACTCTCATTATAAAGAAGAGTCAAAGGTAACATCATTTTTCCCCAAAATTATTGAAGGTTTAAGTTTACTTTCAACAGTTCATGGCAACATGTCACATTAAGCTTTTCATTCAGTGAAGTAAGGAAGACACTTCGGCTTTTATTCTAGAAAATTTAAAAAAAAAAATTTTAAAAATATAACCTTTCATTCCAAAGAGTTTGCATTTAAAGTAAGTAAAGAGCAGTTTTGTATAGTATATAATACTGACAGTTAAATTCCAAGTATTTTTAGAAAGTGCTAATAAGCATTTTGTCTAGTATAGATAACAAAGCTTTCAAAGCAATGCCAAAATTGCTTCCACAGAAAATTTACAGAAAATGCTGCTGTCCTATAACCTACAAGAATCTACCAGAACACAGACTGTAAACTCAGGAAATGGTCTGGCTTTTGTATGTTTTTATGTTTAATTGGTGTCATGGTTACATATTGCCTAATGTATAGCTGATGTTGGAAAACAAGTTGACAGCTATATGAAAGAGCAACCACCATCACTAAGAAGAATTGTATTTAATTACGTGTTGCTAAACACAGAAATTCATGGAGTTGATACTTAGAAAGAACTCACAGAAATCATACTGGCTTATAGCCAGCACTGAGACTGGCTGACCTTTTCATGACCAGTAAGGGTATTTTGTGATTTATTTTTTTGTTTAAGCATAAAGAAAAAAAAACAATCCATCAAAACATCAAATAATTAAATTTACTTTTTCTGTATTACCACGGAAATAGTAATAGATGGACATTCAAGTGCTCTGGGCTGTTCCCAATTCTGTCACATTATCAACAGTATCAACAGGTCTCACAGAATAGTGCACTGCAATATAAGTAGATACCACCTTGTAAGTAATTTAATGCATTGTTCTCCTAAAGAACTCCTCCTGTGACAGTTATGAAACTATAGAAGTATCGAAGCATGGAATGGATTGATTTGGAAGGGACCTTAAAGATCCTCTAGTTCAACCTGCCTGACATGGGCAGGGACATCTTTCACCAGACCGTATGGTCCAGAGCTCCATCCAGCCTGGCTCTGGCCCAGGGATGGCGCATCCACAAGTTCACTAGGCAACCACACCAGTGACTTATCACCCTCACAGTAAAGAATTTTTTTCCTGACATCTGATCTAAATCTACTCTCTGTTTGAAGCCCTTTCCCCTTGTCCTGTCACTGCATGCCCTTGTAAATAATCCCTTTCCATCTTGTTGGCTCCCTTCAGGTACTGGAAGGGCACAATTAGGTCACCCCAATGCCTTGTCTTCTCCAGGCTGAGCAAACTGAATTCTCTCAGACTTTCCTCATAGGAGAGGTGCTTCATCCCTCTAGTCAATGGTCTGCCTTTATTACAAATTACTGACATTCTGACAGTTAAGCACACACTACTGTGGTGCAATGGGCTAAAATGTGAATCCTTTAGAAGGATGCATATTGTTTATCTTATATGGGCCAAGGCCTATTGACCTCCCCAAATTGAATTGTATCCATGACTTCAACAAAAACCACAGCTAGTTTTGAAGGTTTTCTTTATATTTCAGTGTTTGTTCTTCTACAAAGCAAATAAAATTAGGTAATTTTAAGTGGCTTATGATATCTCAAATTGGTGCAGGCTACCACAAAAAAAACCCAAAAACAACCAACCAAACAACAACAACAACAACAACAACAAAAAAAAACACAAAGCAAGACAAAACTCCAAAACAAAACTAAAAAAAACAAAAAGAGAAAAAACCCAAAGAAAATATTTTAAGACATACAATATGAATTAAAAAATACTAAACCCCACAGAATAGCTTCAAGAAGCACTTTTCCAGCCTTCAAGTGTGATGATGAACAATTTTTTCTAGTTCATATATATATTAAAAATTTCTCCTTTTTTTTGTTCAACTGCATTTTTGAAATTGCAAAAGAATTTAGAAAAAGTTCATTGATAGCACCAGCTGCTGCTTTAACATAAGATGGGTGAATCACTGACTGACATAATAGGAAGGTTATATTGCATGATGCATTATGAGATGATGTAAATAGTGTTATTATGTCTACTGTACATTCCCTTGCTGAAGAAAGGAAATATTTGATGCATGCTACAAACGTTAACACAAGGTTCTCTCTTCATCTGGATGTCTACATAACATGAAATTCTACAAGGTGCTGTGGCACTAATGACAGACACCCCATAGCTTTCCATATTCACCTTCAGTAACAGAAGCTACAAAGTCTAGTGCAGCTGCTTCCCAGTAGGACGTTCTTGTGAAGCACAAGTTTTCTCAATATGCTGCATACTTTTGTGTAGTAATGGGAATTTTTGAGTTTCTCACTGTGGGAAAAAATCATCTTGTTCACTTATTGCTGATATTGAAAAGGGTATGTCTGGGGTGGTTTTTGGTGTTGTTTTTTTTTTCTATTTTGAAATTGTGTATGTTGCTAATTTAATAGGTGAAATTTTTTTATGAAAAGCTGCACTTTGACAAAAAGCTTCAAAGAAGGCTTTTTGTTCTTTGAGGAGGGCAATTTTTAAGGCAAAATGTTGAACCTCTGGTATGAAACATCATTTTATTTCCATGAGAGAATAATTTTTCGCTATTATTTGTCCAGAATAGAGATTGCACTGCTGTATTATTGCCATCTTATCTGTGTATAACCTCTTTCTTCTTCTTTGTCATTTCTGGATGCTGACTACTTTTTTAGATTCATGAGACCTCGATATTTTGAATTTTAGTTCTCAAAAACACCCGCTTTACCAAATATATAGCAGGCTGAAGATTAGTCTTCAACATACAGCACCACATAACTCATGTGGTTTCTGTAGAATCATAGAATCACAGAACAATTTGGGTTGGAAGGGACCTTAAAGATCATCTAGTTCCGACCCTCTTGCCATGGATAGGGGTACCTCTCACTAGACCAGGTTGTTCAAAGTCCCATCCAGCCTGGCCAGGGTTGCCCAGCTTCTCTGGGCAGCCTCTTCCACCGCCTCACCACCCTCAAGTGAATAATTTCTTCTGCATATGTAATGTGAATTTCCCCTCTTTCAGTTTGAAATCATACCTTTTTGTCCTATAGCTCCAGTTCCTGATGAAGGAATGCCTTTATCATTGTCTGACTAGAGCAGCATTTATGTACATTATGAGAAAAAGCTAAATGTGTGGGTGCTACTGCTGGACTGTGCAGCAAGTGATTGAACCTGAAAGTTCAGTCTTTGTTGATGCTTGCAAAGCCCATGCTGAATCCAAATATTTTGTTGCAATTTTTTTCTTTTATAAGTAGATGCCCAAGTCTGGCCTTTACTGCAAGCAATGGATCATGGTTCACCACTAGTACAGGCTTACTTAATGTAATCTCCATACCAATTACCACTTTTCTTTTTTTTTAAATCCTTCCCCTCCTTCCCCATTCTTTCTCTACCTAATGAAAAATGTCCTGTTTGTTGTTTCGTATATTTTAACCAATTGAGCACTAGGAAAGTCTGAAGTCATGATAATTGTACGGATTGTTCATTTAAAATATACACTTCTCCTATGAAAAGGTAAAATACTCAAACCAAACAAAACCCCTCAAAACTGTGACACTTGATTTTATCACTGGTAGTGTCTTAGGGAAAATAAAGCAGTTTCCAGAAGTGATATGTGCATGTAAATTAGAGAAACATAAGTCTATCCTAGATTTTTCCTATCTGCCAAGTCCTTCTTTGATTTTAATTAAGAAAAGATACAGTTCTCATGCTTCCTCACACTAACAAGTAAAATTCATTATGACTCTTCCAAAAAGGTTTGAGTGGAGATGAATATATGGCCTGAAATAGGTCAGAGAAGTTTCTCAGAGCTAATTACACTAATTTGCTGGCACTTCTCTGAATATAATTTCAGCAGCACTACTTCCTAAATATTGGAATATTTTCAGTTTTACAGTATCCTGGTTGCTCTGCCAAGAAATGTGATGCTTAAAACATAAGGCTTTTAACTGATCTTCAGTTTCTTGTTATCAGCTAAAGAAACAACAATCTGGTAAAAAATTAGATTCATAAACTTGTCTCTACATGAGGTAGAGAAGTGGACTATACTAATGAGAGATAAAGACTATCTGTGTCAAAGAAGTAGGCCATGGAAGCATTCTGGAATCACTGTTTTTGCTGTACCTTTCTGTCGCCCTGGTTTTACAGGGCCCCATAAGTTGTAACACTGTAGCTGTAGTTTCCCATGCTTGTTCTGTAAACATGGTCCTTGTTTTCCTTAACTAACCAGGATTGTTTACAGAACAAGCATGGGAAACTACAGCTACAGTGTTACAACTTATGGGGCCCTGTAAAACCAGGGCGACACCTTTCTATATGTTTTACCTGATGTATTGGGTGTAGGTGGCAACACCTCGGCAACGAGAGGGCTGCAGAGGAGGAGCTGTCCTGTACTGGACACGGCTGGTTCCAGCTGGCTCCAGTGGATCCAGCACGGGGCACAGTTGAGTCCCTCAGCCAAGCACACGTAAGAAAGGGCAAAACACTGCACAGTAGCTGTGGGAGAGGAGTGAGTGTGAAAGAAAAAGGTGAGAAATAGCCCTACAGACAGCAACATGAGAGAATCAGAGGGGGGAGGTGCTCCAGGTGCCAGATCAGCGAGCAGAGGTTCCCATGCAGTTCATGGAGATTACACCGGAGCAGATACACACGCTGCAAGCCATGGAGGAGGTAGATATTTTCTGAAGGAAGTTGCAGTCTGTGGAGAGTCCGTGTCGGTATCCCATGGGAATCCCGTGATGGAGGAGGGTAAAAGTGTGAGGTGGAAGGAGCAGCAGGGTAAAACTGTTAAGAACTGAACACAGCTCCCATTCCGTATTCCCCTGCTCCATTTGGTGGTGAGGTAGAGAAGTCAAGAATGAAGGATCTCAGCCAGGCCTGGGAGGAAGGGTGGGTGCTGTTTTTGTTTTTGTTTCTCACCATTTGAATGCATTTTAATTAGCAAAAAATGAAATAAATTTTCTCTGAGTAGATTCTGTTTTGTTCATGATAATGATCATTGGTAAATGATCCACCTGTCTTTTTTCTGTCTCATGTGGGTTTTTGTCTTATTTTTTCTCCCTGTTCCACTGAGGAGTAAGAGAGCACCTGGAAGCCAGCCAAGGTCAACCCACCATACCTATACATTAGTGGCCAGTCTTAAAATTCTTTGTTTCCTTGAAGGGAGTTGCATGGCAACTTATCTGTAGAAGAAAAAGGAAGAGTAAGACAAGAGGATAGAAAGGTATAAAGGCAATTTAAAGTGGATAGTGAGGCCAAAATAATATGGATTTTTCTTTTTTCAAATATTATTTAGACAGAAGTAGAATCTGTGAACTTCATAGGGGCAGATTTTCATCATTGCAAATCATATCTCCTCTGTTTCCATAATGGCTATGCCAATTTGTGACAGATGAAGATGTATTGTACCTTGAAATGATCTTGCAGTCCTAAGTGGTTTAGAAAACCTGTCTTTTAGCATAGTAAAAAAGACTGTGTAATGTTTATTGATTTTTTGTGTGTGTATATGATTTTTTTTCCCAAAGTGTTTCACATTTCAGAAACAGGAAAGCATATTTGGAACTCTAATGATAAGGTTAAAATTCCCAAGGGTTCAACAAAGGCTAAGAAATTAGCAAGAGAGAAGATGGTGAGCAGTGTAGGATATATAGTGCAGTGTATGGATATTTAGAGCTTAGATCTCCAAGACATAATTAGAATCTCAGTTGCATGTAGTGTAAAGAAGTTGCCTCCTTGCCTAACACCCTTTTCCGATACTTCTTCCATATTTCTTTGCTTTGTTATTTTCTATTCTGAATGTTCTGCTTTTTTGCCTCCTTTTTTTAAAGTCCTCCCCCCCTGTTAATTTCTAATATATCACTTTCTAGTATTTTAGCCTTTCAAAACCCAGCATTTATGGCTTTCACAGTCAATTCCAATTAATGTTTCATATAATGCAAAATGAGCATCTCCACTATTATTAGACATACTCTTTTGAGATGCAGTAGTATCTTGGGCTATGTATGCCTTCATACATATGACTATATACAGAAGCTTTCTTATATTTAAGGAAAGCACAGTAAAATCTGTGTGGTACTATATGGAGCTGTGAATCAACAAATCTTTTATAGTTCATATTTTTTCAGCTTAATATCTGAAATCAGAATTTTCCACAATTTGTTCCAAAATGTGCAAGTCTTTTTAGGTCTCTTTTAACTGATAAAATTAATTGACAAAATCCAGCAAACAGGTTTGACAAGGACAGCCATTCTATCAGAATAGGGTAACAGATATTTATGACTAGAAGAAAATGGTAGACCTCATTGTCTTAGAAATATTGAGAGGAAGTATTTACAAAGAAAGTGCTTCTGTATCAGACTAGTAAGTTCCAAAGTCTATATGAAAAATTTAAATATTTTAATTAATTAATTATTAATATCAGCTCCTCAGCTGCTGAGCATAACTTGGATGAACTTCAGAGAACATTAACAGTACTGCAAAAAACAAAGAGAGGACATGAAAGCCCATGTTTCCTGTCACCCTACCAGACAAAACATTATTGCAACACAGAAGTAGGAATTAGTTTTTCTCCTCTGCATTGAGAGAAAATTTAAATGTTTATATTACTGAAAAACTTTTTCTGTTCATTCATGAGAAAGGTTTCTCTGAACTCAATTTTCTCATTTTAGAAAAGAAATACAGTTCCTGCCTATAGTATAGAAATTATAAGAAACCGAATATGACATTATACTGTCATCTGTTTACTTACAAATACAGTTTACAACAAAGTTCAAAGGACACCATTTCATCATGTAAAAATCCAGGGATCTCTTGATTTTCCACCTCCATTAATTTGATTTTGTGGATCATTGTACTGTGCCATGCTTCCCTTTCAAGTACCAATCTGCATTATCAAATTTCTCTACTTTTGTATATCCTCAATCATTCACAACTTCATTGCTTTGATGCCTGCTCCTTTTCAGCCTATTGCTAAAAGGTTATGTTTAAAAATCAATATCTAACTTCATTTAAATATGTCTATGGTGTTTTTGCACCTCCTGCCTTTTTACAAAGAGAAAACCAGTCTTTTCTTGGTTTATGTTTTGCCAAACTTTAGTTTCTGCTATAGAACCAGTGGTCCATATGAGAGGTCGTTGCAAAGCTTTATTAAAAGATCATTTTTTTTCTGAGGTTAAACTTTCAGTTTTCTAAATTTCAATTATAGAAATTGGACACCGTTTTTCTGAATGAACTTCACCAGGCTCACTAGACTCATTGAAAGCAGATTTGGAAAAGATTCCAGGAGTTTACCTTCATACTTCTTGTAACATTATATATCATTTTTCTACAGGTGTTTTTCTAATATCCTTTTAGCTCTGTCAGTAATTTTAATATTTTTATGAACATGCTTAATTTTTCACGGTCTTGTTCTATTCATAGAATCACAGAATCAAAAGGGGTTGGAAGGATCATCTGGTTCAACCTTTCTTGGCAAAAGCATGGTCTAGACAAACTGCCCCAGTACCCTCTCCATATGAATCTTAAAATTATCTGAGGTTGGGGAATCCACCATTTCCCTGGGGAGATTATTCCAATGGCTGATTTTTCTCATTGTAAAAGTATTCCTCTTGTGTCCACTTGGAATCTTCTCAGGAGTGACTTGCACCCAATACCCCTTGTCTTTTCTATGGGACTCCCTGTAAAAAGAAGATCTCTGTCTTCTTTGTTGCCACACTTTCAATTCATGATGATATCTTCTAAATCTTCTTTTCTCATGACTGATCATGATCTGAGCCTTTCCACGTAATGACAGGCATCCTAATCCTTGGTCCATCTTTGTGGCTCTTCAATTGTTTTTGTGTTCCTTTTTAAAATCCCCTCCAACCTGACTACATCTTCAATAGTAATGTAATTAAGCCAGGCTTTTTCTGTCTGTTATTTGCTTTCAGTTTATAGAAGCTAACCTAACTATTGTCCAGGTTTCATGATCTTGCTCTTTGGACTATTTGATCTTTTCTCATCATATTTAATATGGTTCATTTATCAATGTCTTTCAAGTCTTTCAGTATGATTTTATCAGGCTTCTTGTCTGATATTTTCTGTCTTTGTCCTATCAATATATTTCATCATCCTATACCTATGAAAATATGAAATAACATTGGCCCAAAAGTTTTTTGTGGATTTCCAATTCTTAATGATCTTTATGACAAGATAATGAAAAACTATAGAAAAATTTTGAGTTTACTTTCCATGATTATGCACAGTTTTTCAATTTTCCAGCAATTAATAGTGAAATTTCCAGAGACCTTTTAGAATTAGATCAAAGTTCCTGACACCAAAGACATATTAAAAAAACTTCAAGAATCCTCTTTCAGACTTCATATCAGACCACCACTGAAAATCTGACACTGTCAGACACTTTGATCAGTTAGCCTAAGTAATGTTGATATTAGAAAAAGCCTTTATAAATACCACATATCCTTTACATGAAATTGTGAGATCTAGGAGTATTGCACAGAACATTGCTAATCATGTGTTAATTAAAACATTAATAGATCACATTCATATACAGAAAATATTAGCAGTATAATATCTACATCAAGAGTCATGAAAATGATGTTTCAAAACAAACTGATTTGGAAAAAAATCTGTGTAATCAATTTTTTCCCCTTTTTTTTTTTTGTGTGATTCTTCTCCTAGACACTCAAGATAAGCCTATGGATTTTTATACCATAAATATTCTGGTCTCAGTTGTAGCACCTTGTGTCAATAATCTGCAGTGTAATCTGGCTGCTGCTGGCTGATTGTGCATTATCCTCCCTCTGGAAGTGAGAATCTTTAGTGCTGCTCATCCCAAGGAAATTTTCGGCACATAAAGCCCCTGACCCTGAGACATACTGCCTGAGATAAGGAAAAGACAGGACTAATTCTTTGTACATCTTGACACAAGTGTTAGCTTTGTGGATAGCTTTTCAGAGCCATAGGGTGTTATAAGGAGAGGAAAGTAAGTTGAGAATCAGAGTGAATACCTCTGTCTCTGATTTCACCCTTTTCACCCATACTGTTGTGGGAGGCTTTGATATGAGTCTCAGCAGCAGCAAGGATGCCAAGAAAACTCACCACTCTGTGATGCCATCTTGTACTCTTCTAACACTACTTGGCAGTCCAGAGGAGAAGCTATTATACTCTGTGGCCCTTGTAACTGTTTGATGTATGGAGTCAGAGCAGTGCACAGGGATAGTATTCACTACAGCACAGGACACTGTAAAATAGACAGGACTTCAATGAATTCTTTCACTGCTGAGAAAATACTTTGGCAATGACACGACTTAAGTTAAGCTTCTTTCTCAGGATGGCAAAGGCCCTTCGAAAATTCTGAGTGTGCTTCAGGGAGGTATGTTTGTGAGTAGTAAACAGCACACCTAACAGGCTTTTAGATGTGTTTCTTAATTTCTGAGGCTATCTCTCTTAGTCACTTGACATGATCTAGTTCTCATTATTCGTACTTAGAAGACTGTTCACTGATAACAAGGTTTATTTTCTAGTTTTATTTCTGAGCTATATGATGAAGAGAAATATACGAAATAAACCTGGACTGAACAAGAAAAATGACAATTTATTTGTTTATATTGTCAGTTAGTTAGTTGCAGTTGTCTCTGATGCCATGGTTTAATTTTTACTGTTATCAGATCTGGAAGGGAAGCTGACAGAAAAATTGGTTGCTTTACAGATCACTGGTTGAACTCCAGAAAGTCAGCTGGCATGAAAAATGCCTGAGTCCAGGAAGAGACGACAAAATTTTTGTACATTGTTCCTGAGCATCTGATCCATAAAAGAGTTATTGGAACTCAAAAATAAAGTGATCTGCTGAATACTTTAAAGCAGAAAGATTCGAGTTATAAATTCAATTAGCAAATACAGTAGCAAATTACTATCATACCATGAAATATGAATAAAAACCTGCTCATTCTTATCTCAGTCTATTGAAGGTAAAGGCAAACTTTAAATCAGGCACGTTCTCATTTTTTAATAGAATTGTCCTTATCTAGATTAAGCCTCTTTTTAAGATTAAGAGGCTTATTGAGACACAAAATATCTGTTTCCAGATTAGAGACATTAGGGAACTAATGGTTCAATAAGTTTTCAATTGTACAAGAGGATAGAAATTATGAGACTATCTGCTCAGTGGTCCATTCTATCTTAGGGCATGATAGAAAAATGAAAAAGATTGGAATTTTTAATTGATTCTAAAAAGCTCTGTCCCAGCCCTTATAGCTGTCCTTATGTGGTTCTTACAAATGGAAATGAACCATCTGAAAAATTGTAGACTTTTTCTCAGAAAAAGGCCAAATCTTAACTGGTTGAGAGTACCCAATTTTGTATAGGGGGAAAAAATATTGTTGATCGATACTTCAGCACAGCCTGTCAGGAGAAAAAAAAATTAAACCACAAAAAAACCCCAAACAAACAAAAGCTCTTTCAGGTTTGAGCTTTATTTAGGGAACATAGTTATTTAGTTTCTAAAAGAAAGTAAAAATTAATTTAAAGATGAAACCTCTTAATTAGAGATATGTGTCCACACCCTTCATGAGTTCCTTTAGCTGCTGCAGAGGATTCTGGCTACTTATTATGAAGGAGATACTTGTCTGACATAGAGCTGCATGTTTTAGCTTTCTTGAAGACAGTAAAGAAAAACTCTAGTACAAAAACCATAGCAATTTTTGCTAGTACAGAAATTCTGAGCTGGTTTTTATTGTCCTGAGATGGCCTCAAACAATTTCAGCTCATCTTGTTTATCTCCTAACAGTAGAGATTCAAGTACAGTTTTTAAACAAATATAAAGTTGTTGGGTTTGTGAGGAGAGTATTTCCTATTTCCTGTTTCTTCCTCCAATGTTACTACTTTGGCTCCATAAGACATTACAGAAGGCTAAAAACCAAAATCTTAGAAAATTTTTCTAGGATTAATTCATAGCTAAACAGAAAAAAAGAATGGTCTTAACAGAAGAAAGAAATACAAAGCAGGAAGAAAGCAGAACTTGGCTGATGCATTTGACATAAACAGGACTTTTCTAATTTACATAACTGAAATCTTTCCAGGAACCACATGGTTTTTTGTTTGTTTTGGGGGTTTTTGTTTGTTTTGTTTGGTTTTGGTTTTGTTCTTTTTGTGGTTTTTGGATTTTTTTTTAAACAGGATTTGATGTTTTAGTGCAGCCTTTTTTGATGTATTCATGTGATTCCTCAAAGTCCTCTGGGGGTAAAATCTGAGATGAATTCACTTATCTGAGAAAAAAAAAATACCACTGATATCATTGCCTAGAGAAATATTAGGAAAAACAAATAAATCACAATAGCAGAATCATTCCAGAGGGGAAAGAAATTCCAGAGACAGAGTGTTTTCTTGCACATACAGTATATTAGAGATGCAAGTTAGCTCAAGGCTTTCAATTGATTTGATTTTTCTGTGGTTGGGTTAACTCAAGTGTTTCAAGGTTCTTGATTCTTTATTATGTTGTTGTTTTCTTCTTTATTATGTTTTTATTTTGAAATATTATGCTCAGAAGCACTGTTTTCAATGTCATATGAAGACACAGGAATACATAAGAGCACTTGCATTTTCATATGACCTCATTATTCCCTTGGTTAAACTGACTTTTGAACACTTCTTTCCTTCTCCAACCTACTTACCTTCCCCTACTCCTGCTCTGTCTAACAGATACGTTTAACATTTTAGGAGAAATACAACTCAAAATACCTGCTATTGTGGGAGAAAAAGTGAAGATATTCAGGGTTCTTTGAATAGTGCATGATTTTTAATCAGTTATTAAGAATAAAGTCTGTGATCATCTTCTCATGGGTATCATGCTGAGTAACAGAGAAGGGGAAGAAGAACAGTGCACTGAAAAAGGACATAGTTTGTCTTTTGCAGGTTGCCCTAGACTGAAGATATGATATTAGCTATGTTGCCTACAATTGTACTTTTCCAATAATCGATGCCCATCTTTAAACTAAGATGGATATTGAATGAGATGTTTAAGAGACTTTGCTTCCACCGGCTGAGAAAACTTTAAGGAGTCAGGCCAAAACTGGATTTTCTTTTTGTCTGTTTTTAATTTTGGGAAGCTGTCAATAGCTGACCACATATCATGTTATGATTTTTTGAAAAACAAGAGAAATTATTCACATGGTTTAGTTATATTCATTTAATTGCCATATAGGAGACATGATTAATTTTTGGAATGTCACTTGCTTAAACTGCTTCTAATATTTTGTAAAACAACCTGTACTAGATGTGGATACTATGAAGAGTTTCTGGCAGAGATTGCTCGATCTTTAAGTTCAAGACAAATCATAAATTTTACAGTATGACAATCCATACTATATTTTTAAATTTCTAAAAAATATAAAACTGGCTTAAGGATTTCGCTGTTTGTTATTATTTTTTGTGTGTGTCTGACATTTAAAGAGATTATTATCTCTTTTCTTTATTAATATTTAGCAGTTGTATTCGATGTCAAAGACCTGAGGCTTTTTGGCACTTTGTTCAGTGACAGTATGTTATGCAGTTGTTACACATGTTCCACTAGACAGTACAGGCAGAAGGAGATTTTTCTGCCCATAGGAGTTTACAAAAACACATGAAAGGTCACTGTAATACCTAATTCTCTCTAAGAACCATGACAATGAGAGCAGCAGAGGAGCACATCATGTAGGGAAAGTGGTGTGCAAAAGGGATCAAAGGCAGACATGGTAATGCTCTGTGGCTGAGCAGTATGGCCTCCTCAGGCAAGGTGGGAGCTAAAACAGCATTTCAATTCAATCTAACCTTCTTAGGGGGACGTTTCTCGGGGGTCACTTCAAAGGCAGCTGTGTGAATACTCCTGTGTGGATAACTCATATGAGTTCTGTCTCAGCCACTGGAGGTACAGTCGGCTGCAGTGTTGGCAGCTCCCACTGTCCTTTCAGATGGGGTCCTCTGCTGAATAAAGGATCAGCCCTATCAGCTCTTTGTGTTGCTGCTGTCTGATGCAACTACAGCCATGTTGTTTGTGTTTAAAACAGGGCTTTCTCTAGTCAGTCATCTCTTAGTGGAGTAGGCCTAGTGGCTGTAAGTCAGAAAACTTGCTAAAAGACAGTTCAATAATTAAAAAGAAATTGTAGTAATGTTACAATTTAAATTACAATAAAAATAATATTAAACTGTAAGGAAAAAAGGAAAAGAAAAAGAGAAGGATAAGACCCAATAAAGACAAGTGATGGCTATGAAAACCATTGCTCACCACCATCAAGTGACTTATATCCAGCCAGCCCCTGAGCAGAGCGATCTGCTGCCAACCTCCTCCCTAGTGTGAGTACTGAGCATGATGCCATATGGTGTGGAATGTCCATTTGGTCAGTTGGGGTCAGCTGTCCTGGCTGTGTCCCCTCACAGCGCCTTGTGAGCCCTCAGCCCTCTCACTGGTGGGGTGGGGTGAGTCATAAAAAAAGGCCTTGACCCTGTGTAAGCTCTGCACTGCTGTAACTACAGTATCAGTAGCAATGCCATTTTCTGCACAAATCCAAAACATAGCCCTTTACAAGCTACTGTGAATAAACTTAACTCTATCCTAGCCAAAAACAGTGCAAGATGAAGAAAGGAACCGTGCAAGCCAGCACATGTGTTTGTTGGTCATATCAAAAGGAGTTACCACATTCGAGCTTGTTGTCTCAATCACAGTTTGAGGTAAATACCCCACCCTTCCTCAGGGGATAACATATTCAAGTACTAAAAAAACCCTATATAGAGTAGTACAGGTTAAACTAGAAAAGTTTTGCTGCAGTGCAGACTTAAGAAAGGAATATTGATAAATTTTCTGTAGATATCTCTCACCATCCTTCTGCATAAACTGCTTTAGAAAAGTAGAAATAGCTTCATTGGAGCAACCTAAGGCAGATACAATATCACAGGTAGGTGCATTCATATCCTCTGTCATTTCACTTTGATTCTACTTACTTGTTCTGCACCTATATACCTCAGTGAATATATAAATTCAGATTTGAATTTTCACAGTGAAAAATCAGTAAAAAATAAAACTCACAACTGATTGAGTCTTGACATTTTTGTCACATATTTTATTACATTCCTGTGTACAATATAGTCTGTTACCTTTTATAGAAGTGTTTAGGACATTCTTTTGTGGAAAAGGGCACTATTTATGAGTGTGAGCCTTTCATAACATTCTCCTTTATTCAGACCCAGTCAAGTGTGATTCTGTGAGACTAAAACTATTCAAAATAAAAATCAGTTTTATTCTCTGCAAAAAAAATAGAGTAGAAACCTTTCCCAAGATTTGTATTGAAAATAAATATAGTGTATTATTGATGAAGTTGATAAAAATAACAATGTTCTAATATTACTGATTGTATGCCACGTCCTATTTTCTCTTTCTTGCCTTTTTTTTCTGTATGTTTGTCAATAAGAAATTAAGATTACTGGTTTTTAATTTTAGTTTCTAACTTTCCCAATTCTTTCCTACTGCAGGTTTGTATTTTTTCTATAATTCTGCTTGTCTTGAGATTAGTTTTTAGATTTACATTATCCTTTCTCTTTCCTATTTTTTTTCTTTTGTCCTTTTACCTGTGCTATCCTATGTTATTTCAATTTTTTTTTAACTTTACACAACTTATACCTGCCTCCCCCTTTTATTTTCCCCCACTTTCCTCTTACGCTTCTCTTTGTTCATCAATTAAAAATATGCAATTTAATTTGACTGCAAAGGTCTGGAAACGTGGAAAAGGTCCTGTGTGTTTTACTGTCTATGCCAGGTTTCATTTTACAGGAACGTGCGGTAGGGTATCATCTCGTAGGGCAGAGTAATATCCGCCCTTGTTGGATGGTTTCCATTAACAAGCATTTCTTCCTACTGTCTGTTTCTCTAGCTCAATAGGAGCAGCAAACCCTATTCCCCTTATTTCTCCCTCTTTTATTCTCAGTATGATATCTGTGTCTCATAGCAAGGAGCAGAAAAAACACATACTGGTTTCTTTGTGCCACTGCAAAACTAATTTTCCTCACAGTTCTTGGATATTTGAGTTTTCTCCTCTGTAGTCTTTTAGCCTGTTTGAGGTTTTGTTTTCTATATTTGATGTTCAAGTTGTACTGTGTTCCTTGTTCAACTCTGTTACTATCATTAAGCCACCTCCCTCTACCACCCCTGTCCTCATCCTCCTCTGTGGGGATGTATGGTAGGATTAGGAGGAGGGTGAGTTAGGACCCCATGTCCCTATCTCGTTCACTTTTAAAAGGAAAAGAATATTTTACTTCAGATGTTTCTCCTCTTGACGAAGCTGAACTGATGGACAGCAGGAAGGACTGTCAGCTCCCATCTGAAACCAATCTTTCCTTCTTACCCACTCCTCACCCCTCTTTCAGTTCGAAAAATGATAAATAACTGATGCCCTCTCACTGAGAAGTTTCAATTGAGCATCAATTCCAAGACCACATGCAAATGAGATAGAAATGCAAACTTGTACATACTTTGAAAACATAAAGTCCTATGCAAGTGCTAAGTATGGTTACAATGACTATTAGTGGTCCTAAGTGCTGTGTAGTTTTCTAGGGCAGAACTGAGACTAGTTTGACATATCAAAGGGAAGTTAGCCTAGATTTGAGGCTCTGCTTTAACTAAGTCAATTTCACACCTGCTCCCTTTGTCAGTCCATATGTTTGTCATCAATGAAAAATCCTCTCCACATGAGCATTTGCAGTGGGAATGATTATGACACATTTCATTATCTTCAGTAAATTGGATGGTTCAGTCCTTGAACTGCTGAATACCCCACACAGGTCTTGTCCGCATTGCAGACTTCACTCAGTTATAGTGTAATTGAGTTGAACTCATCACATAGAGCCTATGCTTCTATCTCTGCTGCACAGAGGAATCTTTTCAGCTGCAGTTCAGAGCGTGAAGGGATTATTTTTTCCCAAATCTAAAGAAAAAGCTAACCATTTTGATACTACTTAGTCAGAGAAATTGTACAATTTGAGTAAATAATCAGTAAGAGCCCTTATTTATTTGTGATTTTTTAAGTATTGGTCGGAATTTCTAAAGCTATGCTTTGGGGTTTTTTATATCCAAAATGTTCTTGTCTCTGAATGAGTCCATTTTCATTGTACCTTGAAACACTTATTGCCACATTTGTTCCTATCCAAGAATGATAATTACACCTGACAACATTTTTACTCTATTATGAAACATTTTTCAGGTTAAAGCACTTTGAAGATTTCTATGTAATGGAGCTAAAGGATGTTGAATCAAACTAAACAACATTTTTCTTCATTTCATTATTCCTTTTCTCTAGCAAATGCTAGAATTCAGTATTTCAGAGCAGTTTAGGAAATTAGAATTCTACCTGGGGTTACAGTTCCTACAGCCTTAGCAAAAATAATAGAATATATGTCCTGGCATAGTGAATATTTAATGCATATTCTTATAAATCATTGGAAATTATGTATGGAATATTATATGAAATACCATTTTAACAAAAGCTGTTTTGTGGTGCCAATTTTCCTCATAGGAGGCTTTCTTTCATAAGTGGAGAAAATCACCTAGATGCAAGATTTAAAGCCAAGGTTTACATCTGTGTATTTCAGGACCCCATATAAACACATTTCTCTTTGATCTTTCAGAGGTGAGTTGGCAGTTTCTGGAGTGTGACCACAATACATAAGGTATGTGTCACCTTGTGACACTTGCTGGATTGATTCCTTCAAGTGAGGTAGTTTGAGGAATTCCTGCTTTACAGTTCGCAGTGGGGTTTAGAGATGAGAGAGATTTCAAGCTGCCAGGTGCCAAAGGCAGGAGCAGAATTTTAAGTTTCAGGTGAACTTTTACTCTGGAATAAATATACTCACAAATTTTGTAGTTGCCTTCAGGTGGTTAAGTCTTCAGATAATTGCACAGGTATCAAGCTTTTATAGAAAAATAGAGTACAGGCAAAGAATATTCATGCATTTTTCAGCAGAAGCTTCCAGCTAGCAATTATGAAATGGCTCAAGAATAAATTGGGATGGTGGACTTGTTTAGGTTTTGACCTTTGTTTTTTCATTTGTTCTTAATAATAGGGAAGAGTTTCCTAGTAAGAAGGGTCACAAGGAAACAGCTAATCATTTCCTACTTACAGAATTTTTTTATATTTGTATTAACCCTTCCACCTTAAATACTGTGTCACAAAAACACAAAAAGATATTCTTTTTATGTTGGTGTATTGTACAAGCGTCTTACCTCACCTTTTTTTT
>VZTZ01015625.1:0-23963 GCA_013400955.1 Drymodes brunneopygia | reverse complement strand
TTTTTTTTTTTTTTTTTTAATTAGAGGAATTTTAGCCACAACAATTGAAGCATCATGATAGAGTTTGGGTCTTGGGTCAAGGTGAAGAGAGAGAAGAGATGGTAGATTTTAATGAGAAGGGTTTCCACATTCAAATGGCAACC
The DNA here is from genome assembly GCA_013400955.1 of Drymodes brunneopygia. Lineage (NCBI taxonomy): Eukaryota > Metazoa > Chordata > Aves > Passeriformes > Petroicidae > Drymodes > Drymodes brunneopygia. Next base: position 23,820 of record VZTZ01015625.1, on the reverse strand, counting down.
TATTTATTACAAGATCTTCAGTATTATGAGCAATGTGAGTTAGTTTTCTAGTAGATGAATTTTTTTCTCAAGAATTAGTAAGTAAAACAGGCAGAGATGTTTTATGTGAAGCCACATTGTCTTGCAGAACAAGATCTCTCCATCCAATCTTGATTTATAAGGCAAGTGAAACAGCAGCACTTCCATTACCCATATTACAGAAAAAATGCTTTATGAGATAAATTAAATGAAACAGTCAAAAAGACAGTTGGTTTGGCTATCTTGATATGTGAGTGAAGACAATTAAAATTCCCCTAATACTTATTAGCCCTTCCTCTTCTAGTAAGATTTACCAGAAAATCATATCTTTAGGTACAGACTAAATGGCCAGAGAAGCATTGCCTGACTTTTGATGATCTGCATGGCTTGCCTTGTGATGAAATAAATTTGCTCACAATACTATGTCTCAACTGACATTTCTACTGAACAAAGTTCCTGATATCTTCCTGACTTTGTTTTAGACAATTGTCTGAGGTTACAATAGTGTGTATTCTATGACCATCTCCATGAGCTGTTTGGGGCTGGGTGGGGCAGTGTTTCTTAGCCATCCTTGATGGCCCCAGGGCGGGACTTCCAATGGGCCAGCTGGTGGACCAGGGCCAAGTGCGGTGCCTGGAATCTTTCCTGTTGATGGGCCGTTAGCAGGGAGGGTCTCACGAAGTCCTCTCTGTTAATGGGCCATTAAGCTCCACTGATGGATTGCACCTTTCCCGTTGTGAGATGCCCCGCCCAGGGGAGGGGAACCAAGCATCCTCATTCTGAATATAATTTAGACCTGGAGCAGCACAGGGCAGCTTTTCCACCGGACCTTCAGGGAACTGCTTCAACAGAGCCACATCTATCCCTGGACTGCTACCAACAGCCTGACCAACAGGGTGTCAGGTTGTATCCTGACTCTATCAGCGTTTTTGTACCAATTGCATGTATTTTAATTTTCCTATTAAATTGTAGTTCTGACTTTGAGCGTCTCACTAATTTGCTTTCGAACCACAACAACAATATAAGGCAAAAAGGTATTAACATTTTAGTTAGTAGGTGTAGTATTTTCTTTATAGCTTTGAATTTGCTTCTTGAAAAAGATTAAAAATTTTCCAACTCTAGGAAAGACATAAAATATAATTAAAATGGTAAAAAAAACCCCAATGAAAATACAGCTAGGGAAGGCTAAAATAGAATTATCTCATCAGAGTTGAAATTATGGTGTGGAATGGGAGGAGGGGGAATGTAAGTTCTATGCTTAAAGTGCTCCCGTGTGAAAGCCATCAATCCACCTTAATATCCATTACATATATGCAACAGAAGTAGTGCACAGGGGGCAAAGAAAGGAAAATTAACTTTTTTTTTTTATGTATGTCCAGAGTTGCCATGGAATAAAATACACTTACAAACTGTTCAGGTGCACGTACTCAGTTCCTAACAGCTGAAATTTATTCACATTCTGTAAAAATGCATCATTATTTGAAAGCTAAAATATTTGTAGAAGGGTAAGTATTTTAATTCCAGAAATCTATCACAGATTTATTTCCTAAAATTATGTCTGATTGTATTTAAATACTGTCAACTTACTAGTTGACATTGTAAAGTCATTATTTAATAATTTTTATTTCATTTGCTAATCTTTGTAGTAAAATAAATCATGATGAAATAACTTGGCAATAATGGAGTTGCCATAAGTGAATACAGAGGTTTTGCAGTGCAAAATCAGCACTGAGGGCTGGATGTTCTCTCCTTCAATTCTTTTTCTATTAATGATAGATGTAAGAGTTCAGTAATCAGAGAGAAGAAGCAGCTTTAAATACTTTTTTGAGATTATGCTATTTTTTGAACACTTAGTTAGAAATGGTAATTTTGGATATTAGAAAAAGAGCAAACTTTTTCGGAAGTAAAACAAATAAAGAAACATTTTTGAGAAGAAAATATTTTACATTTGGCTTATGTATAAAACCAAAATATAGAACAAAAATGGAATAAAAAAAAATCTTTTATCCCCAAATACCTATCACTATCAATTAACATCATTTTTAGACTTAAGTGGCATTCAGACTTAGTCTATCCTATTGATAAAAACAAGTTACTTTTGCATTTAACCTTTTGAAAGAAATTTCATTTAAAAAGTAGCTATACTGTAACTGGAACAACAAATGGAGAATATTGGTGTGCAAGAATTCATAGAGGCTCTTTTTTCATTCAAAATCTATCTATCTATCTATTTACCTATCTATCTATCTATCATTTAATACCTATCGTGGTGCAGGGATTTCTTGTAGATAATTATTTGATAGGTCTAAAGTGAGAATGATACACCAAGTAGCTTGTTTCATGCTGCCATTTAAAAATAAAAAAATAAACCAGAAACACCTAACAAAATAAAAGGAAAGAAGAGGGAAAATAAAAAGAATTGAAATATTTACTGAATCTGTTTTATTGTGAGACTTTTTTGATTGATAATTTGATTAAGATATTCAACAGAACTTATTGTACTCCCTGATTATTAATAAGAAAAAACATGACCTAGGCAAATGTGTTTATCGGTGACGTGATATCAGTTTATAGTGTAGTATCATGATACTGCTTTTCCCAGTGTCTCTTTAAATACTGAGTGAATATTTTGTGTTCTATTTCTGGAGTGTCTCTTTGTGATTTTTGCTTGATTAACTCACAGTTTTCATAGAAGCAGCCATCTTTGATAAATTTGCCCTCTCCAGAAACAGTATGATCTGCATTGACACATTAAAATTAAAAATCCAGAGGCATCAATGCTGTTGATTTACTAGTAGTATATGATGGAATGAAACTTTCATATTTATTAATTTCTTCCACTGCTCATTTATTCATTCTTTTTGGTGGGTATTTGATATTTTTCTAACCCATTGCTTCATATGGCAACAGTAAACAAGACGATCATGTCCCTCAGCATGTCACTTCTCATGCAGCAGCATCCTAAGAGGGCATCTCTTCACTGTGCTAAATAGATTTCCAGGCATCTTGGGAGAAATTCACTTCACTACAGAGGAAGCAATGAATTAAAATTTGCTTTGTCTTTTGAGATTTCAGAAGCCTTTGTACAGCTAGTCTTCATGTACTTTTGCTCACATTAAAGTCCAATGACATAATTAATTTTAAAAAATAGTGGGTTCCTTTAAAATTAATTTCTGTCTTCCAAGTTCCCAAATAATACATCAAGTATATTTTTTTAAATGTTTTTTTCAACCTGTCATTTTATCTGCAGAAACCCTCAGATGTTTACTGTGAATTTTCTTCTTCAAACAAGTATTCTTAGATTATTTTTTTAATGCAAATGTCTTAGTCAGAGGTACTCTGAAGATTTCCCCAGTGATTTAACTGGCTTTTTTAGTAGCTCCAAGCCCTTCTTAGATTTTGTTTTCCTATATATTGTGGTGTTCTGCTGGTGGTATTCCATTATTTAATGTCCCAAGACCAAAGAACTACATAGGCCAGATGCTGCTTGTTTAGATCAAAACATCAATTTCATCTTCTGAGAGTTGTTCAAGATACCCATTCCAAATCAAGTTCTAACTGATGTCATGCAGGGACTAAGGTTGTAATGGATATACTCTACATTCCTATGACTTCTTACTCTGCTTCTCATTGCATTATTCATGGTTTATTACATTATTTTTAGTAATTGTTTTGATTACTTTTCTGCTTTGGAGAAAACTAATGTATGTTAAACTTTATAATAATTTAAAAATTCCATTAATGTCCATTTACTTTTAATTTTTTTCTGAGCTTATTTAAATTTTCCAGAGGCAGCTTAACAGACATTTTGTTCCATAATAGTATAGATGCTAATTTGTCAGGAATTTTGATGAAAAGAGGTGGAATATGACTGAATGTAGGATGCTTTAAGTATGTTTATTTATATCATGACTGAGAATTTGGTAGGGGTAACCAAGATGCTCCTAAATAAGCAGTCCAAGCTTGCTTATTATGCTTTTAATAGCCAAAATTATAATTGGAATTTATTTATTTAAAAACAGCGTTACAATTTTTTGAACCATACAATGCCATTTTACCAGCCTTTTTACAAAACTGGGCATTGTCTATTAAATGATATACATATTATGTGACTACTTTGACATTTTCCTTTTGTCTGCTATTAATGACAGGAGGAACCCTGTTAAAATAAGAATTCAAAAGAAAGCTTAAAGTAGAAAAAATCCCTGATTCTGCCAGCCTTGAATAGTCTTCAATATCACATTGATATTTCATTGATAAGAGTGACTTGTTTGAGTCACAGTTTGTTCATGGTCTTCTCCAATATCTTTGCAAACTAGTGTGCAACAGTATTTAAACATACTCTTAGTGTCAGAACAGCTTGTTAAACTATAGATATATATTTCATTGAATTGTCAACGTACTTTATGGTTTACAATACAATGACTTGTAGAGGCTGTTGCTCAGATTTCATGTAATGCTTGGCTGTATACTAGAAGATACCAAGCAACAGTTCTGAAGCTAAAGACCTTCTTATAGATCAGAAGGATCAGAAGGAAGGAAAAACAATCTTTTTTTTTCTTTTTTTTTTTGGGTAGTACAGCAATTTAGGAAGAATAAAATGAATGTGTTCGTTATCTGCAAAAATACCTTTAATAAAATCAAATCTCACTGCATGTCTTTTGAGGATCAGTTGTGACATTCTAGTTATACCTTCTCTCTAAGGATTTAATTCTGAAAGACAGAAGAAAGGAATATATGAAAGATGTTTAAAAATGTATGTGTATATATATATATATAGTCTAAATTGAATGCATATAATTGTAAGTCTGTCCAAGACCATTTTCTATCATCTTCGAACTGTTGTAGAAATATTTCCCTTTACATTAGGGTAAGAAATGATTTAGCAAACTAAAGTAAATTCAACAGAGGGTGCATGGGACACTCAGAGATGAGCATTTATCCTGGGGGAAGGGGCTGAAGGACTAGAAGTGGCTCATCCTAGAAAACATACAACTTTGGGGGACCTAACTGCACCTCCCCAGTGCATTAGGTTTTTGGGAAGAACAAGACAGGCTCTTTACACCCATTCTTGGCAGGGTAAAGAGACAATGGATATAAACTGCAGTAAGAAAGTTGTTTCCCTGTGAAAGACAGGTAGTGAAGTTGGCTACCCAGAGAGGCTGTGTTCTCTTTGTCCTTTGAGGTTTTCAAATCCTGACTGAACAAAGTTCTGAGCAACCTGGCCTGACCTCATAGATGACCATGCCCTGAGCAAGCAGCTGGACTGGCAGTCTCTTGAATATGAAGTAGACTCTGCTCCTATGACTGTGACAAAACAGGAACAGGCTCATTGCAGATAAGTCTGTCAGCTTATACTGCTTTTGCCACAGATAAAGGTCAGGACGTCCCACTCCTGAAATATTTTGCCATAAGATTCTGGCCATTTAAGAAAATGTTTGATCTTCAAGCTGCTGTGGTAGGTGGAGTTTGGCTGGATGCCAGGTGTCCACCAAGCTGTTCTATCACAGCCCTCTCCAGCAGGACAGGGAGAAAATAACATGGAAAAAACTCATGAATCAAAGTGATTTAATAAAGAAAAAACAAAATTCATGCACATGGGAGCAAAGGAGAAACAAAGTTTTTATTCTCTGTATTCCATCAGCCCATGGTGTCTAACCACTTCCCAGGAAGCAAGGTTTCAGTGCACACAGTGGTTGCTCTGGAAGATAAACATCATACATAATGAATGCCTTCCCTTTCTCCCTTTTTCTCTTAGTTTTTATATCTGAGAAGACACTGTATGGTCTGGAATAACCCTTTGATCATTTGGGGTCAGCTGTCCTAGCTATACAACCTCACTAAACCTTACCCAACACCCAGCCTCCTGGCGAGTGTGGGGAACATTGAGAGACAGTGCTGTACCAGCACTGCTCAGCTGTAGCAAAAAAAAATGGTGTATAATCAACACCTTTCTAGCTACCAATGCAAAGCACAACACTGTGGGGGCTGCTGTAGGGAAAAAAACTCCATCTCATCAGATGCAATACAACAGCATTCTCCTGAAACCGTTAGAAAAGTGTATTTCAGTCCTCTTTCTGAGCACTAGGCATGAGGGATAGCTTCTATTTAGTTTTAGCACTCTGAGACCCATGCAGGTCTTATCACAGTCTTAAAAAAATAATGCAAGAGAGCTTAATCTACAAGCTAATTTATTGTTTATGGAATTCTGTTAGCAGTTGTTAGTCTGCCTTCACTGAGCCTAATAGAGAATAATCAATGCTTTTAAAATTAAACAGGGAAAAAAGGTGTTGGGGGTGGATGGAAGAAAAGAGCAAGAAAATAAATTAGGCTTGTCTTGTCACAGTCTTCAGTGATTTCACTCAGTGAAAAGCAGAGTCGCAGTTTTTCAGTCAAACAGAAAACCGTTCTGAAAAAAGAACTACGAAATTAAGCATTGTCTATTTAATTCATATGTATAATAAATTGTGGCATTTCCAATTGTCTCCTGCCATTACACAGGAACCCTATTCAAATGGATTACCAAAGGCAACACTGAGGTCAAGGAAACAAATCCTGCAGACGCCTCTTGAACTGCTCATTGATTTCCACACTGCAGCTAAATTTCTCATTTATATTTTTAATTCATTGTGGTTTTAAAAAAAGGAAAAAAAGACCTGAAGATAAAGGGAAAGAGATAGTTTACTAAATCAATGCAGAAGATTTTATTCCTTGCAGCTTTCTCTGGATTGCAGATTTATTCCTTTGGGACTAGATTATTTCAAATACCCTGCATTCTTATGGCAATAAATCTGACACTGAAATAAAAACCGTATAACATTTCCTAGTTTTAAAACTATTTAATCCTTCAGAAACTACATTTCTGTTTTTTCTTTGGTTCATATGAACTAAATTAAGGATGTGTTATTTCCTTTTGAAGTAATTCTTGGCTTTGTGGGATTTTTATTTTTCTCATTTAAAATATGAAAAAATATAGACCATTTAAAGCTACAGCATATTTGTGATAAAGTGTTCAGTGTAAGCAGGAATTAAAAAAACCCAAAAAACCAAGCCAGACATGTTTGTATTTCCTAGGAAATCATCTTTGATATTTTTTGTATCACATGCCAGTTGATAACATGAAATTACTCGGTCAATAAAGTTAAGATGGCTTCTACTCCTTTTTACAGAGATTCTGCTCCTGCCCTGGGCATGGTGTCCTTTTTAAGAAAAATTTATCGTCTGGTGTTTCCTTGAAACTTCTCATTCTATTAATCTGTTTCTGCTTCCACACTGCATGTGAATTCTCTCCTTCCTGTTTAGTGTTGCTATTATTTTTTTTATTTTGTACTTGGTTTTCTTTTGACTCAGACTGAAAGAGAAGTGAAATGACAGTGCACATTCTGAAGCAACACTAAAACAACTTAAACAGACTATAACTACAGCTACATATATCCCTATCTATCAGTATTTATGTCTTTCTCTATCTCTAATCTATCTTCATTCTCTATCCATACCATGCCTGTAAGGCAACACACTTTCCAAGAGAAGGAGGAAATGTGAAAATGGCCCTGCAGATCTCTTGATTTATTTTCTCAGTAATTATATTCCGCTTCTCACTATTTATTTCAGCAGGACGTTTTTTGACCACGATTTCATATTCACCCTCCACGGTAAATGTCTTTCAGGAGATAAAGCCACGAATATTTAGTCACAGTGGACTCAGTACTTGAAAAAGGATGCATGGTATAGGTAGATCTTCAGGTTATATTATGTCATTTGGCTTCAGTATCAATGAACATGATCTTTCAAGTTATTCAGTTTATAATTTTTCAAATTAAGCACCTCTAATCAAACAGTATATTTTGACATCTGTCAAAAGAAAACTACTGGAGCTACTGTTATACAATCTACTCTTACTACATTATGCATGATAATTCTTACCTTGTACCAATAGTATCACACCCAGCCTTTCCTGGCACCTTTACATCTGTTTAGTTTTCTGCCTGATCCTTCACAGGACTGTCGTCAATAATGGTCTCACCCAGAGTTGCAGCCTTGAATGAAGACTGGCTTTGCTGCTTTCTAGAAACAACATGCTGGATTTGTTTTATTGCAAATGAGACAACAGATCTACTGTCACATAGATTATCCAGAAATGGGTAATACAGAAGGTATATAACCACAGAGCTTGACAAAAGCATAGTTTGAGATTTTTAGGACTCTAAAGACACTAAGACCTTGCAGAAAATAAATATGTTCAAATTCTCTCCCTTTTCCAGCGACATCCTTCAACACATTTCATTTTTGGCAAAATAAAAAATTCTATAATGATAATGTTTATTCTCACATTTTTTCACAAGCTATCTCACTTTATCCTATCTGTACCATCTTTAAATAGTCGTAAGACACCATCCTGACTGTCTAAAAATATTTATGTGTCCGTTTTATTGCAAAATTAAAGATTTTCTGAAATGATAATGTATCTCAGTAGAGCTGGATCCATGATTATTATTCAGTTTAGTTCAGCTCATAAATCATTAACAAATATAACCAAAATCATAATGCAACAGTAATATATGTTGGTATTACACATTTACAAATATTAATAAAAAACTGTTAGATAGATAGTGTTTTTATTGCAGGTTACTAAATAGTGGCTCTGATGAATAACTAACTTCATTTTTCAGCAGCAGAGGGGTTTCTTTCCTTCTTAAGATCATTACTGAAAGGTCAAAATATTCTAAAATTAAATCCTTCTTTTTTAAAATGCTATGTTTTACTTACAATTTTTCTGAGAAAACTTGTATGTCAGTCCAGCTTGGCCATACTGATTACCAAAGACTTGGTTCAAGTTTTGTTAGAATATTGCTAGTAGCTTTTCAAGACTCTTAGATTCTCCAGCAGCTTGGGTTGGAAGAAGGTATGAAATCTCATTTACACAAAGGACAAACACTTTTAGGGAGTGATCTTCTAGGGTCTGTTAGACCATTCACACTTTTTCAGAGCTTAATTCTGCAATAGAAAAAATATGAGTTAGTGATCTCTGACTAGAGAAAGAAGAGCATGCCTCCTTAAGTGTAAGTGTACTCACCTAAAGGGAGCAATATTCTGTCCCTGTTTCCTGCCTGTCTTTCCTAAATCCTGACCAAATATGGCCATTCCTATTGCTCACAACAGCAGAGTCTGCTGGGCACATTTTATAGATATTACCAAACCAGAAGGTCAGATTGTCCTGTTGTTTTGATCTGCTACAGCTTGCATTGTCTATTGATGGTTTTCATCATTGCTCTGAGTGTCCAGTCTTGTTGGGTTTGATGAGCCTGAAATTCAGACTGTCACATTGCCTTAGAAGGGCACAATCCCTTCTGTCTCCTGATGATTTTCACTGCTCATACTTGGAGTCTCTATGTGCTGAAATACTTTGTTAGATTGTGAAGGTCATCCTGTCAGAAAGTGCTTCCAATTTCAGAATTTCTGTGCTTCATTGCAAGGCTTTTCTCTTGACAAAGTTGCAATCACAGAGCTTTGGAAAATGCTTTTTTTAGTGTCTCCTGAAAACATATGTGACCACAAGAGAAAGGCTGTTGCAAGAAATTAATACCATTGTTCTAGTCTCATTCCTTGTTAATGACTTGAGAGAACAGATTCATATTGTTCTTGCTTCAACCCTCATTAGAGTTTGCCAGTTGGGAAAGAGAACAGGGAAACAAGCACACTTTAGCCTTTAAGTCACATGAAAAAGGTTACAGCCAAGTGGTTTCATATTGTATGCCAAATAGTTGAAGATAAATGTATGTCAATGTTCTAAGAAATCATGTACTTAGTGTTTAAATCACTATGGATCCTATTTGGAGACCATGACCTTTTCTACTGAGAACACATAACTCAGTACATCTGAGACATGCAAAAATCCAAATGGAAAATCAAAAGAAAAAAATAAAATATTAAAAGAAAGAATGGTTGTGTGAGATAGATATGCACTCACAAATATACATGTAGCTGAAAAAATATTTGCTTACAATTTCTATCTGACATTTATAACAGTTTAATCTTTGTTACAAGTCTGATAGTTAGCAAAACATTGCTGACTCCATTTTTTAATTAGAGATACCAAGAAACAGTGGCATAATAAAAATATCAAATAAGAAAAGGAAATCCTATTTTTACTCCAGTATGGCCATTATAACTGTTCATTTTGTTTGAAAGCTATAAAATATGAAAAAAACATATGTGGAAAATAAAATATTTTTCTAAACTGGGCAAGATTTTTAAGGTTCCATTCCCTCATCTACATGGTTCTTATATCTGTTCAGTATACTTAGGTGTAACTGGTTCCACTGTGAGTTGTAAAAGAAGTATGTGACAGATACTTCAAATAGCAAAAGGGAGTTTAACTAAAATTCTTAGTGTTTAACTAAAACCTCCTACGTTACATATTCAGACTTTCTATTTCCAGTGAAAGAGAAAGATTGTGTAAATTTAGAATGAGTATTTTATGCCAGAACAAAGTATCATGTTAGCAGTGACGATGGTCTTTTTATGAAGTTTGAAGAAGAACAGGAATGGGGGCAATACTGGAGACTGGAAAGGTAAAATACTAGAGAGAACTTTGGGGTCAGAGGAAGAGCAGCAGGGAGGCTGAGGGTCGATGCCATGAGGACAAAGATACAGGTCAGTATGGCTGAAGAAAACAAAGAAAAAGATATGATGGAACACTAAAGAAAAATGGATCATTGGCTGATTTCAGGAGCCAGCTCAGAGTATAGTTTCTGACTCAACAATAAGTAAGACTTAAACAAACTTTTTAAAGATATTAAGGAACATTATAAATTGACACAAATTGTTTAATTAGTTCTTCCCCTTTCCCAAGTGTGAGCTTTTATAGTGACAGCACTTAGTTGTGAGCCTGGAAAACCTTGAATACACAGAGTACACACACTCTCCTGCTTTGAAAGGTAGCTGGTATTCCATATGAGGTCTGACTAAGCACCACACTGATGTAAAGGATACTGTGAAATTTCTGCAGTAATTCTGCAGCAAAGTTAAAAGGTTGATGTGTTTGCTCAGGGCCAGTGTTTTAGATTGTTTTCCAGCTCAGAGATATTTCATTAAGTACTGTTAACTTGGATCAGGGAAGGAAAACAGCTTGAAAAATAACTCCTGCTCCAGAAGGCATTGTTAAGCAGTTTTCAAATGTAAACTCAGTACTACAGAAACACAGAAGGGCTGAGGTCTGAAAAGACCTCTGTGGTTTATCTGATCCAACCTTCCTGCTTAAACAGGAGCATTTCTAGTTGATTTCTTTGAACTATGATCAGATGACCTTCTAGATCTCCAAGGCGGGACACTCCATGAATTATTTGAGCAACACTGCCAGTGCTCAGTCATCCTCACCGGAAAAAAAAAATTCCTGATGTTCAGGGGAAACCTCCTGTGTTCCACTTTGTGACCACTGGCTCTGGTTCTGTCAGTGAAATAAATTTGGCTTTGACTTCTATATGCTTAGATAAAAAAGAGATTTTTTTAGAAGAGGGAGGGTGAAAGTATCTATCAAAACATCAGTCTTTTTTCTTTAAGAGTATGAGGTGAGACATAGAATAAGTATCTCATTATACTGTGAGTTCTTTCAGAGTGAGAAAACACTATGAAGAAATGCCTCTTCCAAAGACAAGAAAAGAGCATTTACATTATAAGAAATGTTTCTGTACAAAGGATTTAAATTTAATTAAGTATGATCTGAAAATGGTGATGATCCTCATTTCTTTATGGAATCTTTGTATGACTTCCGATTTGCCTTTACTGAATTTTTATTTAGACACATAAAGGAAATATAATTTTTTGAAAAAATTCTATGTTTAAATATGTAAAAAGTAAAAACTGATGTTATTGTGAGTGTGTTATCATAAAATGAAACCCATATTCTAAAACAATTTGTCTACACTTATACAAAAAGGTGCTTAGCCTTTCAAAGTCAACACAAAGTGAAAAGCTATCTTGGAAGACTATCACTCTATTTTAACTCAGGCTCTCTAGACTGAAATTCACAGTGAAGTCAGTCAGTCAGAACAGTTTTCATGAGAACTAAATGAACACTGAATATGGACCTCAATTTTAAGTCTAATATATCTCTGAAAAGTTGCATCTCTGCTTGCATCCGGCTGTTGTCAGCATAAAACACAGACACTATAATGAAAATCACTGACCAAACTGATTTGTCTTTCATTTCTTGCACAAAAATTTGCATAAGTAAGTGATGGAAGTCCCTGAAACCAGCTGTGCTACTAGCCTGCATCAAGGTTGTTTCCTACTGTAATACAAATGACAAATTAATGTAGCCTCTCAGAAAAGCACTAAAATATACTGCTTGCTCTGATCTGCCAAGGTGAAACCATGAACTTAACAAAAAAAGAAAAAAAAAAAAAAAAAAGGAGTGCGAGAGCTCTTTGCCTTCTCTGGCTGTCTTTACTCACCTCCAGCAAAGATGGGAGGTCACTTGCCACTTAAAGTGAAGTAGCCATCTCACAAATACCCTCCTTTGCTGCTTCTGATGCACTGTAGTTTCACAACACCAGGCTGTGCCTAAGTGGTATGGCAGAGCTCTGTATTGCTTTTCTGACAGTTTCAAAGTGATTGCATCTCTTCTCTGGGATTTAACATTATCAATTTTCTACACAATTTCTGAGAGGTATAATTTCCTGTCTGAATATGTCTAGAGATTGTGTCCTAATTGAAGAACTTCCCAGATGGATGAAACAAAAATTCACATCTTAGTAATCATATAAATTTCAACTACACAGCTGCATAGCAGCAAACAGATATTTGGGTGTGATCTGTGTAGGCTTTGTCTGTGTAAAAAATAGGTTGCAGTTGGCTGGTTGGTCAGTTGGATGGTTGGTAAGATTGTCTTTTTCTAGACAGGCCCACCATCTCTTCTTTGACTTCCACACAGATTTGGGTGTTATATATAGCAGTAGTTATCCTCAGTGGGATCATGAAGATGCAAAGTGATTCATCAGTGTATGGATTTTACAGAGCCTGGCTCGAATCTAGTGGTAGATTTAGGTTGTCCTATTTTCCATGTAATAACAGAATTTCAAAAAACAGATTCATGTTCTTGAAATGTGTGCCAGAAACTGTGATCACAGAAGCAGGAATACATAGGAGAAGTTGGCAGCTCTAATTCTGCTTATTTCTGGAATTTTGAAAGCTTAGTACTATCATGAATAGTATTAATAACTCATTTTAGTAAAAAGTTATCATTTATGTCTTAGGCTTAGAAAATGACATATAGCCAATGACCTTAACAGAATAATGTAAAAGGATGCATTAAAAAAAAAAAAAGGTGTGGTAATCATGTATGTTATGTCTTATTTATATTCTAAATTTAATTCTGCTTCCCTACACCCCATCCTTGCCTTTCCAGCACATACTGAAGAAACTGGCATGTGTTGTATACAGCAGATGGACATGCTGTGGCATACACAGATTCTCAGCACAGCTCTGGCACACATATTTTCTGCTGAATTTGCTAGCTGGTAAGAACTCCAGCAGCAGTTGTTTCACAAAAAATGTTGTTCACCGGCACTATATTAAAAATACTTGGGCCAGGATGAATCAATGAAACCAAATTAATAAGTCAACTTTAAATCAAGCTCCATGAACATTTTTATATCTTTCTTCACAGTTTCCTTCTGTGGTTTTAACTATAATTTCAAGTTCTTAAGAAGAAAAAGATATGTTCTTAAAAAGAAGAAATTCAGTTCTTATCCTGAATCCTCTACTAAGACACTTATGCAACAACTTACTCTCTTTGAAAACTGCTGCTACAGCCCTGGTAGGTTTTGCCTGTTTGGGAAAAACAGCCTCAAGAAAATGATACCAGCAAACTACACAGGAAGATGCAAAGGTTTTCTCATTGCTGCATCTTCTTTTTTGCTTGTGGTTCTGGGGTTTTTTTTTTGTTTTGTTTTGGGTTTTTTGTGGTTTTTTTTGTTTGTTTTTGGGTTTTTTGTTGTTGTTGTTGATTTTATTTGTTTATTTGGGGTATTTTGTTTGTTTTTTTTTAACTTCAGTGTAAGCTAGCTAGTCCTAAGTGATTCAGATGGGTACACCTTATATTCCTTTCTTGGATGTAGTAGAATGCTAGTTTTAAATCTTAGAGTATACTTTTTCTAGGTATTGTTAATCCTATCAGAAAGATAGCCATATGCCACATGCCTAACCAAAGATAGGTAGATACTCAGACAGATATTTGGTTTATGCTATCATTTCTTGACAACTTACTGGCCAGTATGACACAGAATAAAAAATGTTCTTTTCTTAAAAATTACTAAATCCTTTTATTATGCCTAATCTCGTTTGAATGGTGGAAACAATGAAACGTGGAGAGAACAGGAAGGAATAATCACAGAATCACATAATCCTTTAGATTGGACAAGATCTCCAAGATCATCAAGCCCAACTTTTAAACAGCCACCACTAAGAAGTCCATAGCACTACATGACATGGTGACCCACCAGAGCTGGTGACTCCACCACCACCTTGGCCACTCCATTCCGATGCTTAAGAATCCTTTCCATGAAGGTATTCCTGATGTTCAGCCTGAACATCCCCTGGCACAGCTTAAGGCTTTGTCCTGTTCTCCTGTCGCTGGTTGCATGGGAGAAGAGGCTGACACCCACCCTGATACATCCTCCTTTCAGACAGTTGTAGAAAGCTACTACATTATATCTTCCCATTCATACCTTTGCCCCTTGCACTTTGTAACAGTCATCTAGTTTTCTCTCAATAGATTATAACATTTGGCTGTAGATAGAGAAGGAAGATAGCTGAAGTAAAATTTCATCATTAAATGAAATATGCCCTTGTGTGTTTAAGCTTGGAATCCATTCACATTTTAGTTCTTCACTTGCAATATGCCAAGTTTTAGCCCTCAGTTTGAGACTGCTATATTGATAATTGTCCTGATGATTGACAGTCATCCAGTGTTTTCCTGACAGTAACTGATAATAAGAGATCATGTTCATGCCTCTTCCTTTAAACCTTGGCAATTTTGCAATTTATTAAAAAACATACTGTTGAGATTGCTCTGGTCCTTGATGAATAATATCATTAACTACATGCATTTGACTTTTAATTTCATACCAAATACCAGTAGCTCAATAGTGAACACATAAAATGACAACGTAATTAGACTGAATTTAGGGCTAAAGATAAACATTCAAGCATTTCAGTATTTAAATTATTGATATTAGTACCTGTCATTTCTCTAGTTGCTCAGGGGTCTTTCTTTGACTTCTCTAGTTAACACTATTAAAGTTTATTACCTGGAGAGCTACTTGTTACCTTAAAGGGAAAAGAATATTTAGTGACCACTGACATTCTGTTTTGCTCTTCCAATGCAAGATATTGCTTGTATTTCTTTTTGCAAATTGACCTGCTGACCTCACCCTTATTTATGCACAGCATGTGCTGTTACCTATGTAGAGATCTGCTGGAAAGTCTTCTTCCTTATCATATAAAATAACAAATGCAAAATCCTACTGCATATGTTTTGCTTCGTGGAATCTACTTGCATTTTAATTCTGCTCGTAGAGATATCTCCAGATTTGATCTGATGTTTTTTTTTGCTATGGGGATGCTTTGTATCACATATACTTGCCCTGACGGAATACATATGTTTCTTTTTCCTTTACAGAATTGAATAGGTAAGAAACAGGTTATTGACTTACATTAGAACTCTAGTTATAAAATCTAATTTCTGAGGTGTGCAAAGTGCCTGATGTATTTTAGTTCTCTACTTCACATATGCAAATTTCTGTTTTAGATGACTCTTCACTTAAGTGATTTGCCAATATTTTGCCTTCTTGTTCACCCCTACGTTGTATGAAATTATAAGCTGACATAGTATTAGCTAAACTTCACTAGTATTAATGTCTGTTCGTTTGCCACTGGTTACTGGGCTGCCTGTACTTCAAATTACACAAAAGCAATTGCATTGATTTGCGCTAGCAAAATGAGTTACTTCTCACCTAAATTAACGCAATCATTGAAAACGCATTAGCACAAAGACTAAAAGGTGAAAATGGCTAGTTCAGTAGGACTTACTAAAGCAATAATTTGATCTGTAGGTCTGAAGTTCACCTGACTGAATGACTGTAGATTTTCGAGAGGCAAGAGGAAGACACTCCATGCAGGCCAGGAAACTAGGGAAAAAGAAATTAATTATCACTTGCTAAAATCAAACTAACCACTGATGTTAATAGCACATCTTTCCATTATACAGATGATTTTGCTTTATACTGCCATCATATAGTAAAACTTCATCTTTTTTTCATTCTCCTTTCTGAAAGAATGAAGAACAGCACCACAAGTGAGGTAACTCACTCACACTGTCAGTTTGCTACTTACAAATCTTTCTTGGAGGCCGGGTTGCACAGCAACATTTAAGGCACTATTGCAATGGTACTAATAATCACAATTGCCATAACCTATGGTGTTAACTATGTTATCTGGTGTACAACTAAATTACTAATGCAGTTCCCTTCCCTAAGCATGTATTCAGAGTTTAAAGTGGGCTTTGTGAAGAAGATTTATACCTTATGACAAAGTACACTATCTTTTCCTCAGAGTTCTGTAAGTATAACTAAGCACAGATGCATTAAAGACAAAGAAAAATACAGCTAGATGGCCCCAAGTGTAATAACAGCTACGTCTCTCAAGAAATAAATTACCCACATGACATAGCAGACTATGGGAAATGAATAGAAGAAAATATATATCAGTAAATCAACAGAAGTTCAAATGGCATTATGCTGCATGTCTAGCTGAGAGGAAATTCAGAATAGTAGCTGACATACTATCCTTAACTCACCCTCGTTTCCAGCTGGTGCCAAAGACATCCTTAGTTGGTTTTATGTTTTTTAACAGGAAAGCTGTTCATCTTGTGACAGGAGAATGACTTAGTGAAAAGGTAAATAGCATTAAGCATAGGACAGGGAAGTACTTTTATTCCTACCTCTGCAAGAGACATCCCATGTGACCTTGGACAAATGCCTTAACTTTTCCATATCACAGTGTGTCCATGAAATTTCTAATCTGTGATCTATGGATGACTACAATAAATCATATTGTCAAGACTGCCAATGTCATTCCCAGTTATGATCACTTTCGGTTAGGATCCATTTGCAGCTTTTTCAAGTTTTTCTGTTTTTTGTGCTTGTTAATTTGGTAATTTCTAGTGAGAAGTTTGTAATTTGTTCATTTATGCTTAAAAAAATCTCAAAAATATATTTTGATCAATCTTGGGAATACCTATTAAACTACGGTTTTAATTTGTATGGTTTTGGCAGTTTCCTTCACGGTGATCTGGGAGCAATTCTTGATTGATTGGTCTTTTGATAAGTGATATACACTTGTTCTGGTTTTAAACCATTTGCAACCATTTCTGTGTCTATAGCTTTGAAAAATTTTATCTTTCTTGGTTTGGTAGAATGCTCTTTTCCACTGCATGTGCAGTAATACCACTGATTTTAATATACCTATAGAAATATCAAGTTCCTGGAGATCTAAAAAAAAATCCAGCGATGTAATTCAAAAAAGTTACACAAAAGAGTCATGAAAAAAAAAGACATTTTCAATAGCAAATAGGGTATAAATGCCAATAATCTTGTACATACTGACTGTTTCAGAGGAAAAACCAAATCAAACCAAACCAAAACAAGAAAGTAGTTCTAGTTCTCAATAATCAGGCCTTTAAGTTATCTCTGCAGAAATTATTTTAAAATATCAATGAATGATCCCAATAGACTATGGAAATTTTTCTCTAGCTTCCTAATATCTACTGTTTAATAAAGAATTTTTGGGCACTTCACTGCATCTCTTGATAGGTCTATCACATCTGTGGGATATAAATAAAAAGAATGTAATGGTAACATCTAGACAGAAAACAGCTGAAAGCTACCAATGTTCTGAACTTTGACTTTCAGTTTTTGGCTCTTAACATATTTATTCTACGATCTTTCTGAGAAACACTGCAGACTTTCTAACGTTGCAAAATGGTATCGTCCAAATTTTCCTCTCACTAAGTGGCCTCAGCGTGCCAGTGTATCCTGAAGGGAGTACACTGGCTCCCTGTCAAACATCAAATTGAATTTCAAATTGCTTTGATGGCTTATAAGGCAGTGCAGTTTGAGAAGTATGTATTTATCAGAATTGCTTTCTCTGCATGAGCCCAGTCTCTCTTTGAGAGCATAAAAAGCCAGTAAATTGGCAATTCTGGAATGTGCAGGAGGGGGAAAACTCAGGAGCACATATTTAGCTGTTTTACCACTCAAATATGTAATTGATTCTCTGACAGGGGCCTATAATGTGACTTGATCCTGTCATATTTATGTAGTATTTCAGACATCTCTAAATGATGAACGATATTTATTTGTCACTACATTCGTTAATGATCTAGGCCAAGGCACAGAAACTGGCCTTGCAAAGCACTTTTAAGGGATGGGATCTGGTATCAAGGACATACCACAGCTGAAAGGAAAAGACAGGTTGCTGTATGAAGTGTTGGAATGTCTGTGCTTAAAGTTGATCTACGAATGCACAGAGGACATGATACAATGTCCATAGGACAGCTATGACCAGTGCACAAGACCTACAGAGATCTTTTCATATGCTCAAAGGCTTGTATTTGCAGATGCTGAGACCAGAGTGAGAGACGACCCTGTTTTAAAATCATCTCCTTTAGTACCTTTCAACTCAAAAGCTTAATGTCAAAGTCAATAAATTTAAACCTTAAGCACATCTGAACTAGGGATTGAGCAAATAAAAAGCCTTTCCTGCTTCAAAAAATGCTCAACAAAAGTATTTATTATTTAATTTTGTTTTTTTGGTAGCAGCTGAAAACCCATGTGCCTTCACTCCTGTGCTAGAACATGGTCATATAATACTAATTGAATTTCTAAGTTTCTGAAAGAATTTACAGCATCTAAAGGCATTTTCCAAAGGTATTTCTCCCTTTTAATGGGAAAAGAGTGTAGGCAGGGGATCTGCAAGCCTTCTATCAAATCATCCATTTGCTCATGATTTTAAATATGAGGATGACCCCAAATTCTTTCAAATGCAGTAATGAAATTTTGTAGCCAGTATTGTCTTTCATTCATCTCTATCTATTAGTGGTCATTGATATTTAACATATAATTGAATAGTTTAGGAAATAAAATGAGACACTAACTATGCCTACTTTCTGACAGATGTTTATGAAATTAAAAGAACAGTCTCCAACATTAAGAGCTGATGATGCCTGTTTGCCTAAAGTAGAATGGGCTGAGTTAGAGAGTTGTGAAAATACCACAAATCATGTTCATGTTGGATATGAGTTTGATTTATTTCCCCATATTAGTGTCCATCTCTAGTGTTCATTCATTTGGTGCTGATATTCAGGTGACCCTCAGAATGTAAAAAATTGCATTTATTTTTACTGTCAATATTATAACTTGTCTCTGTGTGTGTTTGTATGTGTAATAACACAGGTCTTTCAAGATTTAAGGACTTTTAAAAATGTTAATCAATAACTACCCTAAAAGTTAATTTAACCTTTTTGAAAATATCTCTCACCCATATTTAGCCATCAAAACAATATTTTCTAAGGCATCTTAGAATTTTTTTAACAGAAAATATGCCCTATCATTTTATAATAAGGCAAGACAAATTCATGAAAGCAAAGAATATTGCCAGTAAGAATGATGTTTGTAGAACAGTGAAAGTTACATAGTAAGAAATGCATAAAATATTTTTTCATAGCAAGGAAGAAGAAACAAGGAATTATAAAATTCAACATAATTTAATGTAATCTTTTTACCAGGCTGCATTCTATCATGTACTCTTGTTCTGACTCTCCCAAATGCAAAAAGACTCTTGTTTCATGAAAATAAATGTTATGTGTTTTATAATAGTTAACACAGTAAGTTGTTGGTCTCAGATGAAGGAGCTTAATAATTATAACAATAAATATTTTTCAACCTTTCAAAGTAAAGATCTTGCTGGCAATGTAAAACTATTTTTAAATGGTATTATTTATTTTTTAATAACAAATACAAATGCTGTGCTGACATTTTCAGCATGACTATCAATCTCCATTGAAGTTATTTTAAGTGCCTTGAACTTTATAATGAGACAGGATGATTGCATTTTCAATAAAATTAGACTGTATGCTTTCTTAACAAGCTTCTATGAGTTAAGTTAAAAAAGATGGAAGTCTTTTCTTTCTGTTAAACAATAAAAATTAATAAAAATATCAGAAAAGCATTTCAAATAGGTAATAATAGAAATAGGCACTCTCGATAAATATCTTAAGAAAAAATATTTCAAAAGTTTAATTTTTTGATTTCTTCCGTTAACTGAATTTACTTATATACAGAATATTTTAAGTTGTGATTCACATTCTTTGAGTATGATAGTTATTTTGGAAGATGCTGTATCTGTAGCACACTGCCAGATTTACTTGGTAAATACAGAATTCCCCATTTCTACGTGCATATTTCACCCTGAATATGGCAGATATAACCCATTAATTGGTAACAGAACCTCTTTATTTGGTCAGGACAGTTTCAGTAAGTATGTGTATGGGAAGTTATCACATAGGCAGGTTAAACACCAGTCAGAAAACTTGCTATGTAATGATATGCATATTGTCTGGTAGGCACCCAGGTCAAGTTATAAAAAAGGGGTAAAAAATACTTATGTTCATCTAAGTGCTACAAAGCAATTAGCAATCATTATGAACAAATTGAGCCTTGTACTTCAAGCTCATTTTGTGTTTTTGACAAACCCTTTAACTATAATCTTGGAAAGAACTTCTGTATCCTTTTAAAGAAAGTTTTCATGGTGAGTATTCATTAACTCAGTTTTTCAAAATTATTATTGTTTTTTCTTCTTTTAAGAAATATTTAATTAAATTTTCTGTTAATTCAGAAGAGCAGTTGCAAAAAGCAGGTCGGAATGACTAGATACAGACATCTTTTGTGAAATCTTAGAAAACAAAAACAAAGTGTTCTGGAGATGTTATTGCTGTACCTATGCAATTATTTATTGCAATTAGTTCCACTTAAAATAATTATGCCGTAGTGTTTCTATTCTATGAAAACATAATGAGCTTTCAGCTGAGCTTAGTCTCTTCTTTTCATAGAGAATGAGCAAATGTATAGACAGAGGATGTTATTCATACTCCATGGACGTGAAGCCAGTCTTATGGACAGAAAAAATAAATGCAGGAATTAACAAAACAAGTTTCTTAAGTTTGTAGAAAATATGTCTTGAAGTGAGACCTGAAGCAATCTTCCAAACTTCATCATGCAATTTCATGCCATACTGAGGGGAGACTTTGGGCAATAACAACTGAAGAAACCAAAAGGGCCCTGTTGCCTGCTGGATGATATGATCTGGACTTTGAGAATACTGTTAAGATCTATGTTGTGTGCTAGAAAAACAGTAAATCAATGGTTCAGCCAGGAATAGGGGACAGATTTATAGACTGTTGTCTTTACCTTCTAAACTATAGTGTGACATGCATGCAAGAGTGTGAAAAAACAATATTTTCATTAGCATATATTGCATATCCTGTAGGCTCAGAAGTTTGTTTCTGTAACCTACTGAGGTATCTGATAATATTGTTTTTCCCTGTA
Source organism: Drymodes brunneopygia (assembly GCA_013400955.1). NCBI lineage: Eukaryota > Metazoa > Chordata > Aves > Passeriformes > Petroicidae > Drymodes > Drymodes brunneopygia. The sequence continues at coordinate 2,140 of VZTZ01015625.1, read as the reverse complement.
ATAAGCTCTAATTTCTGTGAAATTGAAGGTACTTAATATTTTCCAAGAGTGAAACTAGAAAGATAAATCTATAGGTTACATGTAGCATAAATCAACATTGTTCCAGTAGAACCATCTTGATTTCTAGCTACCAAAATACAATCTTATAAAAGCTCCTTAGAAGCTAGGAGGTACTTCTTTAAATTAATAAAAACTTATCCAATCTAAATATTTATAATTTATTCTGGTAAAAGTACATTTTGGAGAAGATAGTTTAGTATGATCACTTAAAATCTGTATTTATACCACCAAAATAAAGCTCTGGAAGTTGAGCACCTCACATTTATTATAATAATATATTTTAAATCCATTATAAACTCTTATGATAAATTTAATTACTTAACCATAAAACACTTAGAAAATACTTCAAAGGATTAATAATTTAGAGGAGGTATATCACTTCGACATCTATTCTTTCAATAGCACTGAATTTCAAGTGAAAAAATATATTGAATTCCTGTAATTTTATTTCTGATTTGTTATTTCTTATCCTTTCTTCATTTACAATAAGACCTTTAACAATAGGNATTAAAATTCATGGTTTCTATGGAGGCAAGTGACAGGGCTAACTGTTAGTTTCTAAATTTAGAAGTGGTGGTGCAGTGGGGCTCTAATATGAAGCTGGGTGTTGGGCAGCCAAAGGGTTTTACACATTAAATAAAATATTAAATACATTCATTCTTAATAAAAATTACATTAAAAAATAGGATTTTCACATGGGATTCAAGGTGTACAGTAAGGGGTTACAAGAGTTGAATGCAAATAACATTTACAACATTTTATTTTAAACAAACATTTTTATAACTTGTTTTCTTTTAACTTTCTCTTTGGTTTAATAACATTTGGTTCTCTGTTAACCTTAGCACTCTGTAGAACTGTTTTAATTTACCTAGAAAACCTTAAAACTAAATTAACAGTTGTTTTATTATTTTATAAAACTAATAACTTAATAAACTTTATAATAAGGATAACCGGCTATAACAAGGACAACTCATTAACTTATAACAACCTATAACATATAACATGAAACCCATTTAACATTTTAACAACTATGATTTAACTGTGTTGTGAATATGCAAAAGATCATGAGGTAAAGTTCATGTATGACAGGACTTACAGATATCATAACAACTTGATTTAATTTTCTTCTTAAAATGTATTTCCCAAGATGTTCCCTCATAGATATCAGACACAGCTAAACCTTTTCAGACAAGGTAATTTTCTTCAAATGCCAAATGAAGAATTAAGATATTCTGTTTTGTCATGTCTGTTGGCATTTATATTTCCTGTAACTCATATATTTGTCTAGAAGTTAGTGAATGTCTTAAAGGTAGGTATCAGTCAGTGTAACATATACTTCTACAAAGGGCCTGAAGATAACAGGCTGCAAAACCTCTGATTTCCAAAACATGTTTAATTGTTTATAGAGATTTATATCTGCTATTTTAGTGTTTATTGGCTTAATGTTTTTTTTGGTTGTTGGGGTTTTTTTACACAAAAACTCTCTAACACCTACAACAGAAAATGAATAATGTGCTGTGGAAATGACACAAATGGACAAGCACTCGGTAACTGGTAAACACAGGACATCAGCAGCAATTAGCCTTAGCCAAAGAGTTGCTCTCAAGGGCAAAGATTCAACCCTTGGTCCCTTGGCTTTTTTTCAGAGTCATGGCACTGGGAATTTGTTTAAATGGGCAAAGAGAGTCCCTCTCTGCAAACATCTTGTACTCAGACTGGTGAAGAGGAAATACAACCAGTGAAATCTGAAGAGTTCTGAATGACGAAAACTTTTCTGCAGCCCAGACAAAGCTGGGAGAACCACCAATGCTCTGAGGGAATGGCATCTCCTCAGCCCTATTGACCATGTGAGAGAGCACTCAGAGGGCTGGTCTGACACTGTTTTAGAGAGCAGTGAAAGCCAGTGAAAGAACAAGAGTGTGGAAGAGTGCAGTGAAGTATTTTTGTACCTGTTCTCACTGTTCTTGAGTATTACAAGATTATTTTTTCCCCGTAATGATTTTTTTCCTTGCTTATTGAGTTAATTTTTTTAAAACTACAATTGAAAATGCTTTTGAAAGAAACATGAAAATCTAAGACA
>VZTZ01015622.1:0-12198 GCA_013400955.1 Drymodes brunneopygia | reverse complement strand
TATAATTTTAAAAATAATTAATATAGAAAAAAAAGGAAAACCCTTTTTTGTGACATCTTGTCTATTAATTAAATAGATACTATAGAAGTCCAAAATTAAAAAATTTGAGACTGATAAAATCAGGATAAATGCCTATGTTCTTTGCATTTCTCCATATTAAGAATTGTATCATGAGGTAGACAACAAAAATTCTAGAATTTTTACTCAAAAAATACAACACGACAATTTCTATTAGGAACTGTGGACTCTGGAAGTGTTCCACTGAAACACTGTGGCTTGTAGATTTTACTATTTTGATGTTTTCAGAGGTTACTGAAATAGAAATGCATTCAAATCCAGACCTGTCAATTTAAGGCAACCTGAATGAAGCTCAAGATACAATAATTATGACTAGAATAACTCAGCTGAAAAAATATTTAAAACCTGCTATCTGTATAGACAATGTTTAATTATTGATCAAAAAAAGTAAAACACCGCCAAGAGAACTAACGTTTATAGGGAGATCACATCTTTGGGTCAATTAGCACTATAGATTTTCAGCTGACAAAATTTTCATGTCTGATTTGTAATTTTGTCACACATTTAAACCAAACTAAATTTTGTACTTGAGCAGTCTTCTGTTCCCCTCAACAAGCCACACAGAAGATTTCAAACCCATTCATTGTATTTCATCTTAACCCTATTGTGCTCATTTTATACTTCTAGAAAATGTTTTCTAGCATTAACACAAGGGTATTCTTTAATTCATCTACCCATTTTACCAGATTATTTTATGCAAGTTGTTTTCCCCTTTCAGTTCTAATTCATATGCTAATTTAAGTGTATTGGAAAAGAGCAAGTCAAATTTCTCAGTAGCCTTTTGTTTCATTATTAACATTGGCTACATTTTAACTCATTGTCACACATGGTTCCCTGAAATCTCTTAATTTTTTATTCCTTATTTTCCCCCTTTACATTCCCTCTATTGTTTCTATCTGATATGCACTTTTTTATTCCCTAAGATTTTGGTTACTCTGAGCCCCAATTCAGCTTTAGAAATCTGCCATGACTGTGCTAATTGCAACATAGGAAAACTGAGACTTGTGATTTCTGTCTATTTTCTTGAGTGGGATTGCTTGCAAATACTAGTCATGTGCTTTTTTTTGATAGAGATAGAGATGCACTATGTTTGTTTTCATTGGTTGGTATAAGTGCATTGACATACCATGAATATCTATTCAAAATATCCCTAGAGTAAACATAATCTTTTGCTGATTAAGAAGACTCCAGGTTTACTCTGAGGTGAAGGATGCATTGAAATAGATTCATCATTCATTTAAATTATGGTGATTTGGTAAATTATAGTAAATGTGTGATGCCAACATTTATTATTAACAATAAAAAATACAGAATATTTTGGGCTACTTATGCTTTCTGAAGACAGAAAGGTGCTGCTCAGCATTATAGTATTTTGCTCATCAAAATTCCTTTTTGTAGGGAGCATTTCTGTCTCAAGACTTTTAGACCCAAATCTTCAAAATGCTTCCTTCATGCCTTGGGTACAACCTGAAGTGCTTTTGAAGTACTGTTTAGCAACAACTGACACCAACATCTTCACTTGAAAACAATGAAAACTACCAGTGCATGGTACTTACTAAAAACCTTGTTCTCTACAATTGAATACTTGCATCTCCAAATATGACCTGATAAAGGACTATATGTTAAAAAATATAGACATAAAATACATAAATATTGAATATAAACTCTATCAATTAGTCTGATAAAAAATGATACCTGCTTTTAAATATTTTGCCATTCTAAATCAGCTTATGTTCCCTTAGATAATAACCTTACACAAAAGAGACCTTGAGCACCAAAACAAAAGCCTCCACTACTAAACCTAGAGACAGCAGCTTTTTCTGCCCTAGCTGTACACTATCTGCACACATCCTCTTTCCTTTGGTGAGAAACACGTAATACAGAGGGTGTTATGTCTGTGTTAGCATTCCAGTGTACATCAGGGGAGCAGATTTCATGTTATTCTGTTAAACATTCCCATTTACTGCACTTTCATTCTCACAGCAGTATGGTTTTGGACTATATGCATTGCTCCTTCTTCAAGTAGAAATCAATCCAGAGCTGGACGCCAGGAGGACACCTAGCAACACCAAAGCCCCTACATGCATTCCTTGCACAAAAACCAGAACTAAACTACAGGGAAATAAAACCTCCTGAAATCTATACAGCATGGACATTAGCTCCTCCATTCCACAGGCTGCTGCCTGCAGCCTGCATCATTTGCTGACACAGATGTAGCCACAATAAACAACTGGCTATTCTTCCTATCCCCAAAAATGTGTTAACCCTAGAAGTCTCTTTTTCCGTACCCAGCAACAGAAGACATGCAAAAATTTTGTCTTAAATAACTTTTTATGCAGTGGTGCATCAGCCCTTTACATATGGGTAACTTCTATCATAAACAATGACCTTTCTGGAGCAAGGTATCCAACTCTAACTATGAAACACTCTCCAAGTGGAGAGCTTTCCTGTGTCTCAGTGGTGTACCCTTTCCTCTGTCCAGGACTGCAGTGGCTCTGAAACATGTATGTGTGCTTTAGCCATAATGTAGAGATGGATTGGATTATATTCCTGAGCAAATTTTAGGACCCTCACTTAAATAAATGCATATAGTTTAGATATGCCTGTAGTTTATAATATGGAGGGGAAATGTTTGAGGTTTTTTTCTTTTTCTTTTGACAGGCAGGATTCATTTTAAACTGTGGAAATTTTTACGAGGCCAGCTGATTTCTCAGCATCTGTTTTCTGTGCATCATTCATTCTTAATGGCTTTCTCCCCATATTTACTCTTCAGGCTGATTTCTATCCTACATACATTCCCCCAGCTTCAAATCTACTGGCAAGAATAAGGGGATATTTTCAGAAATTTTAAACTTTATGGAGTCATATTAGCCTTTCACTTACACAGTTGAATTCTTTATAAATTTCTCCTAGAAAAACTACATCATCATTTTTCACCATCCCATCCTATCTCTGCATTGTCAGCTCACCAAGTGCTTCAAATATAGTGGAGAGGTTAATTATACTGGAAATTAAAGCAAGTAATACACTCAGGAATCCAATCCAAGAAATTATATAAGCATATATGTACCGTGTGTATAGTGGCTGAAGTCATATCAAAAGGAACACAGTCACTTCTTGCCTTTCTGACTCAAATTCAGACTGGTAAACCTGTAAAAGCACAAGTGTAGGAATAATTATAAATTAGGAGAGTAGTTTCTCCAGCTGAGGAACAGGTAGCGGTGCATAAATAGAAAAAATTATAATGGCATTATGTATATGCCTATAATTGAAGGGAAGGATATATTCTTACCAGAAAACTTCCACTTTGAGTCATTACTGAATGTCCTTAATGTTGTGAAATTCAGATTTGTACTCTTTGACAAAGGTGAATTCTAGGAAAATTTTTATAAAGCTAGAATAACAAATAACCACTGCTTATTTTCTGTAAGGATTTTTATTCTGACAAACCTTCAAAATTATTTGTACTGTTGCCAGATTTTATGTCTGTCCCAGGTTGTTTACACCTGAAACTTGAGATTTTCTATGAGTAATAACTCTATTTCTAGATAAATTGTTTAAAAAGCAGAATATTTTACATGACAGGAACATCATACACTATTAAGTTGTTCTCTTTTCACTTGACCATTGACTTCCAGCAACCTAGAGTTAAGTTGAGCTTTCATCTCTCCTGCTTTTGTTCTGTGTAGCTTGATATATTAATTTTCTTATAGAGAAATTCAACAAAGCAAGATTCGTGTATATGAGGCAGATGGAATTCAATGTTTTAGTTTTTAAATACTTTTCAGTTAAGTCTGTCTCTTAATTAAGTGTTTCAAAGTGTCCACGTTTACATGATGTACATGAAGAAAACTGAGACGTTCACAAGACAGGTAAAGAATTTTCCCCCATGGGAGGGGGGAAAAAAAGAGACAAAATTACTCTATTAAAATGAAGAAAGGTACAAGATTTAACTCTATGAAATTGAGTACAACAAAAAGATTGTTGCCATGGTACCAGCAAAATTTTCCTTCCCTTATATGCACACACATGAACCTTTTTTGACAGAATAAAATTATAAATGTGTAAGGAAAAATATTTTCTATTATACTTCCTCACAATATTTTAAATAAATATTTGCATTATATTTAGATGAAATCAGACAGGTGATCATCTCTGGCAGTTAACAACAAACACTGTATTGGCACTGAAATGCATATCCTCCAAAGACACTCAAGGCACATAGAAAGAAGGGTATATCACAGAAACACAGAACAAGCTGAGTTGGAAGGGATCCACAAGGATCATCAAGTACAACTCCTGGCCCTGCCAGGAGGACAGGACATTCCCAAGAGTCACACCACGTGCCTGAGAGAATTGTCCAAGCACTTCTTGAACTCTGCCAGGCTTGGTGCTATGACCACTTCTCTGGGGAGCCTGTTCCAGTGCCCAACCACCCTCTGGGCAAAGAGCCTTTTCTAATATCCAGCCTAAACCTTTCCTGACATAACTTCAGGCCATTCCCTCAGATCCTGTCACAGTCACAGAGCAGAGATCAGTGCCTGGCCCTCCTCTTCCCCTCCCAAGGAAGTTGTAGACTGTGATGAGGTCTCTCCTCAGTCTCCTCTTCTCCAGGCTGCACAGACCCAGTGCCCTCAGCCGCTGCTCACACGGCTTCACCTCAAGGCCCTTCATAACCCTGGCGGCCTCCTTGGGACACTGTCTAACAGCCCAATGTCTTTTTTATGCTGTGGTGCCTGAAACTGCCCCAGCACTCGAGGTGAGGCCACTCCAGCTCAGAGCAGAGTGGGACAATCCCCTCCCTTGCCCAGCTGGCGATGCTGAGCCTGATGCCTCCNTGGCTGTGACCAATCACTGCATTGCCTTTCAGGTGTTTTTCAATACCTCCCAGAATAATCTTCTCTATAACTTTACCAGTGACTGAAGTGAGACTGTCAGGCCTATAGCTTCCAGGGTCCTCCTTTTTGCCCTTCTTGAAAATCAGAACAATTTTCACCAGTTTCCAGCCAGTTGGGACCTTTCTGGATTCCCAAGACTGCTCAAAAATCCTTTAGATGGGTTTTGCGATAACAAGCTTGCTTCTTGAGGGATTCTTGGATGAATCCTATCAGGCCCATAGATTTGTAGGTGTCCAGTTACAGCAGCAGATCCTGCACGATTTCAGGGTCAGCTGGGAGTTGATTATTCTTGAAGTCATCATCCTCCAGCTCATCCGTCCATCTCAGGGCACTGAGACCCCCTTGGTCCATCATCCATGCTGAAGACGAAAAGGTACTGCTCCATTTTCATTGCACTTTAAATAGGTAGGTGTCTGCTCAGTGCACAAAGATTTCACACCAGTCACACAAGGATTTCCTTAATGTCAGTATGAACACTGATTTTATATAACAACATTATACCACCTACAAATGGTCCTTTGCAGAGTAAATTTAATGACAGACATTTTGAAGACAACAGGGATCACCTACCAGCACTCAAATAATGTATTCCTGCATAACAGAACATACATTGTCCCTTATGCTAATTTGGAGATAATGAAGAAATGTATGTTCTCAAACAGATCACTGATTCACTGAAGACCACAACTTCCAAAAAAATCACCAATCTTTGAATAAGGTCCTAAAATGCCTTTTTTAAGCTTATAAACTCATTTTAAAATGTGAGCAATCGTAATTTCACTAATGCCACGCACACAAATAATATAATTTCCCAACTCCCATAGGAAAGTTCCTTCTTCTCAACACACGTGTTCTCACGGCTGGAGCTTTGCAGAGCGGATTCAAGGTGGTTTGATTACCCTGTACAACCTGAAAATCTTTTCCAGAGTCAATACTGTCTTGAGCACAGTGCCTCAAGTCTGACAGTGTGACCTACACTGTCACCATTCTTCAATGCATAGCATTGCATTTGGTTATGCTGAAGCTGAAGCTGGATATATTTGAATAGGAAAGCAAGCTGTTCAGATCACTCTGTATTAAGTGACTTGTCCCTCAGTGGAAACAATTTGAAATTTTACATTCTCTCTGCAAAATCCATAGCCTTTTTCTGTAAAGAGAGACTTTACCTTCCAGCGCTCTCTACCACACAGCGTTCCCACCAGCATGACACTTAGAATTTAGCAATGAGGGAAGACAGAATGCAACTCCATATAGTCATATTGGACATGATGATCTTAGACATCTTCCCAACCTTAATGATTCTATGATTCTTCTGTCAGTTATTGATCCATGCCCTACCATTTCATCCTCCAAGTGCTAAAGCCACCCACTTGGGATGGGTGAACTATGCTGCACACAGATCTACAGCTCACATTGACCGCAGCACCCTATTGCTCCTCCCATCTTCCTTTCAGCAAACAAGCAATAGTGAAAACAGATGCACGTATTGTGCTTCGCTGTTTTCTTTCTAACAGGCTGCATGCTACAGGCTGACAGGAAACCTTGTAAACAGAACAGGGCTTCTTTCTCATTACAGTGATTTTAATGAGAATGGTAAATGGGTTCGAATGAAACCATGCAGGCTCCAGTGATAAGATGCCTATCTTTTACAGTGCTGTATCAAACCCAACTCTGAGATGTCATTATCTTCCCTGAATGCAATTGAAAGGATCAATCTTAGTATGTATTCCGTATGCTGCAATTTCTCCAGCACAGGAAAACTGCCCTCACTTGATCGTCATTATGGCTGTACTTCCAGGTATTTCTGCTCCCAAATGATAAAACAGCTAACTACAGATTAACACATACATTGTTTTACGCATGCATAAGACGCTTACCTCTTAGTTGTTGTTGATTCCTAAAAAATCAGAGATCTTCTGTTATGACTTGTACTGAGATGAATAATGTAATTAAACAACACCCAGGAGAGAGAGGAATAAAAAATGCCTGAAGAACAAACTCATTTAGTTTTCAGACTATTTTTTAAGACTGCCATATTTTAAGAAGGCTGCCAAAGACTACTTCAGAAAGAGTGCAACAATAATCAACACAAAGATTAAAAGTGCAAAATAGATAAATAATCCTGAAATTTTGTAATGGAAATNGTTGTGCAACAATCATCAACACAAAGGTTAAAAGTGCAAAATAGATAAATAATCCTGAAACTTTGTAATGAAAATATATCTACCAGAAAGAGAGAACTCAAACTTCACTAGTTACTTTATCAGCACAGAGAAGTCATATGTCAAAGTGCAAGAAAAGCAGCCTAAACTTCAGTGATTACAATCCAAAGACAAGGATTTTTGCCACAATTAAATTAAAAGCTATTGTTCCCTGCCATCACTCCAAGAAAATGTCTGCATTGCTTTATATTTTTCTTGGTCCCAGAAAAAAAAGGAACAGATTTCAAGACTATGTGGTCACCTTCTAACAACAAGAGTACTCATATGTCATGGTTTGACATTGGCCCTACACCAGGCATCCAAAAGAGTCACTCACTCACCTTCCCCTGCTACCGCTGGGCAGCGGAGAGGGAAAAAAAATAACAAAAGGGTTCATGAGTGAGATAAGGACAGGGTGAAAACACTCCATGGGCAAAACAACTTAAGGTTGCAAAATGAATTTATTACTAATAAAATCAGAGGAGGACATGGAGAAGTAAAATAAGCCCTTAAAATACCTTACTTTCCCCCCCAGCCCCTCCCTCCTTCCCACCNCTGACCTTGGTGTCTCCCTGTTGTTTCCCTCACATGTTCTCACCTCCTCCTCTTCTCTGGCTAGAAGAAAAACTGTCTGACTTCGTTTTTCTTCTTAAATGCGGTGTTGCCATCCTTTCTAATTGGCCCAGTTTTGGCCAGCAGCATGTCCATCTTCCGAGCCATCAGGGATTGGCTCTGCTGGACATGGTGAAAGCTTCCAGCAGCTTCTCACAGGAGCCACCTCTGTGGCCCCCCTGCTACCGAAAACCAGGCCATGCAAAACCAATATATCATACAACTGTGAATTCTTGAGATTACCAACTGTTGTCGTATACCTAATGTTTTCACTTATAGTTACTTGTGCAAGTGTTTATCCAAGAATATTTGAAGTATCCTAACCCTGATATTAGCTCATTTTCTTAGATCATGGCACCAGTAACAACAAAGTTGTGCGTTTGATCCCCGTATGGGCCATTCACTTAAGAGCTGGACTCAATGATCCTTGTGGATCCCTTCCAACTCAAAATACTCTGTGAAAATCACAGAATACATGCTCTTTTTCATGCCCTTTTTGGAGAGCCTGGTTAATTTTTCTTTTTTAAAGAGGTGGTATAGGGAACACTTTCACTGAGGATTTTGTACAATCTCCTTGTATTCTCAGTAAATGACAGAAACTGTTGCAAAAGTAAACAGCCTAACAGATTTAGGAAAGGTGTTTGGGGGAAAAAAGTATTCTGCCTTTAGAATTCTACTTAATTAAAGTTAAAAGAGCCATAAATTCATAATTACTTATAAACATGGCTCATTTGTCATATTTTTCTTTAATTAGTATTGTAGAGAGTATAGTGGGGAGGGTTACTTAATGCATTTACTCACTTACTTGAGCTCAGTTCTAATTCTCTAGCCTGCTTTTGTAATAATGGCAGCTGACTCCAAGCTATTCCTGATGAGGTTTACAGAGAGGATACTGCCTATCCAGGATCCAATCAGGTTTTTTCATGAATCAAAGTCCTTGGGAGCAGAATGCTTCCTATTCCCTAATCACGTGTGAATACGGCATTAGGAACCTTTTTTTGACAGCTTTAACCACTTGTCCTTTTGAAGTGGACTGAAAACATTATATTTAACCTCATATTTTTACAGAAACTAGAATCCATTTAGTAGCAACTGAAAGAGAGAATCATTTTCCTGTTTCTCTTTCTATTTCTCTCTCTTCTTCATGTTGTGTGAGGTGGTTATATAGCTATGTCTTTACCTGTGTCAGTCAGCAGCTGGTTTTTGTCCACTGAAATGCTCTCTATTGGTCTCCTTCCTTCCTCTTCTCCAGATTTCTTTGGTATAGATAAAGGAATAGAAAGTCAAAGCTTAACATAAAGCTATGCCAGCATTTACAGGTTATGCAGCAAAACCAGAGTATATTTATAGTGCAAAACAATTCTTGCTGGAGAACAGACATCCACACTATACAAGTTTCAAAAGTTTTATTTCAGAGGAACTCTAACTGAATGCCCACTAATGACTACAGTACAGTAGATGCAAAGCTTAGATATGTTTACCACTTTAATTTCATCAGAAAGGGAACCAGTCTATGTTCAGAGATTACCCTGTGACTCAAAACACAGCATAGTAAAATCAGAGCTTATTGGGGGATTTGCTTTAAAAACAGACTCCTGAGTTAAGTTGTTCCTGTATACATACCCGAAATCACCAAATCCAAAGTAAGTCAGATCCCAAAATTACAATTTTCATATAGCCAACTTTATCAAAACTCCTATATTTTGAGGATNCAAAATCCTACTTTTGAAAGTAGGTGTTGCTAGGGTTTTAGGGGTACTGGGAAATGTTTTCTAGCCCTGGGCATCTAAATTCCACCTGTGTCCTACAGACAAAAAAAAAGAGATATTGTTGCCTTCTTTCCTCTGACCTTTTCGTGTTTGCTTAATTCAACAACTTGCTCTGCTCAGTAGGGAAACAGAGATGGAGTCATTATTATCACTACTACTAAAGCATCATCTTCTTCGTTCCTCTCTGCTCCCTGTTTTTCTTACTTACATTGAGAAGCCGCCGGTTTCTCATATTCTTTGTTTTCAGCTTTCATTACAGTGCAAAGACTCTGTGGATCATAAGGAGGTTTATTATGTCTGCCTCATTCTGAGTTCTAATAGTGAAAAGTAAATTGCAGAGAAGCTAGCAAACAAGAGAGGCCTTGACATTAGCTTTAATCTAACTCTTCCATTAGTGGAGCTTATTATTTAGTAAAGTGCTTAAAAATATGAGGAAGCAAAAGTTTTCTTTAGGGTAAAATGCTGGACTGCAGCATTGCATTACGAAACACAGATGTGAACTTGAGAGGAATTAATTGTCAGGTGCATTTGAAAAGGGTTGGAGGCACCCAGGGAATGTTTCCATTTGTTGTTTTAAAAGGACTTTTAATCTGCATCCGGTTTCCTCCTAAATCTTCAGGCTCTTCAGCACAGTCTTTTCACACAATGTAGAGTGTGATGCATGCTTTGCCCATAATTTTACCCTGGCTCAGGCTTTGAACTAGCTGCTAGTGCTAATGGAATCTGGAGCTGTCATGTGTTCTGCTATTTCAAACTCAAACTAGGAGATGAGAGACTGAAAATAGTTACTCTTTGGACTCTGTGTGTTCTGTATCACAGAGGTTTGAGATTCTCATTTAATACTGGAGAAAATCCTGTGAAGTATCACCATCTGCCCTGCCGTCATACTTTCCCCTAGCCACCCACTATTGGCTACTCTCAAAGGTAAGATGCTGCACTGACTCAAAGATAAGTCCTGACAATGACTACGGTTATGCTTTTTACGCTTTTCTGAAACTTTTGTAGATCATAACTACATCACGTTGCCACAGTCACCCTTAAATTATAATTCTGGTTGATCTCAGCAGAAAGGCCAAAGCCTGATATTCTTCCCATCATAAGCAATGCAACTGGACTTGTTACCTTCAAGGAAAGCTGCATTAAGTTTTGACATAGAAGAGTGTAGAATGAAAAAAACAGAAGTGTTTTCTCCTTCTCCAAGTTCTTCTCCTTCTGGATCAGGTTCAGGTTTTTCAGAGTACAATAATCTCCATCTGTTTTCTGCTACCCAAGAGAAAAGAATACTGGTGCTAGTCATATGAGCAACAGCTCCTCATGTACCAGCATCATTCCTGACAGGCTGTCTAAGGGATCAGCACTTAGTTTCTGTGTCAGCTGTACTACCATAAAACATGGGCAGCCAAAAAAACCTGCAGGAACTTATATAAACCTTGTGTAAGAAGAGAATTTCATTAACCAAACTTTATCCTTGGATCTATACAAAGAAACTATATTATTATCAGGAAGATTTATACTTATAGACCCAAGGACAAAATAAAACTGCCAGACAGCAGCTGTAGAGCTGTAACTATTTACATTGTTATTCTGAAAATAACTTTAGATCAACAAACGTAAAACTGTATAATGAGTGGAGTAAATTCTACTTTCCAGCCAGAACAATTCCAGGCTAAGATGCTTTCTGAAGGATAAGCTAGTTCTGCAGTCAAAGAATCTGTGACATGATGTTGAAATATCAATCCAGAGTCTTTTGGACAGCACACAGAAGAAATGCAATGGGTTATTTACTTGGTATTCAATATTCTTTTGTTAAGGAGCTCATTTTGTATTTCTTTCCAATTAGAGGGGAAAGGTTCACACAAAGTCCAGTCTGTGTTTAAATGATATTATCCACATGTTCACAGGCCTTTTTTGCTGTTTATGATGTTACCTGCATGTGTCAAGACCCAGGCTCTGGCATTCATCATGACCCTGCACACAAGAGACTAGTTACTGAACTCAGCTGTACAGTGCAAATCCAAAGGCTATTACCTGTCTCAGAACCAAAACCTTCACATAATAAGGAATCAACAGCCTTTGTTCATCAGGCTTTGCCAAAATCCCTTCATCTGGCACTCAAAATGATCATCTGGCAGAAAATAGCATAACCCCAATGGTGTACACAAAATATCAGCTGGGGCTTAGGGCAAATCTTGGTCCTAATGAAGTTAATGGCAGAAGTCCCACTGATCGCAATGAGACCTGACACAGACTGTGACAGCTGCGTGTAAGCCAGAGCTGACTGGTAACAGCCCTTCAGCTCATTGTACGTCCTTGGAAACACACAGAGGCTTTCACAAGTCTTTTTGTCCACTCCAGCAACTCAAAGATTTTAAATTACCCCAAGGCTAATGCTGAGAAGTACAGATACAACTGATTTCAGTTCTCTGTTGCATAAGAAAAGTAAAAATTAAATGTTGTTTCAAGATTCTCTTAGATTAATATTTCATGAACTTTATAGACTACTAAAATTCTAAAAATTACTAGCATGGCCAAAATCTCCTCAATTTAAATGTTTTGCAATACAGTTTAAAAATAAAGGAAAACATTCGCATTCAGTTAAACAGAAATTTTAAATTAAAAATCTAATATATACATATATAA
>VZTZ01015617.1:65884-168892 GCA_013400955.1 Drymodes brunneopygia | reverse complement strand
CACAGAGGGAAAATGCAGCCCAAAAGCCTGACAGCCTCTCCAAGGGACAGAAACGTCGGGAAAGGACGAGAACGGATGCAGAAAAGGAACAAGAAGCACCTGCCCGCTACACGGCAGCCGAGGTGCGATGCCAGGCGGGAGGGGAGCGCTGGCCCCCCAGGTTACTCCTCGGCCGGGCGATGGCTCTCCCGGGGCTGGGTGGGGGTCCCAGTGCCTTCCCGCCGAGAGGAACCTGCCTGCACCCGGGGAGGGGAACCTGCCCCGAAACCCATCCCTCCTCGCCCTGCCACGTCCCCCCGTCCCTGTCACCTACCAGCCGCCGGTGTCCGCGCAGGCCGGGGCCGCCCCGCCCGCCGCCGCCTCCATGTCCCGCGGCGGATCGAAATAGGCGTTCAGCGCCCTCTGAAACACAGGGGCGGCTGGCAGGGAGGGGCCGCCGCCGGGCAGCCCCGCGGCCCCGCCGGCCCCGGCCGTACCTCCATGTGCCAGTCGCTGCCCGCCAAGAAGCGGCTCGCCACGGCCGCGTCGCTGTTGGTGATGGCGGCGAACTCCGAGCACAGCACCTTCCTCCGCTTGGCGACGTGCAGCTCCTCCTCATCCTCAACCTCATCCTCCTGCTCCCGCTTGTGCTCCGCCGGTGGCGGGTCCGGCGCAGCCTCGGCCCCCTCCGCCATGGCTGCGGCGGAAGGCGGCGGGAGGCACCGCCCGCCGGGGTTGCCGTTCCGGGGCGCGGGCGGGCGGCGGTCAGCGGGGAGCCAGCATGGGGTTCACGCTGGAGAGCCTGAAGGAGGCCATGAAGTATATGCTGGAGTCGCAGGGCTTCGACCGGGTGCTCCGCAAGGTACGGGCACTTGGAGGGCAGGGCTCCGGGAGCGCGGCCCCGCCGGGGCAGCTCGGTTATACGAGCGTCTGTCCCGTCCCAGGATAACGGGCTGAACCGGGATCGGGGGCTCAGCCCGCCGGGGCTGCGGAGGCCGAGCCGCGGTGGGGCTGCGGGCACGGCAGGAGCCCCGTGGTGCAGGCCCGCCGGTGTGTCCCCGCATTCCAGGCCTCGGGACGGGCCCGTGTGGCCGTGCTGCTTACACAGGGTACAAAACACAATTGGTATCATTAGAATGATAACTCAGTTGTTATTATTGTATTATATTATATGTAACTCTCGTTAAATACTCCAGCTCCCTTCCAGCAGCTCTCTGAAGGTGACTGTACTGAATAACCTTCAGCAGTCATTCAGCAAGTGGCATTCTGTCCTTTGCTGTACGTGCGAAGTAGCTAACTTCCAGGACTGTGAAATAAACCTCTCCCTGCTTAAAATTAAAAAGGTAGCTCGTTATGACAGCTCACACCTCAGCCTGAGTCAGACTGAAAGCACAAGGCGCACCCCAGTGCTCTCTCAATTTCTACACAAGGCCTTACACTATACCTTCACTGTACCTTCTGGTGTTAAGAAATGTAATTATCTGGTACTGCTGCAGTGTCATGCTACATTCTGCTAAAAAAAAAAGTTAAAGTTACTGTTCATTTACACTGTAAATTGTGTAGTATGCAGTAGCATAGCTGCTGTGTAGGAAAGTTCTGTGAAGCAGTTTCAGTGCTCTCATTAAATTTTCCCTTTAATTTTTATTTGTTTCTGTAACTGAGACATGGAGTGATGGATTAATATATCTAAGAAAACCAACCGTGTAAAAATTCATATGCTTTGCATTGTAGAGGAGCAAATGTTATAGTGGAAGCAGTGCTTTTGTTGACAGCTCCATGATCTGATACGTTTAATAGAAATCAACTGTTTGCAAAGTAATTCTTATAGTCATGTTTTTCCCAGACATGCTGGTGAATATAAAGCTTTTAAAACATATATAAAACTTTTAAGAGGATAGTTTACTTACAGAATCCATTTAGTTCTTAGTTACCACTTCACTGTGATAACTTTATGCTCCTTTTAAATCCTGATAAGTGGTGAACAAATGTTAGCATTTCAGCTTGTAAAGGTAACTGTCTGGAAGTGAGCATTGGGAGACAGGCTTCCTATCTTGCTCTGGAATACTTTGAGATTTTTCCTGCAACCTTCTAGAACTAGGATGCTAAGAACCTGATGATAATAACAATAAAAGTACAATTGTGTTCGAATTAAAAGTAACTGCTGCTTTTCTGGGAGATACCTGAAATCTCTCTTACCATAACTAAATGACTCAAGGGGTTTTTTTTTTTTCAGAGAAGACACATTTTAGCCAAAAGCCTTTCACCTCCAGCCTCAGACTTAGTTTCTGGTTTAACACCAATGTGGTATCCACACAGGGTTTAATGAGTGTGTGTTCAAAGCCTGGAAGCTGGAGCAGTGTGCTGTTCCCCAAGGCAGACGCGTGGGAGGACAGGCACTGCAGGGCTGGGAGAAGCACAGACCAGCAGCTCTAGCTGAGTAGGTCCTGGAAGCACTCAAGTACTGAACTATTTTCGTCAAGGAGAGCCGGCATGTAGTGCCAGATCAGAGCAATGACAAATGGGACCAGATGCTTTGCTCTCCTCACTGGTGGGTTGGAGCACCAGTCCCTGACAGGAGTGGAAACCATCTGTTTCCAGTGTTGAGCATCAGCAAAGTCCTCCTAAAAAGTTCTGTCAGAAGCTTAGGCCTCCAATGCAGTGCAGCATGCCTGATTTAGGACTTGGGGTTTTCATTGATATTGGTGCTATTTCTGTATTAGGACATTGCCTCAGTAATTTCCTCTCTGTTTAATACCAACTTTTTCCATTTGAGGACTGTACTACATCATCATTGATCTTATAATCATTTGTCTGCAAAATTTGGATAAACTTTGGCTTATCAGAAAGGGTGAAACTCAGCTGTTACATTGCATTGTAAATAAGGAACAATGAAACTGGAAACATTTCAATCTTAATACCTTTTAAGATCAAAAGGATTTAAATCAACTCAGCTGGTAACAGAATGGAAACATTCAAGTTAAAAAGATCTCTTTTAAAAAACCTGAAAATTAGTAGGAATAAATATAATAAATATGTCCACATTTCACTTCTAATACTATAAAGGCACTTCAAAATCTTAGTTATACATGTAAATATATGTGTGGAACTTGCCCCAGTTTTGCATCTGCTTTCAGATTTTGAATATAGTGCTACTAACTAAAGAAATTTAAATAGAGATTTTAAAATACTGGATTGCAGTAACTTGGTCTCAAAATCCCAGCTTCTTGTCTTGGTTATAGGGGGAAGCATGGTACCATAGGTGAACTGTAATTCTGTATTTACCACCTAAGGGCTGAAATAAAACTGTTTATGCAAATAATGATGCTGGAACATTGTGATACAGCCTTGCACACTTCTACTCCTGGATATGAATTTCTGGTCAGGGAGGCCAATCTGATTAGCATTTCCAATGCTCATTTCAAAATACTGATTTTTTATTGAAGTATCTCTAATATAATGAATTACTGGTAGTATCATTTTCATTTTGTGAGCTAACAAATATGCCTTCACTATGGTACAGACAGATAGTCAGAGCAGTTTTGTGTTCCCTCTAATCTCACAGATTAAAGCAAAAGGAAAACTGAAGACAGTTTCCTCCTAAGGAATTACTGACAGCATAGCAAGTATTGAAGTTTTATTAAGCTGTCAGTTTAAATATCTATCTGTATTAGAAGTACAGGTTTTTCTAAGGCATCAGTCTGCTGCTCAAAACTTATGGGAATATCTAATGGGACAGTTGAATTACCATATTTTCCATCTTTTAATTTGTCTCATGAGTCCAGAGTCAGACAAAATTTACTCTCAGTTTGATTGAGGGCAATATTAGGTGCTGGTACTACTGGTCACTAAGCTTTTTATTCCTTTTTGGTTATACAGATGAAACTTCAATCTGCAAGTCCTGGAAAAGTTGTTTGTGAAATGAAAGTAGAGGAGGAGCATACAAACAGAGGTGGCACATTACACGGAGGTTTGACAGCCACGCTTGTGGATGTGGTGTCAACAGCAGCATTGATGTACACAGAAAGAGCAGTGCCTGGGGTCAGTGTGGACATGAACATCACGTAGGTACCACTCACTATGTTTACTAAAATATGCTAACTTTTCTTCCCCTGTTGACTCCATTGTACATCTTTTCTGTGCTGTGGCACTCACTAAAAATGGGTCTTTTCTTTGGTTTCAGAAGTCTTGTTTTGATAAATTAAAGGCATTGCCTGTGTGTTTTTGGAGACTGCCATTTGGTTTCAAATTTTGGGTTGGACGTTCTTAAGCTTTTATTTGGTACATGTGTTTAAGAGAGAGCGCCCATTCCTTCATAGAATGTAAAGGGATATTGATAAGTGGTCAATTTTAGTCTTAAGAAATTGGTTTGGTTTCAGTTTTTGATTGTGCAGCTATGTTAATGTCTCCTCAAAACCCAAGCTCTAGGGTAAGCAGCTTTCTATAAACCCTTTTTTAGTATTAGTCCATAAACCAGAGAAAAACATTAAAGCAGGAAAGAGTTTACCTCTGTTATGTGCTCATATAGAGGATGAATTACAGATTGAATCAGAATTTCTCAGTGGAAGAAGAGTCCTTTGCTCTATGTCATTCTAAGGTATTTTTATACTGAGAATAGTTCTTCCTGTAATGAAAATTCAAAGCACAGTGTCTTAAAAAAACCACAGTTGTTCTGAAACTTTCTTTGATCATGCTGTTGTAGCTTGTCATCTTTGCTTCATTACTTTTAATGAAGAGATTATGACCAACTGGAACTAAAGTAATCCTACTTGGAATAACTAATACAGATCATTAAATCTTAGATAAGTAACCCCTCATCAAAACTGCCTTTAAAAAATAAAGAAAAAAAAAGCTTTATACGTGTGTGGGTAGTGATCTGTATCTTTAGCAGGTTACCTCCTTTCTCTCCCAATACTTTCTGATTTCTCCAATGTGTACATGGGATTAAGCATTTATCTGAGCTTCATACTGCCACTGTGATGACTAGGATCTTATTGGAAATTAAAACCTACAATTTGCCTGTGCTCATGGTTTTTTCCCTGCAGTAGTATAACAAGAGGCCAATATCTGAATTATTGGCACTATCAGTTATGTCTACCCAATTACATAAGGGCTGAAATCTGAAGAAAGTGCTGTCTCTGGAGGTGGTCCAAAATTACCTTTAGGCAATGTTACATGAAGCAGTATTAATAGCTTTTTTTAACTTGGACTACTGCGTTCATTGAACATGCGAGATTGGATATCAAATATTGTTATAAGAACTTTTTTCCTTTTTGGGAAGGAGCTTTTTAAAAAGTTGTCATGAGGAAGCTATTTCAGTAATGGAAAGAACAGAGAGAAACAGAGAAATTTTTTTTGGTAACCACAAGAGGATCAGCAGCAGCTTCTGGAAATGAGACAAGGCTGAAATCCTGCCCTTGTCAACCAATGGAGCTGGTGCTACATCAGCATTAGGCGTGACTGACATTCTTGTGACATGGCATCATGTGTAAAAATGGACTGGTTGATGAAATTTATCTCAACAAGATTAACATCCAGCTATTTTTCATTTTCTTCTGCAGCTCTGACATTTGAATATTGTTCCCTTACCTCAGATAATGGTTGGATCATGTTCCTCCTAATTCTTTCCAGGGGAATTCTTTGTGGGGAAATTTCTTCCAATTCCCCAAAGACCATGTTTTAAAAGCACACCGTCCTGCTGAAGTAAATAAAAACAAAGAGCTGTCTCTTTGGAATGGAAACAATATTTGAGGGCTGCCCAGATCTCCATGACTTTTCTCTAACCAGGGTATGGGAAACAGTTAACCTATGCTTACAGTTCCATACAGAAATGACCTTCTGAAGCCTTTGTAACAATGACATTTTGCAGCTGAAGCAGCCAGACTAGTTTAGAAAGGCTGTGGGGAGCCAGCAGTGGTTGGAATAGGACTTGGAGCTGAAGTCTTGGATACCTCATTGTTTCTGTTCCAAAACGGAGTTTTCCTCAGAACCAAGCCAATGGGTTTCTTCCTAGCCTCCATTTTCTCAGAGAACTCCTACACTTACTTACCACTGCCAGTAGTTAGAGGAGCTCAAACCCATTGGGAAGTGGGGGTTTGCAAGTAGGCAGGCAGAGATATGTCTTTATTACCCACTTCTGCTAATTGCTTCATGGTAATATAAAATGCAGGAATGTTCTTGGATTTATCCTCTGTACAGTCTCTTACCTATTCCTTTTTTTCTTCCTTGAAGATACACTTCTGCTGCTAAGATTGGAGAAGAGATACTGATTACAGCTCAGATTTTGAAGCAAGGAAGAACTCTTGCATTTGCTACTGTGGATTTAACAAATAAGGCGACAGGAAAGTTAATTGCACAAGGCAGACATACAAAGTTCATAGGAAATTAATATGGAAAAGTATTTTAAATAATAATGTTGGACTTCAGAATCCCATATAGAATTATTTTCTTACTTATGCAATACCATCTGCACAAAGTTGTGATAGTTTCTCTCGAGTGAATTTGTGTCACTTCTGTAATAAAATAACAAATTTCTTAATTATCACCAGAATTGCTACAAGCCTTGGTTTGGGATGAGCAACAGTAGGACAGCAGAGGGAGGCACCTGGCTTTTTTTGGTCAGGAACACAGAAGGGAAGAGCCTTTGGACTAGCCATATGGTTTACCAGCATGACACTGTTTTCTTTACCTGTGGTGTCATGTGACAAAGCAACCCTGTCTTCAGGCCTGTCACAGCCACACTCAAACGCCACTAGAAGTGCTTGCAAACTGTGCTTGTTCCCTGAGATGGTAGTACAGAGTTCCTGTAACATCATGCAGAACTGGTTTGAAAGTGTAAAGCAAGCTAATGCAAAATGTAATTTATTGATGCTGTAACAAATCAAGAAGTATTCAATAAAGCTTTCTGAAACTAGCTTTTTAAAGATTGTTTGGTGGTTTTGTAGCCTCTTTGCACTAAGTAAAAGCTTGGAGTGGTTGAGAGAGGGTGTGGTGGAACCCTTGTACACAAATTCACCTGAAACGTTGTCCTCTCCCTTTGATCCCTGTATGTGAAAATACAGTTATATCATGTGGACTTCTCACCTCTGCCTACCTGAGGCCGTGGTTGTATTTCTTTAAAAACCATCAGCTGCATGTTACAGATGTAAAAAATTATTTTGGTAAGCTTTCAGTCAGGCTAAGGCTGTAGATTATCTGACCTGGGCTGAATGTGGTAGAGTTAAGCTGCTGTTCACCAGTTGGTCTGGCTGTTCCCCAGACTGGTCTGCTCTTGCACTGTTATGGACAGGTTTAACTGCTTTCTTCAAACTGTTGACAAATGATCCATGGCAGGGCTATCGAGCTGTAGTAAGAACAGCAAAGCTACATATGCAGTGCTTGTTTTTCTTCTCTAATGAGAATCTAATCTATGCAAGTAAAGGGCATGTGTAAGTC
Source organism: Drymodes brunneopygia (assembly GCA_013400955.1). Taxonomy (NCBI): domain Eukaryota; kingdom Metazoa; phylum Chordata; class Aves; order Passeriformes; family Petroicidae; genus Drymodes; species Drymodes brunneopygia. The sequence continues at coordinate 161,482 of VZTZ01015617.1, read as the reverse complement.
GTTCTTGTTGTGGAAGTTGACTGACTGTCTTCAGTCATTTGACTTTTGTGATGAGCAGTTAGGGTTTTCTTCTGCGCATTCCTAAACCTAAAGAAGTAATTTTCAATGAATTAGGTGACCTGTTCATGCAGACTGATTTTCAATACAAAGTTGTACAAGTTTACTGGTGTGTCATCAGTCTTTCCAAAATGACTTTTAAACAACTAATATGAGTGGATAACTAACCCTTCAGTGGAAGTTCTCTAAAAAATACCTACAGTGGGCTCAGGCTACCCTCATGCTTTTTTGCTGCGAGTTTAGAACAGGTTTTCATGGTCTATACGTTGTCAAAAAAGCTTTTTCTCTGAGGCTGTCTCAGAAGCATACACAGCTTACATATTTGTGGCTAGTTGAACTTTTAATAGAAGCATTCTCTCTTTAGCAATACATTCATAATTGGTTTTCCCCCAGTACTTGCACTCGTACTCCGAAATCATCCCTGAATCCCATTTAAAGAAACACAATGCTTTGCTGAAACAGTTCTGCAAAGGTGCTTACTACAGCAGTAACCTTGTAGGAGTTGTGTCCCTTGGGCACAAGGGCCCGAAATCCTCAAAGAACCATAAGAACAAGGACCTCTGGTGGATCAGTCCTGAGGGGGATGGACTTCCCCCTATCATGGAAGAAGTCGGTTGTCTGACCCCAGAATCAGTGTCCCAGCCCCCTGATCCTCATTTGTTCTGTTGGTTGTCTATTAACCCTTGCCTTCTAGAATCTTCGAAGTTACTTCCATGTGCCTGTTAGTTGTTTCCCCTCAGCTCCTCCCTACTCCCATTATTATTGGGTATTCTCCCTCAATCCCTCCCTAACTCCTCCCCTTAAACCTCGAGTTGATTGGTTGTCGGATTCATATATAAAGTGATGTAAAGAGCTAGTCTGGGCTCTTATGCCTGGGCTCCCACATTGGCAGTAAACCTGTCTCTGCATACCAGCCAGGAGTCTCCCCCGTCCCTCGTCCAGCAAGCGAACTCAGGTGGTCCTCTGAACCCAACTCTCGAGGGTCCGCCATTCGCCATCTGCTCCAACAGGACCGCCCAAGTCCCCTTGTCGTTACCACCCCTCTTTTAGGGAGTTAGGTGATTCGAGGCCATGTCAGCTGTACATGGCACCATCTCGGCAGACCATCCTAGGAGCTCGCGGCTACCCTTTGGTAAAATCTCAGGAAGGGTAGCCACGTATAACCTTTTTTGTTTTAAATCTTTGCTCATCAGAACTAGATGCTTCACTGTATGAAAGTCTCACTTTACAGCTCCCTCAGCCTGGAGCACTGTGAGGAGTCTTAAGCATCTCCAGTTCTTCTGCAATTACTTGGATGAGCAGAGAGGATCTATCAAAGCAACTGGATGCACTTACTGACTTTGGCAATTGCTGCTCTGGTTATCTGCTTGTTAATGCATTCTGGCATCTCCAGTCATCTTTTTTCTCATTCTTAAGTTTACTGGTTTTCTTACATGGGTTACTCATGTAGTAGAGTGCAAGAAAATAGAAGCAAACATTAAAGCTGCTCCCCTCCAGTTGGTTTAAAGCCATCCCCTCACTGCAACACAAGAGTGATTTTGACTATTACCTGAAATAAAAGGCAGAGGGTGAGAATGAAGGAGCTGCCAAATTCAGTATGTGCCAGAATACTGAGAACACTCAGCTCTACGTGCTGGGGCCACTCTGTCCTTGTGTAACGGTCCCACTGCAACTTAACACGACTTTCCTCAATCAGCGCTGGCTGCCTCAGGAACCTGTCAGAGTAAAGTGGTCCCATTCTATCACTTAGCATTCATCATATCTACATAATTACAACTGAAAAGCGTCCAGGCCAATTGAGAGTGGCAAACCTCAACAAGGAAACAACAGTATCCTCCTGTTCCCATTCAAGCCTGGCAAGGACTATTTCAGGCTGAGAGGGAAACGGAAATAAACCTTCCTGAAATAACAAGCGAATTCTCTTCTCCCTTACAACAGACTATTCAACACAGTATTTTAGTACTGCCTAATTAATAAGAGGGACATCATTAATATGCAGGCCAGTTATTTCAGAAGCAGTTAATTAAGCTGATTATTTTAAGACAACCTTGTCGGTTATCCCTCACCAGCAGCAGTATGTTGACCTTGTAATTTATTTCACAACTGAACTCAGGCACAGAGATGATCTTAGAAGGAATTATCACCATTGAGCTTGCCTGGCTTTGAGAGTAAACTGTCAAGTATCAGACTTAATACTTGGAAGTGTTCTTTACTGATGTCACTCTAACCTACATGTTGAAAAATCTGTATCTTACCTTAGCTGAATCTCAAAGAAAGTAATGGCAACAAATTACCATAATAAGGACAAATGGTGCATGGCTCCACCTGGCATCAGAACAGACCTCCTGTGGAGTTGACCTGGTTCCATCACTGCAGATTTAGGCATAATTCCCTTACAAGCAAGCAAAGTGATTTCATGAGCTCATCTTGTGAGTGTTAGTAGTACACTAGATTATGTATCCAGTTAAGTGACAGACAACTGCAAGTGCCGTATCTTACAGCTAAAAATGAGACCAACTCTCCCATATTGCAGTTTGTTGTGCTTTGGGTTGTTTTTTTTTTTTTTAAATATACCAAACACCCAAATTATACTTATGTCTAGATCTCTGTTCTTATGGAGGCCACATGTTGAGGAACAGTTTGTCTCTCTCAAGTGAAAAGTAACTTCAGTTTCCCACTTCATGCAGTACCCTGACCAGCCAAGTGTTTCATGCTGGTTTCACATCACTGCTATTGCACAAATGCATTCAGACTGACACCCACAGGCTTGCACCATGTGCAGCTGTACTTTACAGATGCCTTAAGAAAATAAGGAATCAGAACAGACTTGTTCCCACTGGCATTTGAAACCAGGGGTCCAGATGCTAATCGGCAGATAGAGATCACAGATTAAGATGCAGTCAGAAGGGGTTTAGTCATTAAGGATTCCAGCTCTTGGGAAGACTCTCCTTGTCAGTGGTAAACTAGGGAGAAGGTAAGGAAGGGTGTCACTGCTGAAGCAAGTGTTGAACTATCAGAACTCCTTGTTAGTCTTCTAGGTCAAGCCACCCATCACCGAGGTCTCATGGCTGAGACCTGTAAACACAGGTCTCAGATTCACAAACCACCACCTAATGGGGATGGGACAGGGAAGGCACAGATGTAAAATGAATTAGGCTGTTAAATAACTGTTCTGAACAGCAGTTCAAATCTGTTCAGCTTCATTTACTGGCTCTGAGCCACTGCCAGGACATACAGAAGAAATTCCAACTGCATTTATCATTCACAATTGTAGAAATTTCCATCTGCAGAATAAAAAAAACTCCACATTTAGCCAGAACCCTCCAAACCTCTCCCTTACCTCATTGTCCATGGTAATGAAAAAACCCCACTTAGAAGCCTATTTTGCTACTCAAGTTCAGGAACAATATGATGGCAGTTATCACCTTTGTGACTCTGTAATGACTGAATGACTGCTACCACTAGATGAGGATCCCAAGCTGCCATGGTTGTGGGACACAGCAGCATAGACAGTTCTCACTCAAAAGAGAGTAAATTACCTGCCAGCTTTTGTCAAACAAGACACATTTGCTAGCCTTCAGGAAAAAACTCAAAAATAAATGAACTCCACCAAACAAAAAGACCCCTATACTAAGACAGTACCTGGGGCTTGTACCACTGTAGTAAAATTCTGGATCTTTGATTTCGTTTGCTTAAAAGCAGTAGCTGCTTGAATAGATTTCAGGAGTCCTGAAGACCAATTTGTTTAGTGGATGCTATAGCATACAGTAATCGTACTTAAATTAAGGGGCCTTTCCATATGTAAATCCTTTCCAAGCAGAAGTAGGCCACGGATATCTTCAGCCCTGAAAAGCATTTCAGTCATTCAAGCAGAAGAGAAATTACACTTAGCTTCAGTTAACCTGTAGAGCTGATGCAGCCCTCCACAGCATCTGCACTACCCAGTGAGCCTTGTGAGCTCCCTCCCAGCTGCAGTGCACAAAGCAGAAAGCAGCTCCTACTGCTGCAGCCCTAAAGGGTTTTAATAGTTTTATTGTCTCATTACTTCACTCCAGAAAGCTGTTCCAGAATCTGTAGGCTTACATAGCTTGTGAATTTACTGCTGCAATAAATGCAAAATGAAAAATCTGAGATGATTTTCCAGGCTAATGAAAATAAATAGCAATTAAGTAAACTCACATGGCATCTCTATCGGCTTAGTGAATGTAAATGTACTCTACTCACTCTTGACTTCAACTATCGTGCTCAGTGGCAGAAACCTTAATGTAATCTTAAATGAAGCCTCCATCAGTCCATTAGACTAATCTCACTATTAAGAGGCAAAAAACCCTTCAGTGACTCTTCTTACTGTTCAACTCTGCAGATCCTGATTCAACATAAGCTGGTGCTCAGTAACTGCAAGTAACCCAAATGACTCAGCACACACCAAGTGCAAGACAAAGCAGTGTTCTCATGGCACCAAAGCAGGGGTGGGAAGGGAAGGATGCCAGCAGAGCTCACAGGCTGCAAGTATGTGCAAGGACCAAGCGTTTATGGCACTTGTGTGATGTTTTAAAGTAATTTCAAAACTAATACGTTGCCCCTTTATGTGTCCAGGAAAAGTGCAGGCTGATCCTTGGGTTTGTATTTTCAAAGTAGAATCAAGTAGGTCTTTCAGAAATGTCAGTATTTTTAGAAGTTTAGGTCATTTTACAAGTTCCTGTTTTCATCTTTCCACCTACTTTTTTCTAGCAGACTTACCATTTTGTGATGAAAAAAATGAACTTGCAGGGAGAGATCAGTACCTTTGATCTAAAACTTTTAATGCTCAGGGATTAGTAACCAATTGAGTAACCAGGTTTTTCCCTTTCTAAAAAGAAGCACTGACTAATCCCAATGTGTTGTTTCTACTACCTGGTATATCACTTAACAGATCAATTTTCATGTTTTTAAAATAAACACTAAGGCTATAAAATAGCTTTTGAGAGGGAATTTATACTTTGAGATAGACATGACAAAGGGCATCAACTGCCAACTAACTACAGGCCTGTTACATTTTGGCAGTACTTGCACAGCAGTTCTGTCCATCTTACCATATTTTGGTAACTCTTGCACAGCTGAAGAAGCTTGAGAAGTAGAGAAGCTCCATAGTCATGTACAGACTACAACATTTAAGAAGCTTCTCATCATGCAGGAAGCACCTGACACAAGCTTCCCTTCACCAGACATTTAACATTTAACATTTAATGCATTTAACATTTAATGTTAAATGCATTGAGGTGCATTTAACATTTAATGACTTTCTGTCTACCTAATTTATCCCTGCTGCCTTGGCACTTACCAAGATCTCATGACAACTCCTTAAGCAACAGCCTGGTTAAACTCCCATATGCAGGTGCAATATTGGGTGTATTTCAGTTCTTACTATGTCCAAAGGAGCCACACAAGCACTTGACAGTAGGTAGTAACTAAACTTCTTATAAGAGAGCCTTTCTGTATTTACAAACAGCTCCAAAAATAAGGTGCACACCATCACAAACTGTGCTTTGGAAAATTGGTTTTGTGAGATGAAACCTGCATTTTGAAAAAAAGCCTACCAAAAAGCCATTAACTTGATATGAAGTGAGCCTGAAACCAAAAGCTAGATATTATTAACTACTTCCATTCACTTCCAAAGGGCCTTTTGCTGAAGTAAGGTAAGAATAATATTCTGAGAGTGAACTGAAGTTCCATTGAGAGAGTGGAGCAAGAATCTCTTCCCTCAAAAGCCATCCGGCTGTTAAAGGGGAAACTCTTCAAAGATGCCAAATGATACAAGAACAAACTCTCGTATATTCCCCCAAGATTCTCATGCTCTGAAACTTGTTGGTCCCCTTTTTTTCCCCACTACTTAGACAATGCAGATGGTTCTCAACTCACTCTGATAGTACAGCAACAGCATAATGTTTGCCAGCTGGGTAGTGTAGACCACATTTAACAAAAAGTTTTCCAAATAATTTGTTTCCTCTAATTTAAACTGTGTTCTCCCAAGGAAGCAATGGTATGGTTTGTCACGAGGAACAAATGAGCAGCCTGTCTTATGCACCCTATACAAAAAAAAAGGAATTAAACTGAACAGGTTGTTTCCTCTAAGACAGAGAATTAAAGTTAAAATCCATATGATTACTGACACTTGGAAAGCACTGTACACAGCCACTCAGGCCAACATCTTGAGCCGCCTTCTAAGAGAAATCAGACTGAAATCAGAAATCAGATTGAAGAAAACATTTCTAATGCAAGAACTGTCATTTGTTTGCTAATCAAGGTAACTACGGCCCTATCCTCACTGAGGTGAGATATGTCCAAAACGACAAAGAATGGCACTTAGGAAGCAAATTCCAAACTCTAGAAACTTGAATGTTCCAGACCCTATGAAATTAGCTCAAGCTTCATGTGGACATTTTCTATTATGCCTTACAGATCATTCAAAGAAGAGGCACTTAAAGTTGAGAAATTTTCAGTACTATTAGCAGGTATGGTGGTTACTAAATACTTTAGAAGATCTTAGCATTGTGAGGAACAGTGTTTTCAAGATGTTTCTTTGTAACGTAAGGCAACTATGAAAGTGAAGTTGGAGCTTTCAAGGGGTGTTTTTCTACGGTGTTTCGTATAACCAAGGAAGTAAAAATACTTATGTACCAATACAGTAAGATACTAGTAATGCCATTATTTCTGACAGGTACTTTTCAAAACATAAGGCCCATATTTGCAAGAACACCTTTGCCACTGATCTTTGCTGATCTTAACATTTTACATTCTGTACACTCTGTGTTTGTAGTGGGTGACACTGGTAAGATGCAAGATGCTACTAAAATTCAATTAATAGGATTTCCATAAATAAAACCAGCCATCTTTCACCTAATTTATTTGATTTCCAATTTTTTCCAATTCCAAACAAAAGCTAAATACAAGTTTTAAACAGGTAAGCACTAGTTTTATCCAAAGGGAGTAGGCTTATGCAGTTTTACTCCAGTAAAGTACTCAACCCTTAAGCAGAGCCTTCTTTGTCATCAAAACTATACAGTAGTCTTCCTTTTATCATTGCACAATCTTAAAATGTTCTGTCAGAACCAACTTTTGACACTCCAAACACTATTTTACATTGGTTTATAATGTCTATTCCAAAAGAAAAAAAAAAAAAAACCTCAGTGGGTTTTCCATAAGAAATGTTTTAGAAACCAGTATTTCCTGCACAGTTCACCTGCAAGTTTACAAGTCTCAACTCTCAAGAAAAAATAATCCTCTACCAACATTGTTTCTGCAGCTATTATTTTACCTTTTTTTTGAGCTGCTTTAGCAACTTCAGACTCCAGGTCTGCCTCATCTGTATAAATGCATCCAACTCAAAAGAATACCTTCATACAGTTATACAGCAACTTGGGGAAAGAGATCCAAAACGAAAGTGCCAGTAAACTTATACATGGCCCAGCAAAATAAAAGAGGCAAAAAAATGCCCATACATTAAATGAGATGCTTTTTTTCTTAAAGAAAGATTTCTTTCCCACATTTACTTCCTATTGTAATAGCCACTTCTTCGTTCATTAGAATGAATTATAGTGCTCTTGGATACAATCATTAACAGCAAAGCTCTAAGGCTTTTATACCCGTTACATTCACTTCTCACCCTCAGAATACTGATGGTTAACATTAGAGATGTCAGGGGGTATGACCAGCACAAATGGGAACACCACCACAAATGATCACCTTGTGCTCTCGGATACATTTGTTTCAATGTACAGTCCCTTCATTTCACATTTTAGTAAGATGCTGATGCAGTGCAGAAGTGTGCAGAGCACCCTCTCTTTCACAAGGTCCATGCAGAAAACACCTAAAAAAAATTGCAAAGTTCTGAGATACAAATGATTAAAAAAATCCAGGATGATCAAGTTTCACAATGTATAGTGTTCTGAACATGAGTCCATTTTCTTCTAAATTCTGAAAGAATAAAGTGGTGAGGAAAGTGAAAATCCACTGCTGCATTCTGTGATCTTCCCCATTTTGCTGGCCAGTACCTTACTCTGGCATGTAAGGACAGAGGTGATCCTCTATGGTACCAATCGTCCAGTGAGTGAGCTGCTCCTGTGGCAGGTACAGGCAGATGCCGCATAACTTGAAGATTGTAGCTTTGTTTTTTGGAGTCTAGAGGCAAGGAAAATCCAAAGAAAAGGTATTAAGCCTAGAAGTTAACTCAGGAGTAATACGCAGACCCCCACAGACATTTAAAATTCACTATTTCATACATATAAACAGCCTGAACTTAGTCTGCAAACTCTAATGCATAAAATGTTTTCACTATTTTGTTCATTCTGCACTTGAATAATTTCTGTATTGTTGCCCAAACCGATGTTTTAATTTTCCCTAAAAACTGTTAGGCGTATTTTAGAACTTATTTAATTTTTAATACAAGAACCTTAAATCTATGTGAACATATATGTGGCCCATAGTTAGTTTTCGTACATAGGAGTCCTATTTATAGCGTAAGTTTCCCCTGAAACTGCCAAAATGCAATCACAAATGCATGATCAGTTTTTCTGCTTGAGTACCTCGCAGCAAAATCACTGATGCTCCTGAGAAGATAAAGCTTCTTGTGATTAAAATACACCTGTCAGGACGAGGACAAAAGAAGCTTACCTGCAAGTGCTGTCTATCAATGAAGAGAAACACTGACTGGTTAGGGTTGTTGACAACAATTCCAGTCTTGTCCTTTCGGCTCAGAACATGCAGAAACTGTTTTTCATAGTCACCATGATGAAACTCAAACTTGGCCTACATGGTGTGAGGGAGGGGAATAAAATATTTATTAAGATAAAGCTCATGCATAACCCATTCATTTCCTTCAATCTGGGGCCTTGCAAGCACTTTTGTTCTTTCCTTTTCTGATCTATTCTGAAAAGCAGAAACTGGGGACTACGGCAGTGACAAAATTTAAAGAATCCCCTACTTTCATTCTGCCAGCACTGACATCAGCCATTCCAATGACGTATTTACAACTCAGAGGTACAACTTTACCTGCAGCATGTATAAAACCCAGTTTACCTTCCTGTGGCAGAAGATCCCTGTGCAGCAATTTCTAGGCAAAGTTATAATACAAAGGTTCCATCCATCTCAGCAAATACAGCAGTTTGGAATACTGACAGAACCTTAACAACACCATCACATTTAAACAAAGATTCAGTTGTACTAAGAGGCACATCTAATCCACTCCATGCATTTATACACACGTGTCATTTGCAAAGGCCCTTTGGAAAGTTACATCTTGGAAGGGCTAATACAACAGTGCATAAAGGTAAGAGGCAGATATTGGCATTCAAAACACTGACTGCTTTATAAATAAAACCAGACAGTTTATTTTTCTAACATCCACAGAACTTGCATATGTAATCAACTTACTGGTTAAAGACAACACTCCCTCTGGGAATAAATTAGTGACGGAAGTCAAAATCCAAACCCAAATACCTGAACAGGCCTAAAAGGTTCATCAGATCCCTTCCACCGAGAGAACAGGAGACAGACTATCTTCTCAATATCATTCCGAGGCCATAGAATGAAGTCCATCTCCTGGGTACAGCCGATCACATCCTGTGAGCAGAAAAGTTCTGTACTTACATTCCCTTCAGTAGTCAAAGACACAGATAAGCAACTTATGTACACAGGCACATACTTTAGAGGTGGTACTTATACAATATTTGTTTGATTTTTCCATTTGTGTAACTCATACCTCAACTGAAGTCTTCCTTGCTTTCCTCTGATTAATATCATAGTTTAGTAATATAAACTACAACTTTAAGAAACCATTAGCAAGGACTGTCTCTCTTCCAATATTCATAAAGCAAAGTCACTTGGTTGTACAGCAGGAGTTGCTGCAAGATTAACACATGCCTTCTAAAGGACAAAGACGGCAAGAAGAGGCAATTCCCAAGGCATATCTCTGAATGAGACAAATGAAAGCAAAGCTTAAGAACTACGTATTTAAACAGTTTCAGAACTGTTATTACCCCATTGCTACCCTTCAAACTAGACCCCATAAACACAGGCCCCCGAGCCCTCATGCAGCTGATGTGGAAAAAAAAAAAAAAAAAGGAAGGATTAGCCTTAAGATTAACAAGGAAAAGCACAAGTGTTGAGAAAGTGTAATTCAACACGTGTAAAAAGGAGCCTTACCCTGCGCATAGACTGGTAGCGGGGTGCATGGAGCTGTACTACATCCTTCTGCAGAAGCTCTAAGGAACTTTCCAAAGAATAGCTGGAATCCCGCACACCTTTCAGGATATTTTCTTCATAGTTATTGGTCATGACTGGTATCACCTCAGACACTTCAAAAAGCGCTGACTTTTTCTTCTAAAAAAAGCACAGATTACATTAAGATTACAATATTTTCTAGGAAACTACAAGCAACAGTTTATTTCAGGATCTGTGATTTTCCGTGTAAATGTATAAAGTACACATCACACAGGCTAGGACTTTGACACAAACCACGCTAAAATTTACATGCAAAAGTTTAAAAATTAAACAGAAACAGACCGATGACTTTTATAAAAAATTGAACAGGTTTTCGTAGTCTCCAAAAATGCAGATTTACATACCAATCTTGCAAACACTAAAATTCTATCTAAACATTAACAGAATTGCCCCTTCTTCAAGTAGAGTACACGACTTTGAGATGACGAAGAACTTCTGCAAGCTTCTCTCTGCAAATATCAATCAAATAACACCTTTTCTTCTCCTTTTCAACTTTTTACAGTTGGCCTTTCATGAAAAGTGAAATCTTTCAATGCCACATTTGGTGACAGCAGGTGATTGAGATCCCACCTGAAGTTAGCTATAATCTTCTCAAAAGAGGGTTCTTAATTTGCTAAATAACTTTTATACTCACTACAAATATTTCAGCATCTCCCAAGCAAAGCCAAATCATTATGAGAATGTAAAATCACTGAAGTTGTATGTGTGTTTCTAACAGATTTCTTACAGCTCATTGGAAGTCTTGACCTACTTAAGAGACAAAGTATGTTTTACCAAATAATGCTACCCTTCCCTTACCCCCAACAGAACACAGATAACAGCCAACTATGTGCTGACCAAGCTAACTTGAGCTAAACTCCTACTTAAAGCAAACTGGTATGGGATAGACATCTTCAGTTCACTGTGATACAAGCAAATAGAACAGGATTTAAAACAGGCACTTGCAATTAATTTCTACAAAGCAACCAAAAAGTAGTATCAATGTCCAACTAAAAGAGTTTAAGCTGTGTCATCTAACAAAATCTAACTGTTGCCACTGCTTAAACATTCATTTGTGTTACTATGACACAGTACCCAGAAATTACAACTCAGTATATCCATCTCTGCTTGCACTACAACTGACAAACAAAAGCGAACTGAACTTATGAATTTTAAATAAGCTTTTCAAGGAAAACTCTTAATTTAAAACACCTAATTATTACAGCAAATGCAAAAACTATACATTTGAGGGGATTAAACGAGTTCAGTGCTCATCTACATGCATTTTGTGCATTATGTACTCTCCTGCCATTTGCTTCTATCTTCACTTCCTCATCACTTGTTCAGCACATTCACTTCTTCTAAGTACCTACTTTTCTTAACGTTCTGTGGAAAAAAACTCTCCCACAACTGCGGATCTATAGCTGACTTTAGAAAGACCCAGCTCCCCACTCAGATTGTGAAGCATCCAGCAGCAGAGGAGGCAGCCAAGCAAATGAAGATTTCCTCTTTGCCCTCCGCACTCCCTTTCAAAATGACAGCAGCAGTTCCACATGTGCCCGGCACACTTAGGCCATTTCCGCATCACATCTTGCGACTCCTCCTTTCAACTGCCAGGTCTTCCCGTCTGCTCTCACCAGATAAACAACACTCGGCAACCGCCCCAGTCACATTCCCTTCACAGCCCGACTGTTCACAGCCAGCAATTGTGCAGGTCAGACTCCAATTAGGCTTAACGAGTTACAGTGTTAACTTTGAAAAATATCTCCCCAATACAGAAGTTACCAGGTAACCATTCAATGAGGAACTGGAACCCTCTGCGTTACAAAACCACAAAACACAAAGAGCCAAAATGACAAACACGAGCTAGGTAAATATTATAGCAACTACTAGCAATTTTAAAAAGTCAATGGAATCTATTAAGGATAAAACATTTGATGCAATCAGGCAGCAAGACTTCGCACAGAACACTTAACACGCAACAAACACACACTTTAAAACCAAGTTACCTTGTCTTTGAACACAAAGGCAATGTACATCTTGAAGTCAAACTGGTCAGCTAAAGATTCTTTTTTCTTTCTAAGCTGAGCACGAAGTCTGTTCAGAGCTTGTTTCTTCCGGGAGTTTGGGTCCCCCATTTTGTTATACAGGTGGTACTAAAGCCTTTGGAAACTGTCGCTAAACTATGGGCACCTTTTCGTAAGACTTAAGTACAACAGAAACAAGTCGTTTGATTCCTGCTAATACAACTGAATAGATCAAACGCTAATGTAACCCAAAACCGCACCTCAGGCAATTATTTTACGAGAATGTCGTATTGGAGGGGTCAAGAAACAAAGAAAGTAGTTGTCCAGCCATGGCTGGACAAGATTTATAATAAAAGGAAAAAACCGCGAAGAATTTTGAAGAGAAAAATTTGAAAGTTTAGCCCCAGGAAAAAGTGGGTAAGAATGAAGGAAAAAAAAAGAAAACAAACCCCAAACAAATCTTATCACAATTTATGTGTACAATAAAAAGCAACTGGCACAAGCCCAATCCATGGGGGGGGGGGGGGTACTTTTGCTCTGCTTACAAAAAAAAAAACCCGAAGCTGAAGTTACAAATTGCGTTTTACCCCAGCCAGATCCATGACTCTACTGATTATTATTCTCAGCCTTCCACTATTGCTATGTTGCCCGTCTTTTCCTTTAGAATTATTACACTTGGTGGAGAGCAGAGAAAAGGGTGCAAAGGAGGAGTGCACAACCCGGGAAGTATGACATTTCTCTGCCGCCAACAACAACAAAATCAACTACAGACAACACAGCGCTGGTTCGCAGGGGAGCAAAGAGAAAAGACAGCGGAGTCATTTCTAACTTCATCCTGCTCATCATTGCCCTGAGGCTACCGCTGCCGAAGAGGAGAGGGATCATGATGGCCATTGACAAGGAGCGGACAGGGGTTCAAAGGACAGTATTATCTCACCGAGAGACTTAAACCTGCATCAGTGCCCCAAAACCGGGCTCCCTACCGGTGGGAGAGCCCTAGAACCCCCGACACCTCATACACTCCCTGGGCTGCTGATCCCCCGGGGACCCTTCCCTCTCTCTCTCTCTGCTGCTGCTACGAGCACAGTCAGCCGAGGCTGTGCATAGCCGGCGCTCTGGGCTTTCCCTTCGGCTTCTCTCTGAGCACAGGGCGGCCGCGCCCGGGCAGCGGGACACCCACAGCAGCACCGCCTCTCTCCCCTCTCACTTCATGACCACGACTCGGAAAACATGGAGTGTGTTTTGCTCCTGCTTTTCGGTGACAGATTTTTTGCGAGGTTTCTTACTTTTCTAAATTGCAATCTAGGTTGCAATTTTAAACCTCGAAATCACCCAAACCCCCCCTCCCAAAAAAGCAAATCCCCAATTATCAGGTTATTTTCTTCCTCTCTCCAGACATTTTTCCCCTCCCCAGGTGTTTGATTAGTCGGGGTTAAAAAGTTTTTAGGTTAGCAAATTCGTCGGACCAGATTAAGAAGAGAAGGGAGAAAAAATATTTCTCCCCCTTCTCTCTCTGGAGAGAAAGGAACAAAAACCAAAGGAAAACGAAAACAAAACAAAAAAGGAACCCCTCCCAAAGCTTCCCCCCCCCAGTTAAGCAAGAGACTGAGAGGCTCCGACGAGAGCCCGGGACCGTGGCCCGCTCGCTACCCGCAGCCGGCGGGCGCAGGAGGAGCAGTGGAGGAGGAGGAGGCGGTGGCGGTGCTGGCAGCACGGAGAGGAGCCATGTCAAGATAAAGCCACGAAGCCGCGGAACCCCCCCATCCCTGCCGCAGGGGACACGGTGACCGGGCCGCCCGCTCTGCCGCTGCTCGGCCCCGACCTGGTCCCCATAGTCTAGCTCAGCGCCCCGGGGCCGGGGAGTGGGGAAATGGTGGCGGAGAGAGAAAGAGGTAGAAAAGGCGACGGCGGCGGCGGAAGGAGGAGGAAGAGGAGGACGCTATCCCTGCGCTAGCGGCTCCTACGGAGGAGGGCGGCGGGCATAGAGAGATCCCGGAGCGGCGTCGAAGGAGGACCGGGACGGCCGGGAAGAATGATGAGAGGGCTGAGGAGAGCCTTTTTTCACCCAGCCGGTCCCGGGACGTCCTCGAGGGCGACGGCAGGAGCGGGCAGGAGGGAGTGGGAATGCCTCTGCCTCGGCACGGAGCGAGCGCGGAGTGGAGCTGCGCAGGCACCGCGGACCCCTCAAAATGGCAGCGCCTGAGTCACACAGGCGCCGCCCTACCCGCACCGCCGGCGCGTACCAAGCGCTCGTGCCTNCCTTGTCGGGAATGGCAGGAAGAGAAGTACAACAGTGGCTGGGAGCGACTCCGAGCCCTCACTGCGCCAGGAATCCGCACTGCCCTGCGCTTTCTTCCCCTCCACCCCCTCGGTCACGCCTCGTGTAACCGCCCGCTCGCCCCGCGTGGTACCCGCGGGACAAGGACCCGGATGGGGCTGCTCAACGCCGTTCTCAGGGGGGAGGGAGGGGGGGGCAGGCAAAGAGGGAGGGAGGGAACATCGCCCCCCCGCCCCTCCCGAGGTGGTATCTGCCCGGGGCAGCTCCCCTCGCTCCCACCCGATGAACGCCTGATCCCCAAATTTCGTCACCTTACGGGAATACTTAAACTTGTTTCAGCCTTAAGCGTGCTGATGTTATAGGTAAACAAGTCTTGCAGTGGCATATTTTGTGTACTTCGGTCCGTCGAGACTTGTATTCAGCCCGTCCCATGTATGCGAAGTAAAGCTGTAAATAAAACAATTAAAGTCCAACATGTATTCAAAGCTGTCATGACGAGAGGCTTGTCTGCAGCACTGATCTCGCCACTGCAGCCCGTGTGGCAGCCCCTGTGACAGCCCGTGTGGTCGTAGTGCTTTCCGAGGAGGCTGGCTAAGTTGTATAAATAAGTAATTTACTGTTTCAGAGACACAAACCTAATCCTTGGAGAGAAGTGAGCGGTTTTATTTCTGCGCTACAAGGACAGGCTTATGCTTCCTTCCCTTCGCGTTCTCTGGAAGGCAGAAGGAATGGCATGGAAGCAATGGAAGCGAAGCGAGGACGCAGCCTGCTGCTGAGCGTTCTCCGTGCGGGAAGGCCCAGGCCGAGGAGGAGGAATCGCCATCTCGTCTGCTGGCCCACGCCTGTGCCCGGCCTCGGGCGTGCCAGGGAAGCCTTGCCGTCCAACATGCCCGGGGCTGGGGGTGCTGCCGCAGCGCTGGGGAGCCAAGGGAGGAGGGTGACCGGCTGGTTTGTGCCACAGCAAGGTGCGGGCTGCCAGGCTGGGTGAGCGCATCTCTCCCACCTTTCCCTGGGAGCTGGCGCCCGTGACTCACCGGAACAGCAGCAGCGATATTGCAGAGATTGCAGGCAGAAGACAAGTGCGGGCACCGTCTCTCTCACTTGATCGTGTTTCAAAGCCCATGCAGCACGGCAATGGCACTCTTCAGTAACTCCACGTTTCAGTCTTTGTTCCCCCAGTCTCTCATTTATCCCTGCCGATCGCCCTTGTCCTCTCCTGACCCTCACAATAGTTATTTTCCTTTAGCACACCTTTCCTCTCCATACTTCCCTCGCACCCCTCTCTCCTGCCTGTCGTGTAGGCAGGAGCTGTGTTGCAGCCCGTGCACCTCATTATCTTCCCCGGGTGTTAGTCTGACCCTCTGATGCGAACACTCCTTCCCTGACACGGGCATTGCCCAGAACATTCCTCTGTTGTTTGAACAAGAACTGAGCAGAAACAGATAATTTTTACCTACTTAAGAGATTGCTGTTCAGTCCTAATGGGCAATGCCGATTGAAAATAACCCTTTATTTGGCGGTAAAAAGCAAGGCAGCTAAATAGGAGGATTACATTAGCTCTGCACTTCCGTGGCTGTTTCACACTGACAGAGTTTTTTAACAACAACATCAGCCTGTCCTTAAGGAAGGCCGGGTTTAGATAACCGCTCTTCCAGCCAGTTTGGTCCAGTTTTGTTTTGCACGCTGCCCCGTGCGACATTTTGTGCCGCAGTCTTGTGCCCGCTGCTATTTTAAGGCATGACTCACGCTTGGCCTGTGACCCCTCTGTGGCGGCGGAGCGGCCGCAGCGCAGGCCCGGCCCCGCCTGGCGCGGGGATTGCCCCGGCACGGCACGGAGCGCCCGTGGGGGAACTGGCGCCGTGCCCACCTAAGGAGCAGAAAGGAGGGCCTTTGCTTCCAGCCCAGCGACTCCAGCTGCCCTTCCCAGGGTAGGGATGCAGTCACAAGGGATCGGGCAGCTGCCCAGCCCCGGGCTGAGGAATGCATCCAAAAATTTGGTCGAATGTAGTGCTGGTGTAAGAGCAGTTTTTCTTCTGAAGGGCTTTATAGTAGAGCTATGAGGAGAGGAATATATATACATATATATATATATATGTATGTGTCTGTGTAAAGGAAAAGGGAGATCAAGTACGAGGTATTACGTATTAAGCAGCCTGTCTTCTGCAAACCTGTCTTCTGCAAACTCAGGCTGCTCAAATCCTTTCAGAAAGGGATGGGGAGCTGGAATCACTCCAGGTTCCTTCTGTAAAGCTGCTGCTCCTCCTTATATAGACAACTTCCTTTCTTTAGCAAGCTCAGAGAAGATTTTTTTTCCTTTTGGCTCGTAGTCTAGTAAAGGTACCCTGACAACATTTACACAAATGAGTAAATTAACCAACGCAAGTATGTTTATTATACATTTATGTGCAGAAATATCTGCACTATTAAATTCATGAGTAACGGCTGAGTCTTGTCCTACTTTTATATAGTTGTGCTTCTTTTCCTCCATCAGGCACAGTGATGAAGTTCATAGGGTAGAAAAATACCATCATCTTAGTTAAAACATATGTTAAAAAGTAACATCACTCACTGAAGGGAGAGTTAAGACTTAGCAAAATAAATATTTATATGCTATCGATCCATAACTCTCTTGACTAGATAATTGCATATTATTGTTATGCTTCAAACTGGTTATGCAATGTTGCATCATTTATAAGAGAAGCTTGTGGCCCTGGAAGCTGGGTGTGTATTTTGCAATTATAACACTCGATCCAATGACAGACTGCCTCTCTTCAAATCTAATTTAAAATAATATAAGGTTTATCACTGAGAAGAGAGGAATGTGCATGTTTTACAAAACAAACCTGACAAGTAGGTTGTGGCATTATACACAGTAATAGTTCTCCTTTTTTAGGCTCAAATCCCATTAACACAGCAAAAATAGTGTTTCTGCTGCATGGTAAATCCAGGCTGAGCAAAACAGCGGAGTGGGTGAGCTTCTGTTTGATTAGCACAGCACAGGCAAATCAGCTGGTGTCCTTGAGGCTTTCCCCAGAGTGAGGAGGACTGTGTGCAACACCATGCACCTGCAGTCCTGTGCCCTTGGAGGAGTCAGGTGCACACAGACCCCTTGAGGGACTGGGGTCTCAGCATCGGGGCTGCCATCCTACAGAAATACAGAATCCGGCAGCATGGGCAATGGCCCGCGTGAAGGTAGCAAAGACCTTGTCACAAAAATATATTCCCTGGGAGAGAAAGTGAGTCATGGAGCTTTGAGAAGCACTAAAAGTTTAGAGTATCTGGTTGCCCCATGTTATCCTCACTGTTTTCAGTGAAATCAAGCACTCATTTGCATAATAACATGTGCTTTTTCTGTAAATTAAAAATGATAACTTATAGATACACCTTGTTCTTTTGGGTCTCTTTCAGAATTTGGGTCTCTGTTTTCAGAATTACATGTTTACTCATAAGCACGTGGGCAAGATTGTACTCTAATGCCTCTGCTCTTAATTTCCAGCTTATTAATTAGTTTCTTAAAATTAATAATTTCATGTTAATAATTTGTTTTTAATAGATTGTTGTAATTTTTTATGTATGTTATAGACATATTTAGGAAGAGATGAGATGGATTCTGTTATCTTTCTTCTGTACATTCCACACATACTGTACTATATGTTAGAAGTAGAATCAGTCCTGAAGCTACTTGCTTCAAAAACAGAACTATGATTAATTCAGTGCCAAATATTTATGCATCAGACAAAAATAAATTAGTATTCTTTGTAAATTCAAACAAGACAAATTAGGTGGTAATTAAAACTCTCTCATATACTTCAGAACATACTGATTGACTCTTTTCTGCCTTCAGAGGAAACATTAGTTTATTAGGCATAACAGGAATGCTTTTGTGCAAAAAAATGTCGGTGTTTAATATGTACAACATTCCTTATATCATGTTCTGGACCCACTTAGAATCACAGAATCATGGAATACCTTGGGTTGTCCACCACTATCCATCTCTTGTTGTGATGAATAGCAGCGGACAGAAGAAAATTAACTCTACCCCTGCACACCACTGAACAGCTGTTGCTACAATTGTAAGCTTCATTTGGCACTTCATTATGTCCCACTGTCTAGTTTCAGGGGACTGTGGTCATAAAATGGGACATAGGTTCTTGGGCATGTAAGGTATTGGTCCTAAATAAGGTAGGTTTTGTGTTTGATCAGCAAGTGCTTGCAAGAATAAGGGTAAAATCCGAAAAAACTTGTTTTTTCAGTCTGTAAATAATATTCTAAATACTTGCAGCCAACAGTAGCTTTAGCTTATTATTAATTCATAGCCTTTATAAAACATGTTTAAATTTTAAATCTTAAAGCACTTGTATAAATGACATTTTTGAGCTGTGGGTTAGGACCTAACAGTGTCTAAAGCGCTGTCTTAGTGACTCACACAGTACTTAACTAGGGGGAAAAATAACCAGGTGAGATGTAGATTTTTCTTTTAACTTTTCACCTCTGAGGCCCTTAGGATCACTGTTCACAGGACAATCTTTTGTTCTAAGACATGAAAATTGTGTACCCTCCGGAGAGATTTAATTATTAACAGTGGCCATCATGGAAACCCAGTTGGCCTTATGAATTATACCTGGATTGTGCCGTGTATGTAATCCACGAGCTTTATTAGCATGCGGCCTTCCATGCTGATTAACCCAGGGAAAAGAAGACAAACAGTGACTTTCTTGTCGGCAACACACAGAGCACGACGGAAAAACAAGAGGCGGAGGGAGGGGAAGCGTGATGCCACGCTGCCACCTACCGTCACCCGGCGGACTGCGGGGAACCCTTTCAGCCCTGAAATAAATATTGGACAGGAGGGCCAAGAGAGCATCAGCGAGGGACCCTGAGTGCCGCAGGTCTTGTTTAGTGATTCAGGGATTCCAGAGGCGGCCTCGGACCTTCATTCCCCGGACCCTTTGCAGAACTGCGGCCAGGGCAGGACCGAGATGAGACATTCCCGTGTGTCAGAGGCTCAGCACCGCAGTGGCTCCCCTGGCCCTCTCCCGGGGTGTTCCTCTGCATCCCAAACACTTACAGTCGTTGCTTACAGTAAATACTAACAACAAATAGGAGCTCATTCATGATATTTACGTAATAATACAGTACATAGAATTTTTTAAAATCACAATGTGGTTTACTTGTAGCTAATGTGGCAGGTAGAAATAGAGTCCTCAAGCACCCCAGTTAGATCATTATCTGCAGAGTACAAAAAGGGCCTTGACAAAAATCATGGCGTGACTGTCAAGTACAAATACCTCTTTGCCAGCACTTGATTCAGATAGCCAAGTCCAGACTCTCCCTCTGCAATGCTCAGGAAGTTTCCACACACTGGCATGTAAGCAATCATGTAAGTGATACAGAACCCCCAAGTTGCTGGAGACCCACGTTTTCCCACATTCCCAGGCACATGAAGTTCTCCAAGGAGCTTTTTTTTGCAGTTGTCATTTGCTGTAAAAACTGATAACATTTATCAACAGCAATGCAGTACAAAAGCTCTAAAAAGTACACATTCTCTGCTGCCATGAATAATCTAACAATTTGGCTCAGCTCTATGGGAAACCTCGGTGTGTTTGCTTAGGCTCATTTGAAGTGCAAATAGTCATAAGTATTCATGACAGAAGGTTTTATTTTTTATGAAACAAACAAGCTGAAATGCATTCAATCAGAATAAAAATGTATTCTGCTAGCATTGGGTTGACATATTTTTCACATAAAAATGCCCTAATGCCTATTTAAATTAAAACTTTGGCTACAAAAAGGGAAATTATTACAGTAAAGGAACATGAATGGGGTTTTTTGTTTGGTTTTTGTGGGTTTTTTTTGGGGGGGGTGAGATTTTTATATCATTATACTGGTTTCCCACAATTAAGACTATGAATAAGCTTCTAATAATAAACTCTCTGTTCTTTCTGAGACAGTGATGGGTTTCCTTACAAACCTTTCAAACTGAAGAAACTGAACTCTGGGACACAGTGGTTCATAAGAGGACACGTTCTTCAGCTGGATAAATTGAAGGAGTGGCAGCTTTGTAATAAACCTCCAGATTGTATGCCTCCAGCAAGGAAACAAATTAAAAGGAAAAACAAACAGGACTGTCACATCTGAGCCATCTCCCATTACCTTGGACCTTTCCAATTACCAACATCTCCAAAAGCAGTTAATCCGCTTCCGAACTGTAAATCTGCCTGAAAACTTTTTATTAATTAAATCTGAATTTTGAAAAGGTAATGTCTAAGAAAGTTTCACTTGAAAACATAGTATTTACAAGATGTACAATTTATGTGTTGCAGTCATGCCTCTAATTCAAATGTTTTGTATAGTTTTTATAGGATTTTTGAATTTCTTTATGAGAAAATATAAAATGTGAAAATAGGAATATTTTAATATTGTGCTTATGTATGCATTGCCTGTATTCAGATTTTTCTGAAAGGACATTCAATGCTGGTAAGATTTGTGTGTATATATAACCAGTTAAGCATATCTCCTGGTGTTTTGAAACCTGGAAATTTTAAATGTTCTTCAAAAACCAACAAGAATTAAACTAACCTAAGAGCATGAAATTTTTTTTTTTAGTACTGTAACAGAATGATGTTAATTTAGATGGCGTTTCTGCATGTGTTATTTTCCTTTTCTGTACAGAAGACAAAGCTTACTGAGGTGACAGCTTGCTTGTGACACTATATTATTCAAGATAACAGGAAGGGACCTGACTGAAAAACTGCAGACGGACATTGTGGAATTGAGCGAATGGCAAATACAGCAGTGAAATTCAGTGTAGATAAACATCAAATAATATGCACAAGAAAAAAAATCTTAATGTCACACATTGAATGACAAGCTTTGAACTGATCGTGACTCAAGAAGAAGATCTCAGAGTTATGGCAGATTTTTCCACAGGAATGTTAGCCCAGTGTTCTGCAGCAGCAAATCAAATGCCATAGAGTTCACAAAAGAGCAGGGAGATGGAAGAGCTTCCATGTCAGGCTAAGTAGGCCTGGGAGAGAAAACTGGAGAGCAGTGGCCTAGATGAGGGCAGGGTGTTTGTTGTCCCTTCCCGTACAAGGACTGGGCACATCAAGTGACAATATGAGAATCGGGTTCAAAGAAAAAAATAAAAGAATGGTGTCCTTCTGACAAAGGTTATTTGAGCTCTAGAAGTACTTGCCAAAGGATATTGTGGACAATGAAAATTTAAATGGGTCAATGGCAGACTGAACAAGTTTATGCAAGAGAGATCAGCTTTATTTCCCTATCCTTGTTTAAAGATTTCCTAATGCATCTTTTTTTATGTTCTGCCTTTCTTGCTTCCATCAGACTGTAACATTCTACTTAAAACATTCTCATGAGTGCCATAGAGTTTATTTCCAAACAGGAGATCAACAGAATGGCAGGCTAAATAAATACTTCCCTCTGTAATTATCCTAATTTCTAATAGCTCCATCATATTGCCTGGGAAAAATGTTGATAGCTGTTCTATGAGACCTTGATTGCAAGCAACGTGTCCTTAAGTCGACAAAATGTTTATTCACAAGCCAGCAGAAGATACTACTAATATAAATAAAAGATAAATGTGCAAATATTTGCAAGAACGTAATTGTCAAGTGGCTTCCAACAAATTTAACAGCACGCCTTAGGCATAATTAATAAGAGCTGTAGTCTATATCATGCATAAAATTAGTGGTGTGTGGTTTAACACTGTTAATGTCCTTCCCCGGTTTTGCAGGTTGTACCGTGTTTAGACAGGAGTGATGAGAATAAGCGGGACGCGATTAAATGCGATTTGTCACAACTCCTTTAGAAGTAAAACAAAAAAAAACCTCCAAAAACCAGGAACAACCCAAGCCCAGGCGGCAACGCGCAGCAGCGCGCGCGCCCCCTCAGTGCCGGCCCCGGCGCGCGGGCGGGGGCAGCGCGGCCCGCGATTGGCTCGGAGAGAAGCCCCCGCGTCACGTGACCGCCAACGCGCGCCTTATAGCCGCGCGCCGGGTGCGAGAGGGTGGCTGCCTGAGGGAGCGCGCGCCGCGGGGTCAGTGCGGGAGCGGCCGCCGGTGAGCGGGGCCGGCGGGAGGGAGCGGGGCTCGGGTCGGCGGCAAGGACGAGAGGGGGCTGCTCTCCGTCTCTGTTGAGCCACCGGCAGCGGGCTGGTGCCGCGAACTTCCATGGCCGCGTTTGGGTGTTGGCGGGCTCCTGCCTCGCTGTTCCCCATTGGCCGCGGCGGCGCGCGGGGAGGGAGGGGCCCGGCGAGCTCGCCTGGCGGGAGCGGGAACGGTGGCACGGTGTGGGTGAGTGTGCAGCTCCCCCCCAGCCATTTGGGGTGTGCGCCTGGGACACCCTCCGCCATCCCTGCGGGAAGGGCGCTGGGCGCTGTGGCGGCTTGGGGTGCCGCCTTCCCGGCGTGCCCGCCGCTCGTGTCTCGGGTGCAACCTCAGGAGGGGCTCTGGAGGAGCCTACTGACCACGCTGACTGCTGAAGGCTCCATGAAAGCTGATAATCCGAAATCTTAATGTTCTCTAACTAGTGTCTCCCGAACTTGAGGAGTGGACGGATGCTGTATTAATTTTATTGCTTTTTCTATTGTAGTTGATCTTATGCATTCCAAAATGAAACAGAAACTGACCGCAGAGAAGTCCTCAGGATCTTTGCAGGTATAGGCTTTAAAGCCTTGAAGCTAGTACCGCTCTCTGACACAAGCTTCTCTGTCTACTGAAGGAATATAAAGGGATCTGTTGCAATGTGCTTCCACCTGGCTTATGTCCATTTGGCTTCAGTAATCTCCTGGCAGACAGTGTGACTTGGGAACATGCTGTCCTGCTTGGGCATATGTACTGATGACTGCCTTTTTTCCTATTGCTCAGCAAGTCCTTTTTACTTTGACACTGAGCTTACTGTCTTTCCATTTAATTTGTCTGGGTTAGTTTGGTTTGTTTGTCCTGACTATGTGCCTTTGCTTACCGAATTTGTCTGGCTTATGCTAAGAGGCTGTAACGTAGGTTTTGTAGTCTGTTCTTTATAGGTGAGACCTTATGAAGAGTTGTGTCTGTTTTGTGTTGAACATGTTTTAACTGAGGCAGTTTTAAGCAGGCAGTTCACTTTCTAAAGTCACCCTCATGAATCATAGTTGCCTTGGAATTGGTGGAAAAGCTTTTAGGTTTTTAAGAGTTAACTGATTAGGTACAAACCTTAGTAACTTTTCTTGGTAAATCTTTTAACTTAGGCCCTAATAAGAGTGGTACAAACCTGTAGATAATAGAGGCTAGTAGTCTTTGTATGATGAGGCACAGTGACTATAATGGAAGTAATTAATGGTATTAATGAAAACTGCCAATTGATAGCTCTGATCTTGTGTCATACTGTCTCTAGGGTATAAATTCCTTGCTGTGGCTTTTTGCACTTTCAGTGGGTTAATTTGAATATTGGCCAATAATTTCTTGGCAGAGTATGCTTAAAACTCTAATCCTTAGTAGCAGCAAGCAGTGTCTGACACACGGTGTGATTCTTGTTCCCACAGCAGTTAATGTTTGTCCTTTAGTGGAACAGTAGGCTAATTGGTGGCAGAAACTACCGTGGGAAAGGCGAGCTCTTGTCCTATGAAGTACGGTATGAATCGGTAACTTTCTCACGCTGGCGTGGCATTGTATCCTGGCTGTTCTTGCTTGGTTGTCTGCCATTGTTTGCTATCCCATGGTGTCAGTGTAACCAACCCAATCAGAAAGCTTTGATGCAGGAAAAAAGTATTTATGCATGATGGGAAAGGTGATAAACATACTGGTTAGACAAAACAATAGCCTGTCTGGATCGAAGCAAGAAAGCTTTTGATCATTTTAATGGATAATCAAAGTAACGCATCTCTTTAAATGAGCACTGCTTGATGGTGTGTTCACAGGTTATAAAAACAGCCACTGCCTGAAGTGATGTGCCTTTACCACCTTACCTTGTAACTGCAGTTACTTTTGTCCCTGTCCCCAACAGTCTGAGACAGCTGCTCTCAAGCTCAAGTTTGAGAGTTCCAGCTATAGTCACTGGCCTTGAAATTAGTCAGAGTATTTCTGCTCAAGTTCGTTTAAGTAAGGTAAATGCTTCCTAAGAGGCAGGAATTGATCATAGGTAGCTTCATGTGATTAAGAGCTATCTGTGCTACAAATAATTAGGTCCCCTTCCTTACAAAAGCCTTAATATAGGCTACAGTGTCATTTTTTTGTCTTGAAGAGATGAATTGTTTGTTACCTTAATGGAAGCATGATGGATTCCTAATTTTCAGTTTATATGAAGAAGAGTGGCAACTGTCTGAACCATATTTGTCTTTTCAGAAGTACTTCACAGCTACCACATGCAGTGCTGCCCCAAGACAGACTCTTAAAATGATTCAGCCTTCAGCAGCAGGTAGCCTGGTTGGCAGACATAATGAGGTATGAACTGAATATGTACATATGGGATTATTTCTACTCACAGTGAAATGCTCTTGAGCTCTTAACTGAAAACTAATATATTTGAAAAAAAACAATGCCCTAACTAGTGTGACACAACTTAAGATAACTATTGTTCTAGTAATAAACAGTATTAAGACGTAGCAATTTCTGAGTTCTTTGGGTATTAAGGAAGATGTCTAAACTAGAACTATAATGTGAAGAAAGCAGGACTTAGATTCACTTGCAGTAATGAGTGTGCAGGCTTAGAAGTTTGCATTTTTGTGAAGGCTGAGATGTTCCTCTATACTTAAACCTGCCTATGATTCATGCAGAAGAAATCTTCAGTCAGAAGGAAACTCTGGAATAACAAGTTTGCCTCAAAGGCTTGTAAAGCTGAGGTGTCTGTGGATAAGGAGCAAGAAAATGAGACTGATGTCATTCAAGCTGAAGATCTCATGATGAAAGGTATGTGATAATTCCTGAAATGTTTTCTTACACTTTAAATGCTATGCTGCTGTTGGAGTACTACTTGAAACATATTTCCTTTGTCCTTTAGATAAGGACTTAGTGGGTTTTTTGTAATGCCTAGCAGGAATTGATGATGCTTATCCTTTATATTAAATAAAGTCTAGATGTCTAGTATTCAAGAATGAGTTCATGGTAACCAGAAGCTGAGAACCATTGTGTGCAGCAGTGTTAAGAGTCTTGTAGTTTGTTATTTTGGCTGGGCTGTAACTTTCTCAGTGACTAATAAAGTTGAAATGAAAGCCAGTTCTGGTACAATGTGTTGTGTGTGCAGTTCCTCAGAACCATTGTGCCCATTGTGAACAGTGACTTGGAAGTAACACTTGTATCTGCCACAAAGCACACATTAAGAGCAACATGTGTACATGACCATCTTGCAGAGCCTGCTGCTGTGCTTGAGGCACCTTCCTGAAGGCTCTCTGTGCAGCCATTAATGCAGTGTAGGATCTGTTCCCTTTAAGCTTGTGTCACTAGTTGCAGTTCTGCAGCTGAGCTTTGAAAACTATATGGTGCGAGTTCTTAGTATCACAGGTCATAGAATACTTGTATACAAGTTAGATATTTTAAGATAAGGTAAGACTTCTCAAGAAGTCAGTCTTACCATAGACTTACTGTGCCCTCTGACTTCAGGGAGTCCTTCATCTCAGTATTGGAAAGAAGTGGCTGAAGAAAGGAGGAAGGCTCTGTATGAAGTGCTTCAAGAAAATGAAAAGGTAGCTACTCAAAGATACCCAACTGTTTCATCACTGGCTATTGTCTTCCTTTTCTAACATTTTCTTATTTGAACTCAGTTGCACAAAGAAATCGAGCAGAAGGATGGTGAAATTGCCCGCCTAAAAGAAGAAAATGAAGAGCTCATGTCCCTTGCTGAGCATGTGCATTATATGACCAGTGTGATTGAGGTACTTAAAGCAATTTTCAGTTAATGTTGTAGAACAAAACAGTGAGAAACCAGCCAAGGTACTTATAATGAATCATGACTTCGTTTTATGTGCTGATGCCTCTTCATTTTAAGTTGCTCTCTGGCCTGTTTCCTGCAGGATTGCTCTAATTCTAGAGTAATAAAGCTCCTTCTAGGGGATTAAATTTCCCATCCTAGAACCTGTGGGAGTAATGAGAGTACTAGGGTGGATGTTTTCTGAACAGGGGGATTCAACCTACCCTCTGAACAGAACAGGATTTGCATGTTGAAAATCGTGATAAGGGAAGGAAAGGCTGATTTTTCACTTTTTTTGGGATGACTTAAATTTGTGTGTTTAATAGGTTGGTACTGGCTGTGTCCTTTGAGAAACAAAACTTGAAACAGACTCACGAAGTAGAGTGGTGAGAGGGAGCACTATGTTCTTTAAAGTCAAGGTTTTCTTGTCAAGGCAGTGCCAGTTTCACAGCCCAAAAAGGGCTGTACACAAAGTCTCCTAGTGTTTATAAACTTGTAAATTTTCTAATGACTCCCTCTGAGAAAGCCTTGGGGACTAGTAGTTGTGTCACTAATTCCATGGCTCCTCTACCAGTTTTGTAAGAGCCTCTGAAGCTGTAATAAATACATAGATAGCCATGGAACCTTCATGTTCTGGTTTTGCAGTTGTTTTTGCAGGGATTAAGCTCTCAACTGGGATTTGAAGCTGGGTGCTTGGCAAATACTTTGATTCTCTGATGACTAGACTAGGGAGGTGGAAACAAAAGGAAATATTATTGCAAGCAACTTGATTAATCAAGAATTAAACTTCATCAAGTTAAACTTTCAGTTAGTGCAGTTACTTAGATCAGCCTTGAAAGACTAGCATTTTTCTACACTTGATTTTTTTTTTTTGGTATTCTGAGTGTACTGCTTGTTAGTGTTAAACCCACGGGCAGAAATTATATTACTTGAGGACTTGAACTAATGTAGTTGGAAACTTCTGTACAGTCTCTCAACAGTTAAGATCACTTACTAGTTTTAAACTGCTCACTTCTCAGGTTTAAATGAGCCTTAAGGGATACATCAAGCAACCAGAAGCTTCAGAACCAGCCTCTTTACAGTCCTGTTTATCTTCTTTAGATCGGGTTAGGTGAGGAACTTCTAGTTTGATCAAGTGCTAGAAACTTCTGGGTCTTAAAGTTCATCTAGACTTAATGTAGCTTCATTATATCTGGCTAAAAATTATGGAATAAATTGGTTGTACAGTATTTTTTCTAAAATTAAACCTATATGGTACTATAAGTACCATATTTACTATAAGCAAATACTTGGAAAGCAGTTTCTTATATTTTAGGTTGCCTGAGATAAAACCTATTCTACTGAAGAACCTAAGAAACTTAGTCAACAAAGCAAACGTGATCTGCAAGTTAGAGGTAGTAATTTGAGTTGTGTCTTAAGACTTTTGTAACTGAGGAATGTTTTGATTATATCAAAAACCTCCAAATGAAGGTAATTGGTTTGCTTAATTTAATATGCAGAATCTTATTTCACTGGTTATTAAGTAGAAAAAATATTATATTCACTGTCTTCCATTTCTTTGTAGAGGCTAACTGGGCAAGCACCTGACAGTCTTGAGACACTGGAGAGTCTGGCTCTAGAGGAATCCAGACAAGAAAATGAAGAGCATAACTGTGGAGAGGAGGCAGACAGCCCTTCTGAAGAAGAGCCGTCACAAGTATTGTCTGGCTTAGGGGAGAACAAATCAGATCGTCCTTCAAAGGAAACAAACCATTTGCATCTGGAATGACAACCTACCTAAATAGTCTTATGTATGTGGCTTTTAATGGCAGACTTCCTCTTGAAAGGATATACTAAACCTCAGGTATAGAAACTCTTGTGGGAATATTACACATGTTGGTATTTTTAACTGGAATTATGTGGCAGTGGGAGTATCTGAATACTGCATGGAAAATTTACTACAGGTTGCATGTTGTTGCGTGTATGAAACACAAATACTGTGTATTTCAACTGTTGTGTAAATACCTTCCTTATCAGTTGGTCTGACATGATGAATGAAAATTGATAAATAAATCTTTGCATTACCAAAACAGCCTCTTAATTAATAGGGGAATTGCTAAGCCTAGGTTTAAATCAATTGTGACTACTGTAGATGGAAGCTTTCAAAGTTTTGGGGAAAACCTGGGCAGTTTTTAAACTCTTTAAATTTGTAGAATTCTGGAGAACAAAGTTACTTCTTTGGTGGATAGAGGGGCGGAAAAAAGCAAAAACTTGTGTGCTGTTGGCAAGGTTTCAGAAAGTCTGGAACGGGTAGTAAAAATCTAACATTCAGTTAGATTATGATTTTTCCAGTTTTTTAAAATTAATTTCCTCTGCCTTGTAAGGACATATTTTGCAAACTGTACGAGAGCTTAAGTAGGAAGTATTAGGTCATTTCTTCTAGTAACAGTCTCAGTGGCTCATGAAGAGAAGGTGGTGTGTTCTTGGTCCCAGTAGCAGCTGTGCTGAAAACTGGGTGGGGACAAAGCAGCCTCTACTTCAGAGCTATTCTCAAAGGAACTCGGGGTGTTTTCAAGGTACTGCTCTGGTATTTACCAAGAGATGAGACATCCTTTTACCAAGGTATTTAGGTTCTGAAGGGTTTGCAGGAATAGAAAGTGACTCTTTAAAACTTTGAGCACCTTACTGGCATCTGAATGGGGTGTGATGGAGCAGGAGAGTAAATTGGATACAGATTTTCTAGTACTGAGTGAACTTGGGGCAGTTGTTCTGTAACAAGGTCTTCTAAGGAGGGGCTTTAACAATGGTTGTGATATCTTGGGAGGAGCTTAAGGTTGAGTGGCTTTCAGGAGGCAGAAGTGATCAGGAGGATCCTGGTTCGTCGATCTATCTGGCCTTGCTGAAGACAGTTGCTTCACGGTATGTGTGAATGACTGACTGTGGAGCTATCCGATAGGCACCTTTATATTCCTCCTGTCTTACTTCCTGTGGCTGTTGATAAGTTAACAGATACTTTACAGCTGGTTTCAGTTGTGACATGCAGGAAATGTCAACCATTGAAGGAGGTGTGATACTCCTGGCTGCCATTTTACCTCAAGCATGGTAACTAGAAAATGAGGCATCGCATTTTCTTGTGAACTTTGTAAACAAAAGATTACATCTTCCAATTTGTGCTCCGGAGGGTGCTTGGACACATTCCTTTCCATCACAGTGCTCACAAAGTGATAAAGGTGTGTCCTTTATATTGCACTGATGCTGTCTTGAAGAAAAACCTAGATGCTGGGCAAGTGCTTTGTAGAGCAACCTTGGTTTTCTGTTAAGGAGAAATTGATAATGCTTGTCATTGTCACAAGTGACTTAGACCTCTCCTTTCTCAGATTCTAAGCAACTTTCTTCACAAAGTAGTTCAACATTAGTAAATAAGGAAACATAAATTTCATTTGGATATAATTGTTTTTTGTAGTTCAATTTAGTTTGTTACTCATTGTTAACTGTAATTTTCTTTAGCGGTGCCTTTAAATATCAGGCATGTTGCATTTGCAGAGGCTGTAGAAAGGAAGAAAGGGTTGTGGCATAACTAGCAGAATAAAATGAGATAGCAAGTGCAACTTTTCCAGTATTTCACCTGCTCTGTGAACTGCTGTAGTACAGGTGCTGTTGTTGGGACCCACAACTGCCAGAAAGAGACAAATCTAGAATTCATGTGCACTATCTGCATCTGTTTTTCTTTTGGGTTAATCAAGAAGAATGCTTATTAGGTCTAAATCTTATGCTTTTTTTTCTGGATTGATTTTATTTAAATAAAGGATGTAACAGTCCCTTGATATGCTGGGTCCATCTGTTGAAATAGTCTGTGTACAAAAAAATCATGGAAGTTCTGCAAGTAGGGTGATGGATGTATTTCACTGTTTTGCCCATGTGAAATAGAATTGATTTTTACATCAGAAAGGCATGTGCCACTCAGTTAATACATGCTAATGTTTTAAACCAAAACTACTATGGTTTTATTAACTGTAATTTGTTAGCACAGAGGATGGTTTGCTGTAGAAACTGAAAAAAACCCCCACACTACAGAGGGCCATGTGTGAGAGCCAAACTCTGCTATAGTAATAAAACCTATACACATGCTTTGTCACAGATGCATTGAACCTTGATCAAACACTGACTGTGCCTATTGTATGAGACACTGATGTGTGAAAACGTTCTCAGCAGTTTTATGATGCTGCAATATTTGCCGTTTAATTCTGAAAGGGTTGAGTTTGTTTATTGTTCTGAAAATTCCCAAGTGCTTTTTTTGAACATGCATATGCAGTAGCACCACGCTACATAGCAAGTCTAAGAACTTTGTATTTATGTGCTAAAGGCTTGTCAAATGTGTCGAAATTACCCAGACATTTGTTTGTGATTAGTTCTCTTACAACCATCTGACATTTTA
Source organism: Drymodes brunneopygia (assembly GCA_013400955.1). Lineage (NCBI taxonomy): Eukaryota > Metazoa > Chordata > Aves > Passeriformes > Petroicidae > Drymodes > Drymodes brunneopygia. Next base: position 130,569 of record VZTZ01015617.1, on the reverse strand, counting down.
TTTTTAAGTATATAGGGACACTTATCACTGGAACATAAGTGTGCAGCAGCTGAAAATCAGCATCACTAAAGACAGCCTTTCTATTCAGCTAAATTAGAACATTCTGTCCAGCACAATAAAATTATCAGTTCTGGAGCCCAACTACAACATGTGATTCTTTCCTAGTCAAATGCATTTGTGCTACCAGCACATTGCCTCTTTTTCACTGCAGAGGGTACAGACACAATCTTGTCTTTCACTGTAGTTTGCTCAGACTCTGTGGAAGTGGGATGTATCTGCAGAGTCTCAGCCCTTCTCCCATAAAATGTGCATGTCTGAACAGGGGCTGAATTCCAGCCATACAAGAGTAAAGTGTGGGGAGGTTGGGTCATTTGCGGGTGTCAGATGTTTCAAGAATGTGCAGTGGCAAGCAAACCATGGGGCAGGTGGGTTGTTTGTGTGAGGAAGAACTCATAACTGGTTTACATTAAAAATTGTTTTTTTGCTAAGCATCCATTGTACTTAAGACAGTGTGTGGGAAATTAATTAGACCATAATAGGTGCTTGTTTAGGCAGCTGAAACTCACTTGGTGTTTGGCACTGGATTGCTTACGTGAGGGCCTGCAGCATTGTCCTGTGCTGCAGCTTCTGGTGCGGCCTCTCTGTAAGTAATGAAGTTAGTCATGAGTTATTTTTTGTTAAGAAAGTGTGATGCATACTCATTTACTTTTCTTCAAGGGCCATCTCTGGTTGTTTTCAGAACTGGATTTGAGAATTTAATAAGATGATGTGCAAAACTTGCTAAGGCTGTGCTTTTCCAGCACTTCAATGTTCCTAATACTGCATTGCATTGTCATCAATGTCTTTTTCAGCAGAAAATGTTTATTGTGTTATTCATTTCTCTTTCCATTCTTGTAATTACACAAAGCATTTCAGCAACTGATAACCTTAATTTGCTGCTATTTGTTGATCTAGTGGCACCTGCTTGTAATGAAATGGGATCAGGATGTGTTCAAGGTCAAACCCTTGGGGCTGAGGGGATACCTCTATCCTACCCTCGGGGCACTGCAGCCCTTTGAAGCTGTGTGCTGTGGATCCTCTACTCAGGGTAATCCCACTGCAAAGCAGGGAGCCATACTTAATAAGATACAGTGTCTGGCAGTTGTCTTCACTCCTAATTTTGAAGTCCACATTAATTTGTATAGCACAGACTGCAGGACAGGGTGAAGCTGTAGAGGATAACTTTCCTGAAGGTCTGATGGGTACAACAGGCCTTGCTAATAGCAGTGTGAAACTGGGCAGTCTAACGTGCTGCTGCTGTAGCTACAGTAGAGTAGGGCTGCTACAAGTTTCTGTGTATGGGGCCAAATGCTGAGATAGTGACAGCATAGCAGGGGTAGTAAAAACCACCACAGCATAAGGTAAGGATACCTTTACCACCAGATAAACCCCTTTCCCAAGTGCACTTCTAGCGAGCTCATCTCTTTTCTCTGCACTGCTGCTGAGCTACTTTGGTATGGGAACTTTTTCCTAACATACTTTCCTGGGGTTGCCCTGACCTTTAAATTTGTCCAAGTAAGCCTGCTGCAGCCCTAAGAGCTTTTGTAATTACTGCCTGCTGCTTCCTTCTTTACTAGTCAATAAGCAGAGCCTCACCTCTGTGCATCTGGTTTTTCCTATTCCACAAAGAAGGAGTGCATTAATGTGCCAGGAAAAGGCAGCACTGTCAGCTCTGCAAGCATAAAGTGTACAGGCTATGAGACAAATAAATGGTTTGGCCATTTTTATTTGCCTTCAGGTTTTGGAAGCTTTAAGGTCTGCTCACTTTGTCAGGGTTGTCATGAATCCAGTAAAAGATGGTTCTTTGTGTATTTGGTTTTCTAAAACAGTATTAATGCTCCAGGTGAAACTTAGCTTCTGTACATCCCAGGTTCAAGCTTGTCAGTCTCAGACACCACACCAAGAACTAAGTTTGGTCTAACTTCATACGAAAATTCCTGTGCATTTCCTCAATTACTTCATTCAGAGCAAAATTTGCTCCTTCCTATCTGGTTCTTTTGAACTGTATGCATGGTTTTTAATGGTTGTAATGGTGTAGCAGATCAGCTTTAGGCTAATAAACTTCTCAAAGGGTGTCTTTAAACTACAGTGAGATGAGATACATGCTCCATTTGGTGCAGTACCTCTATCTGTGAGCTGCCCCCTGTTCTCTGCAGCTTTGACTCCCTGCTTCATAGGCAGTCCTGCATTCCCCTAGGTTGTGTGCTGTAAGCCTTAATGTTTGAAAAGGCAAAATGAATGGAAGGAATGTCGTCTGTCTTCACAGAAGGGAAGAGTAATCAGTGCAAGTTGGGTAACAATCCTGGAGCCTCTTCAGCACATTTTCTGGTAGTCCCTGTGGAGCCTTTCTTGATAAGTATCTTGAATGATACAGAAAACTGGCTTGCTCTGAACTTAAACTATGAGCCTGATAGTGAAGGGGCTGCTGATGGAATGAGTGACTATACATATGGACTGATGTGCTTAGTAATTAAAAAATAATCTTTATTATAACTTAAATGTGATAGGAAATATGGTGAGTACAAATGCCACAAAACTAAAAGAAAAAATTAAAAAAAAAAAAGTAGATACAAAAGGATGCCTTGAAAGAATTCAACTGCTGGGACAGGTGTAGTACAAAAACCGTAACATGGCTATTTCACCTTCTGCAAAAAGAGTTTATATCCTTCAGTAAACAAGTAAGCATTTTGCACTGTACAAAATGTACTTCTTTAATTAAAGGAAGAATATATATATTTATAAATATACAGATATGTACATTCTTGTAACATTCACAGTAAAAAAAAAAACAAAACAAAATTACCTACCCCTGCCTGCCAAAGTGTTTGGCTCACAAGGTTTCCTTTTGATGTGAAGTGTTTGCAATATTTTCTATGTCATCTATGCAAATTTGGATACGTCAATTGACATCTAAATAGCATTTCATGCATAATGAACACAGTACAGGAACACTCTTCTGTTAAATTCTATTCACCTCCTCTGTTAACTTAAGGCTCGTAATCAACAGTTTGAAGCACTTGCTGTCTTTCATCCTTGCAGTGCAGGGAGGGGAGGTGCATTCACTTCCCCCTCTGTTTATTACTGCCTCCGAGGTCCACTTTAGTTTGTTCTGTTCTTTATATTGAAATCACTCTATAGAAACTATGCTCCGCTAATTAAAATGTATGAAATCCAATCCTGTCTGCAACTCACATGGCAAAATGGTTTTGGGGACTCGTGCAATTAGCTGTATTCACTCCTTCTTCTCAGAATAAATAAATGCACTTTACCTTTTCATTTAGTTTTCAGAAACCTACATGATTGTTTGATCCCCCTCACAAATCGCTGGATTAATGATGGTTCGTTGCTGGAGGGCAAGAGAAGGGAACAAAAGACCAGTGGAGGCATTTAGAATGAGTCACCAAAGTGACGCCTCCCAGGGTTTACATCACGCTGTTTCTCAGGGCAAAACTTGTAGAACTTTCCCTGTATTTCATCACCAAGACACAACTGAGAAAGCTGAGCAGCGTTTCCTGCACTGGAGTGTTGCTGGGGACACTGCATGGCAGCAGACACTTCGCTTGGGGTTCAAGGGAAAGCTTCTTTGCAGTCCGGCTCAGGTGGCCTCCTGACTGTCCTTGTTAATATACCGCATCGCAAGTCTCAAGCTTTCACAACAACTTCAAGGAAGTAAATATAATAGGAAAATATATGGAGGTGCCAAATTCTAAAAACCTCACAGAAGTCTGTTGAGGCTTAGTAACTGCAATTACATTATTTGTTTAGAATCAGTCAAGAAAGTACTGTTCCTCAGCATCCAACTGTTCCATCATGAGCTGCAACGAGGAGCCAATAGGAACCCTGAAGCTGGATTTTAGATTTTGCTTTTCTTTAAGGAGTCTGTAAATTGCTACATTTTGGAACATTCCCATTGAATTCTTTAAAGTCTTCCTTCTGCTCCCCACACTGAAGTGCAGCTCCATCCTACTTTAATGCCTGTTAAATATTAGCAGGTTCTTTTCCATCTAAAAAGCTGTGGCAGCTTCAGTTCCACGGCGGTTTCCAACTTTAACAAATTCCCGAGGAAATTTGTCCAGCTGTTCATATGCCAGTCTCCCATCTTCACCTGAATGCAAAATGATAAAGCATAATAATGTATTATGTCGTTGCCCTAGAACATTTAAAATACTGGATTCTCTGCTGTTAGAAAGTACTGATTGGCCAGTAACTTCTACCCCTTCTTAAAATTTATCTTGTTAGAAGCAATTTCAGAAATTATTTGGAAAAGTTAAACATGCTCCGAATGTTCAAATTACTATTTTTTAATTTTCTATACTGCTGAAAAAGAGGAAGCAGTATGTTTGCTAAACATAATTGTGTTTTTCAAACCCTTTTTCCTTAGCTACTGCCATCTATATGCACTTCCATGAAGATAGCATTGAGCCTAATGTGTTGAACTGGCCATTAGGAACCAAAAATGGTCTATGTACGTTGTCTAGAAGAATGGCAGAACAAGCAGAGTTTTCATAAGTGTCCCTGGGCTAGTTGTTTTATAACCTGAGCAATAACATGTCCAACAGCAGACTGAATTCCTGCTGAAGTGGAGAATGGAAGAGTGCATGTTTGAAAGGTTTGCATAATTAAAATCACACAAGGACACCATGGAGTAGAAATTCATGCCTTGCTGAAAGGCCATAAAAACACAATTTTTCTGTGCCACTAAAGTACTGGTGCCCGGAAACTGTGCAGATTAAGTATCAATTATTTCTGTTTCTCAACTTCTCCTTTGCTATCCTTCCTTTTACTACTTCTCCCTCCGGACTCACACATTTCAATTTTTCTCTTTTTGGCTCATTTTCAAAATAAATGATTTTTAAGATTTTGTATTTTCTCACCTGTTTAAGTCACAATGTAAAGTTTTGTTTAAATTTAGAGTCTCACGTTTGCATAACTCAGGTGTCTTACATGCTGCTCTATTAAAAAATAAAATTAAATACTGCTCTAAACCAGACAACTCACCAAGGGAGAGCAGGGTTTCTGACGCCACTTTTCTGATCTCTTCATTGTCAGACTGGCAGAGCGTGACCAGCATTTTAATGCTCTCAGTGGCCTGGGAAGTGCAAAAAGAACTGGATTAGCACCACACAGTACACTCTGGGGTTTTTCCACAACCTTGCATGAAAATTGAAACCATCCTCTGCACTGCCCTTCCCACTCCAAGTGAAGGGCTTTGGTGGATACAGGAGGAATGGTGTTTCCCTGAGAGGAAGCATTTGGAGGAGGTGCATTTTCTGCTGCTGGTGTGGACCCTTTCTAATTTTCCTACCCTGTGCACTACATACATAAATCTAGCAGACCAACTATGTCTAGGAAATTAACAGGAGACAGGGGTCTAGCAAATGGGTTTCCTATAAAGCATGTCAAGCCTGTGCTCACCAATATTTCCAGACTTCTGCCTTGCCTTTGCTATTTTGGGAAGAAAGCAAGGAATAATCCTGTACTCAGATACAAAAAGGTCAGGTCTTTGTGGAGAGCAGCTGTCATAATGTCTCTGGCTGGATATTTAATACTACAAGAGAGATGAGAGAAAGGAAGGGCAGGTACTGCCCCAGTGTGACACCTGTAAGAGGCACTGAGCCACAGAGTCAGTATTTGTACGAGCCCTGTGGATCCAAGGGGCACAGATCTGGTCTAGATGTTCTGAATGAGGGCTTTCCTACCAGGGCCATTAAATCTCACCACCTTGCATTCAGTGTGGTTGCTTGTGTGTGACTCAGGGTAAGTCTCTGCTGGGTGCATACTGGTGACCACAGCTCGAATGCTTGTGAGTGATGGGGCCACAGCAACACAGAGCTTGCTGCAATCTGAAAAACCCCTCCGAGATTCAGTGGGACCTTGTGTAACTGATGTGGATTAAACTGCCATTGGCTTACCCCATCCACAGCCACTTACCTGCTGTAGCATTTCCATCTCTGAAGTAAAAACTCCCAGCTTCAGCTTTTTCTTTGAAGATCCCAAATGATCTTCCCCTCAGTAGCTTTTTTCCCCAGCCATTGCCATTCTCACTATTCAAGACTCACTGGAGCCACACTGCTCACATTAAATTTGTCTAGCTCCAGTTCACATCCCTGGTTCTTAGTCTGAGTTTTCCTGAGCAATCGAAAAGCTCCCTGCACCCTGCATGCAGCAGAGATGTAATGTCCCTCACCATTGCCTCTCAGGGATGCCTGCTAGCTTCTCACTTAAGGGAAAAGTTTTTTCATATTTAAACAATACTGGATTATGTATTGGATAGCATCAGTTGTGATTGGGATGAAGTTACATTTTAGAGCTGTCCTCGAGGGGACAGATTAGAGGGAGAAATAGTCAGTCCAAAGTGTGTATGTCTCATGGAACACATTTTTTGCCCCAGTGTCCTGTACCAGTCAGGCTTGTGTGGCTGCTGCCTCTCATGGCTCTATACAACCAAAACAAAAGTGCATTTTCCCATCCTGTTACAGGCTGGAGTGCAAAGATGGTACCAGATGCTAGCTGAAGCTGTAGTGCCCAGATGTACCAGTTATTTATCACAAAATAAGCTCTGATCTCTCTTTTCTGCTACTGCAGCCCACATACATTAGAGCTATTTTTATCCTGGGAAAGCTTTTTTTTTATCCTTCTCAGTCAGTACTTTATGGATGAACATTTTTTTTCTCTATGATGTGGAACTGAGTCTCCTGAAGTCAATATGAGAGGGAGGAAAAGATGATATGCGAAAGATAAAACTTTGCCAAGGTCACAGAGCCCAGGTGTTTGTGGTTTAGAAGCTTCTAAACCATTCCCTTTATCTGAAAAAGGATGGAGCACAGCAACACAAAACAAAAGCACTACTGCTGCTGTTACTGCGATTTCTTTTTTGTTGTTTGTACCTATCAGATATTTTTCTATAAAGCAAAGCCAAGCATCACAGTGTATTCCTTGTCTCTTACCTTGAGGTATCTTAGAGCCAAGCAGGCTGCTTTCTGCAGCTGGAGGTTGGGCTGGGTTAGTGCTTCACAGTAATAAATCAAGGCCTGAAAACAGATGAAGAAGAATAGCAATGAAAATGTCTGTGCCTCCAATGGAGCAGAAGGGTGGAGCATGGAGGTACTGCTACCCTGTTAAAGGGAGAGCAATTGCAGCCTGCCTCCCTGACAGTGAGCACATGGGATGGTTCAGGTACCGGGGTGGGATAATTCCCTACAGCAGATCCAGGCCAGACCACTAGTCATAGATTAGTAGTCTCAGGCCAGCTTTTGGTGAGGAAAACTTCACATTAAAGTGAGATGCACAATCTGGCACCTTTGAAGGCCTTTCACCATACACCACCAAAGAGCTTTGAATGGGCCTTGGAGTCTAAGTATCTCAAGAGCTGTCCCTTAAGATGATCTCTTTAATGTAGGGATAGTAATGAACTAGTTGGTTTTGACCCCAGGGAGACTTAAAATAATGATTACAATGTTAGCATGAGCTGCTAGACCAGTTTACTGCTTGCCCCTAGAAATTAGTAGCTACTATTGAGCAGCAAATCTTAGCAGCACTCAGCTGTGCAGTGAACTCATCTGCAGCATAAGGCTGCATAATACCCTCATAGAAGCCACACTGTGGTCCTTCCTGCAGGCAGTGGACCAGGTATCAGCTATCCATGCCATTTTCCCTGAGATACTGCTTCCAGGAAGCTGGGGATGGAGAAAGATGGTATGAAATACCAGGAGGCTGCAACAATGGAAGATGAAGTGGAAGGACAAGCAAAGGAGGGACTGGCTTGATAGAGAAGAGAAGCAAAGAATGAGCTCCTTTTTCTCCTCCCTTTGCCTTCCTTCTACCACTCTTCCTCTTCCAGCTACCTTTTCTTTGCTCTTTCCCAACAGAGAACAAGAAGGAAAGTAGGGAAAGGTCTGCCACGAAAGGGTAGGAGCCAACCCCTAATTTCTTCTTACTCCTCCTTCACCCCTCTATTTAATTTCTGTGTTTAACCTGGCTCTGCTTGTTGCTTTTGCTATCAGTGATAGACTCAAATCTTAGTTCTCACAGCTGAGCTGTGTTTGCCCAAGGCAGTCCATCCCCTCTGGAAATGGTGGGAAGTCCCATAGATGGCAAACTCCTTTGGGAAAAAAAAAAAAAATCTGAGACCTACATCTTTGCATGTTGGTGATGCTGGGGACTGTTACCTTGAAGCCTTGGACTGAAGCCAAGCCTGAGACAGGGCAGCAGAAATGCTGAAGTGTGGAAGATAGCTGGAGAGCACAGCACTCAGTAAGTATTTGCAGTTTTGGTTAGTACCTGCTTAGCGTAATGACAGGTAGAAGCAGACTGGCATAAAGACAGAAACAGAGCTGCACATGTGCAGAAAAATTAGACAGGATATCCCTCTGGATCAGTTTAAATGAAGCTTGGAGCAGTTAGTTTATATGCACAGGTATTTGAGACATATAGGCAGAAAAAAGTCATGATGACACAGGTCTCTCATGCAACCGGTGATTTTGTGCCACTTACCTTCTCCCTGAAGTGCCTGTTTTCTGCAGTTGCTGTCAGAAGTGATGCCACAGTCTCGCTGACTTCATTTTTATTTTCATTGAGAAGTAAAGCCAAAGCTCTCAAAACTTCCTGCTGTGGTGGAAGGTTATTGGAGTTTATTTTGGACACATTTTGCTGCAGTTTTCCATCTTTTACTGACTGCAGCACCTGAACCACAGATGCTAGAAGTGCAAGAAAAAAGTCCATGTTACTTACTTTATCCTCTCAGTGTTTTGGATTGTTCCTTTGCTTGCTAGCAATCCTTGATTTATACTACACACACAAAGGATATGAAAAAAATCCCCATCTGAGCAACTGCAGCACAGCAGTGTGTCTGCATGGGGGACTGTCTGGGCTTTAAGCTGGGCCAGTTTCTCAGACATTCTTCAAGGGAAGAGATGAGTAGATGAGTTGTGGGATATTGCAGCATGTAGGCCTACCCAGAGCTCAAGGCCTACCTGTCAAATCTCTACTTTCTGCTGGAAGATGTAAATTCTCGCTTTAACAATTGAAACCAAATATCCTTGTCAGTGTATTGACTTCCAGAGCATCTCTCTGAGAGCTTTCCCTGGAAAGACTGATGTCTGCCAACAAGAGCCAGGGCTAGTATGTTTCAGAGATGAGTTGAAATGCCATTTTGCTTCCAGGCTTTTGAGCAAAAAAATGTATGCCCAAATAACAAAGAAAACTAGGCAAGGTTCCTCAAACTCCCTCTCAAATAGAGAAGAAAACTTGGCTGCTGTGCAATCCAGCACACTTTGTGCAGCGTCTGCTTCTCTCTTTAGCTCTTGGTGGCAGAGCCTGCAAAACTCTGAGGTGCTGTGATCCCTTGGTTCCTGAGAGTTGCTCAGCACTTCAGAAGATGTCTCCATTAACAGATGATGAAAGACCAAGACATCATCCAAGCTGTGGGCACAGAAAACTTCCCAGGCCTTGGGCTCAGCTCACCACCATCAGCCATTTCTCAAAGAACAGTGCTTTCAACCCATTTTTTTCCCATTTGAATATGGAAGTAGAAATGATTGAGGGTCTATCTGCATCAGCCTCTTTCCCTTGACATGTACAACAGTACAAGTGCATTCACTTAATAGCCACGGCACTTCTTAGTCTCTTTTCTCTCCTCCTTCTGTAAAACCAGCCTCAGGGATGAACTGCTTTGTGTGGAGCTCAGGACAGGGATGTACTCCCTAACTGGCCAGCAAAATTTATACACCCTACCTTCTTTTGCGAGCTGTAGCAAATAGCTTCCAAGGTCATTGACACTGTGGCTGGCAAAGTAGTTGTAATACTGAAAGACAGTAATGGTCTCGGAGGACATGCTGGAGTAGAGGACAGGCTCCGTCCGGTCCAGGATCTGAGACACCAGGATCCTAAACACTGCAGGCAGCCATGGACAAAGGGACAGGTTAGAGAGAGCAAAAGCTGCTGGCAAAATTACATAGTCCACTTCAAAACCAGAAAGAAAGAACTGCATCTGCAAGGCTAGATACCTCCCAATGTTTCTAAACTCAACTATGGTTAGGTTAGAAGCTGGATAGGCCTTCTCCCTGTCTGGGTCTCATTATCAGAATACCTTTGTAAGAATGAACCTCTGCCAGTTTACAGATGGGTAGTGCAGCTTCCTATCCAATCCATACAGCATCATTTCTACCTAAACAATATCCTGAATTGTAAACCCCTCTCCGCATGCACTGCCTGTTACATCCCCACAGTGCCACTGAGGCAGCGGAGACGCGCATAGAGGCAGGACTTGGCTTTGCTATTTTTAATGTTCCTGCATGAGTGTCGCATGCAGAAAGCTGGTCTGAGGCTGTGAGAGCTGTAGCATGGAGCAGGAAGGAGAACACTGCCTGCACAAGCATCTACAGTGCAGGTGCCCACACCTGGGCAAATCAGTCTCCATCCCCATTCTGTCCAAGGGAGAGCTAGTCAGTGTAGCTAGAGTTTGAGGTGTGGTACATCCCACTCAAGATAAGAACCTGTGCTCAGACAAAGTCACTTGAATGTGGATTAATTTCATCCCAGTGCACTGTAATGGAGTGTGGGCATTACACAGATACACAAAATAAAGTGTGAGGATTCCTGCTTCACTGAATCACTTACAAACCTGTTAATGGGGAATAGACTTACTTTCTGGTTACCTCATAAACCTTAAAATAGTATTTTCTTTTATGTTAACCTCATCTTTTTTTCCCTAGTATGATCTGATTATCTGGGGCCAAAACTGTTTCAAGAGTTGTAGCACTAGTTTTCAAATGAGATCTTGGAGCTGTGGCTAAACAGATCTCCAAGGAGTTGGAAAACAAAGCTCAGTACGCAACAGTTCTTCATTTTGATGGCTGACACAATTTTTTTTGCAGCAGTTTGTACCTGTTTCTGCAAGTCCTGGACACTCCTCATTCACAGTGGTGGCAAAATTGATATCCAACTGCTTCATCATCTTGTCTGCAGAGGTGTGATACACTCCTGAAGGACCAGTACACTTCATCCAGAAAGCCAGTAGTGACAGTTTCTTGTGGAACTCTGGAATTGCTGGAGAAGACAAAATGAATGATGAAACAAAGCCATGCTGGAAGCATCAACTTCGAGAAAAGAATATAAGAGTGGAGGAAATCACACTCTATCCCACTGATGAACAGTTACTGTTTGCTGGGTCTCCCTGAGCCATTACCTTCACAGAGCATGACCATGTGCTCACCGCAGGTTTTTAACATGTTTTTTCTGTTTCCCATGGTAACGTGAGAAAATGTGGTCCTGATCCAGTTCTTGGCACGGATGTCTCTTCCTTTTAAATAGCACAAAATACTAGAGGAACACCACAAATTGTCTGCACAAGTATCGTCCCTGTCCCAGCACTGTTCTGTGGCTTCACATAAGTCACTCAGTTTTTGCCTCAATTTTCTGATACAGTAAATACACCTTGTAGTATTTACCTATCCTGCCAGAGTGTACATGAGGGTAACTATGTGTTTGTCAAAAATAGATGCAAAAAGAATAATAACTAAGTTCTCCAAAGAGATGACTGAAAATGAAAATGTTCAAGGAGTTGTGTTACCCCTCTGATACTGTAATGCAAATCCTGCCTTTCCTCAGGAAAGAAAGGTGGAGGAAGAATTTGTGTCTTCAGAGGTAGCAGTATCCCCACCCCATCACACCAATGACACCTGTCCATGTTCTGCACATCAAGCTGGCTAAGAAGTCCTTTCTCTTCTCACTTGCATATTTCTGGATATCACTGCTGAGGACAGATATAGGTGACACCTGCCTGGCTGTGGTGACTGCTGCACCTCCTGGTGACCCTGAGCCAGCCCTTACTGCAGTGGCACCTCCTGCACTGCTGGTGAGCTCTGCACAGTGATTATTTCAGCAAACACACATGCCCACACAAACCCTTATCAGAAAGAAACCCCCTAAGCTGTCTCTTACCATCAGTAAGAGAGGTGATGTTTCCCAAGTTCTCAGTGCTGATCTCCGCAATATTCTCCATCACAAGGATCTGCCTGGACAGCTTATCCAGGAGGTCTCTTGTCACAAATGGTGTTTTACTGGAGAACACGATTTGCTGGTGAAGACAAAGGGGAAGAGACAAAAAGGAGTCATTGAACCAAAAAACCCCAGCCTCAGAAAAAAACTCCAAAACACCTTTAAGTGCAATGACAAATTCATTGCCTGGAACCACAGGATCTCCTTAACTTAAAAATGATTTTTGCCTCCGAGATATTTTTTGGTCCTGGTTGATATGCATCATTGCTTGTACCTTCAGTATCTACATCCAGATCCAGACACCTGAGGATCCAAGCAGCCATTTGCATAAGTAATTTCTGATTTGCACACCCTACAAAGCTAAAGACTTTGTCACTGTAAGACTTAAAGCCAGGCAAGAGTATTAGTCTGACTTTCACACAACATACGCTGTAGACTTTCAGGACATCTCTGTGTAGAGGAGGACCACAGGATGCTCTTTCTCCACTCCATTGCAGTTCTGATCAATTACTTAGGTGCCTTTTTTAATTTTATTAATTAATTAATCCTTGCAAATACTCCCTACTGCTGCTATGTGCATCTTCTTCAGCAGTCTACATAAATAATGTTCGTATCAAATCTGCTCTGTGTGTGGACATAGTTCAAATTTACCTTACTCAGCTGTGTATTTACTGTGTACTCCTGTATTGAAACAAAAAAACCTCCCTTTTTGTCATAGCTGTGAGTCAGCAGAGATTCCAGCTCATCACTAAGGGTGCTGGAATCAGCTCACACTCTATTGATTCAATAAGCCTTTGGGAAAATAAAGTTAATTATATCTAAGATGGAAAAGTAAAATAATTGTAAAGAGGAAGTTCCAGGATGTTTTTGTTTTTCAGGAAAACCCTGATGCCCTCAATTACTCGATGTTTAAATTTAATGTGCATGGGCTCTGAAAAAAAAACCTGCAGAAAAATCCCTGTAGTTGTGAGCATGAACTGACAATTTTAATGTCCCAGGGGGGCTGTCTTATGCTGCCTTCACTGTGTCTGTTGCAGACAGAATCTCTCTGCCTCATCTGCAAAAATTCATCTCTGCTCTTGAATGCTGCAGGCTCATCTGGGGCTCAGTTAAACAGTAGGGACAGGGTTGCTGTTTTAACTCTGAAGACATGGCTGCTTTAACTGGGGACTGACTCCACTGAGGACCTGCCAGCGCAGCCAGCAGGTGTTTGTAACCCAGGGCAGGGGATGCCCTGTCCCCCACTGCCCTCTTGGGCAGCTCATGCCAAGTGGCCCATAGTTCACAAATCAGTTCTGCTCTGAAATGGGCCAGGATGGAAACAATGGAGGCACTTCTAGCTGGGGTGAGGGGTCACCATCCTACCCCAGCATGGCATCTGTCCCAGCCCTGCACTCCCACCGCCTCGCAGGGGCAGCTGCCCTTGCCAGCCTGCTTCTACCCATGTTGCAGGCAGGAATGATTTTAAAAGAAATGCCCCAAATGAGGTGGGGCTGGTACCTGAATGAGCTGGGTGCAATACTGCAAGTGCTTAACTATGGTTATATCGAGGCTGTCGTTGCCTGTGGTCAGGGGCAGAGGGCTGCCAGCCACGCTGGTGCCCACACCCGTGTCCTCGGTGAGAGCTTCGCTCAGGTGGCCTCTGGCTTCTGGGTGCTCCGTCCTGTAACTGGGGAGGAGGGAGGGAGGAGGAGGTCAGTGCAGGCCCGGCAGCTGCCATAGCAGACACACACACCCACACCCACACACAAGGTAATGAGCAAAGAGCACGGCAGAAGAGCTGAAAGCACCCAGAAACCTGGTGATGAGCACATCACATCACAAAGGAGCAGGGCTGCCCTGGCTGGGTGCAGGAGGGACATACCCATCTAGGAGACACACCTGTCCCCTGACTGGCTTGCCTTGAGTGATGTGATGCCCCCAACAGCAAGCTTTGTTAACCCATGGTTACTGTCCCTTGGTGGTGACAGCTTTCTCCCATCTGTGATGAATCACCTGCCCAGTCACTCTGGATTAAGCACCATGACCATTTGTACCTTCCCCAGCACTGAGCTGCTAAGAACAGCTCTGTGCTTTCAGAGTCCTTCTGCTGCCAAATTTAAGGCTCATTGCAGAAGGAAAGGAAAACTACTGCTGAAGTAAGAGACATGATGTTTTCATATGCAGTTTTAGACACAATGTGTACAGCTTACTTTGCCAATTGTTTCTGCAAGGGTGTAGAGCTAGTCTCACTGTGCTTTAAATCATTATTTCCAATATTGTCTTGCCATACAAATTATCCTCCCCATGTTTAAATGCAAAGCCTTAGGTCAGTCCCCAGATGGCAAGTGTGTTTGGCTGCAAGTTCAGAAGTTTCAACACTTGCAATCCTTACACTGAGTCACACACTTACACATCTAAAAATGGAAGCAGGAATCTGCACTGTCTGGGGATGAGCCAGAGGGGAAAAAAAGAAATTTTAATTTCTATTTTAACTGGTTGGAACTAGATCCTTAAATCAGCACAGAGTGGACTGAGGTCAGAGTGCCAGTTCAGCAAGCAACACGATTCCCCAATTTTTTTTCCCCATCAAGTCTTATTCTGGAATGAGGACACGAGATGATGGGAACTGCATGGTGGTTGCCTGTTGCACTCAAATTGCTTTAAGCAATGTGAGTAGTATAGCTCTCTGGCTGGAAAGCACAGGCAGGGAAGGAACCATGTTCCTTTCTTTTTTTCCAGCTCTAGTGCCGCTTACGTGCCTGCTGGGCATCGTGTCAGCTCAAAGGATGCAAACATGCTTTTAAAATCTAATGACTGAAGCACAGCATCTTAAAGTCACACAACAATGGCAGGCCACGGCACAACACCACAGCATTTTTGGTTTCTCTTTTTTTTACTTTTTTTTTCTCAGAAAGACCAGAAGTGATGAAAGAAGGGCAGGTAACACGCAGGGCCATGAACAGAGTACCAGTCATCACTCTTACATTCCAAAGGAAACCTACATCATGCTGCTTAAATCTGGCCCTGTGTTATTGTTACTGACAAGCTTAATCCACTGCAAAGACTCATTCGGCTAGAGAGAAAAGACAAAGGGAGGGGGGAAAAACCACAGAGGAATTAGTAATTACATCCAAGGAAAGCCAGGTCCAAACCTATGTCAAGGAAGAGGCTCTGCCAGTATTGATGTCAGCTTTATTTAATTTACCCATTGCCTTTGGAGGACAGATTGCATATATTTGAACAGGGAGGGAAAAATGGTCCTGGAAACTAAAGATTTTGTATGCAGCAGCCATGGGGAGCCCTCTGACCCTAAAACTCATCAAGGATTAGTCAGTCTTCCTTGAATAAATTGTGCACCAGGATCCCCTGTTAGCGACAAAGAGCCAGGGTGTCAGTTTGGCGTAAGCACAGCTGGCAGGTACTACAAACTTACCTATTCTTCTCAATCTCAGTATCTGAAAATACCGAGTCTGCACCTCCTCCACCATTACAAACCTCCACACCACCACCATCCTCATCATCAAAGTCAGAGGTGTTCAGGAAATCAAAGCTTTCTAAAGCACTTTCAACTGTTAGACTTAAACTGGAGGACCTGCTTCGGCTTACTGCTGGCTTGCACTGCAAAGGCAGAATGAACCAATGAAAACCCCAGATATTAGCTACTAAAGGAAAGATAAGAAAAAAAGAAATGATAATGCTTAAAACTTTGAATTCTTCACTTTATTTTTAAAACTGCATTTTATTGGGTGTTTCATTTCAAGCCTTCATATTCATAGCATATACAATCAAAGCCTGAGAACTGGGAAAACCATTCCATTCCTCCTCCCCTCCTCATGCTACCCACTCTCTTCCCCAAAGGAAAATCCTCAAAGGCAAAATTCAGTGTATTTTATAGAAATGAGAAGTACTTCTTGAATCCAAGTTTCACAGCTCTCAGCATTTTCCAAAAGGAATGATGGGAATTAATGCAATGGAAGTTGAAAGGGGAAGGCACATTCCTTAATTGCTGTTCTAGCTACAGAAGCCAATGTATACATATCCAATGGCACTACCTGATTTATTCCAGACGTAACTCCAACAGACCCTAGCCAGCAATGAATTTAGTCCCATAGCTGCACATTTATTAATAGAGTGGGATGACATTTGTGGCTTTGAAGACAAATGGATTATTAAAGAAAATGCCAATAAGGCATCAGATTCCTAGGTGACAGAGAAAGGCAGTATTGTAACTCAGAAATTAACAGTGCTTGAGAGAGGGGGGAAACCATCCCACCTCACTGCAGGGAAGAAATGCAAAGGAAACTTTGCTGTTGCTGTAGAAAGTATCCAAGTCCCTGGCCCCATGTGGCAGTTCATCCAGATATGCCCACAGATTTGCTTGCAGGGTTACCCTGAATCATCAGATGTAACTTGAGGGATCATCTCCATTGGTTGGTGCAATGACTTCAATATCTTTCACACTATGTGATTATTTGATCAGAAACAGACCTGAACCACTGGTGCCATTATACAAGCCACATCCTCCAGTTCCAAGCAGGAGCCATGACTTTGTCCCAGCTCACAGAAAAAGGCATTGGCCTCCGAGGAGTTCAGATTCAGCACCAGCTGCTCTAGAGCTGAAGGGAGTTGGAGTTCTATTTGCAATTCATTTGCACACAATACTAATGGTCATACATTTGCACTTAGGATGTTTGAGTCCTCAAACCTACTGTACGGTCATTAGCTGATCAGGCACACTTCCCAACACATCTGTGACAAGGATGAGTGTTGTATCCCGCTTCCTGTGCGGCACCAATGGTTTCAGCTTCCATTTCCTTCAGGGCTTGGTAGTGCAGCTTCTTCAAGCAAAAGCAAACAGCAATATGTGGGCCATTTTCTCTGCTCATCTAATATGGCCAAGAGAGGTTTCTTCAGCCACAGGTGGATTCCAGCTCAACTTTTCTGCACGAGGAGCCCATGCAGCCCCTTTCCGCATGGTTGCTGGTGATGCTGAGTGTCAGTCTGCGAGATGATTAAGAGGTGACACCCACACTTCAACAGATCTGGAAGAGGCATGCATCTTGAGTGTGCAGGAATCCTGTCTGCACATGTCCATCCTCTCTGCCCCCATCCCATGTCTGTCTGCTTGTAACTTCTGATCAAAGCAGCCTAAATAAACAGCCTCTCTCTGCCCTTTGGATAGTTGAACTCTTTGTACTGAGTCAGAAAATAATATTAATAGTACCTTTGTCTGCTTGAACCTCTCTAGGAATAAATAATGCAAGGAGGCTGTGAAAAAAAGCACTTGGGAAAGTACCATGCAGTTGTAAACACCAATGGAAATAAGGAGGTTAACAAAGTTTCTTTGTAAAAAGATAGTGTAGAAGAATAAATGATTCCCTGCTTCCTCCTCAGTCACGTTTTTGAATGATGAAGCTTAAATGACTAGCAGACCAACTTGCATATGAATATGAAGCATTTGAAATGATTATTCCCCATATAATACTGTTTGCAGAGTAACGTGTCATGAGTTGTTATTCATGGGGGAGATACGAGTCACAATGATCTGCAGTAAACACATTAACAACACACATGCAAACCCCTTTTCTTCCCATTTTTAACATTATTCTCTGCATCTTAATGTAATGACAGGATGTCTCTCATTATGAAAATAGATGAGGGAAAAAGGAAAAGGCCGTGCCGAGGTGACATGGGGACAGCAACCTTCAGTGAGACTTGTGCTTGTAAATCCCTCTGGCAATTTAGAAAATTCAGCTTCTATGGCTACAAGGCCTGATCCTCAGCTCGTTTTGCACAGCTCCACAGAGTTCAGGGGTCATATGTTAAGTACACCCACTGAGGATGCGACTCATAGCTTTCAAAGGCAGAAGTTTGGCTATATTTGATCTCCAGTATGGCACAAGCAATGAGTTCACAAGTGGTGATTCACAATGGTTTACAAAACGTTTGGAGAAAGGTATAATTTAATTACCCTTCTGTCATAGCACCTTTTTCCCCCAGGTTTTGATAAAAGATCTGTTGCTTGAGGACACAAAGCTATGATAAGCATATTGCTGACAAAAGTTTAAAAATGCAACATTGTGAAGGGATGCTCCAAGCAGGAACAAATCTACTGCTACCAGGGAATTCTACTAATCTCCAGAAAGCCTACTTTGATGTTTGTGAGGCAGGGGAGGAGATTCGACAGGCTCAGATTTTCTTTAGGGTAGTATTTTCTGAAAATGTACTCACTTTTAGGATGTCATCTAGATGCATCACTTCTTGATCCAGGTCCTGAAACTCTTTATACTGCTCTTTATGTGGCTCAAGAGCCAAGAGAAGCCCTTGCAAGGCTTCTTCAATGCTTCCATCAAGGTAAGACTTATATCCTTCTGATTCCCCACTAATGGATCCCTCACATGGCAGCCTCTCTGGGGTCAGGGGTGTCTCTGCTGATGTAAGCCTTTTGACCAGCTGCTTTGTGATGTTGCCCTCATAGGTATCCAGCTCCACGGGCTTGAGTTCTGAACCTTCATCCGTGTCCTGCAGGAGAGATACCGGGACACTCGTTTCTACAAAGACATGATCGCTCCCAGCATCAGAGATTTTTTGGCAAACTTCAGGAGCTGCCCTTGGGGTGTTCTTGTTCTCAGCCACCGCTCCCTCTCTGTGGGACGGCAGGTCCTTTGGCTCAGCAACAGAGTCTCTGCGGGAGTCACTGCTGCTACAGTCCAGGCTTGAGCTCTGGGAGGACTGGAGGGCTTGGTGCTGGGTGGGGGTCACAGTGATGTCAGGGCTGGAGCTGACATGAGCAGACGAGGACTCTGCTGAGTTGGCAGGGGGCATGGTGTCTTCGTAAGGCAGGTCACCAAAAGTGAAGGACAGAGGCCGCTTCTCAGTGGCCACTGTCCCATTTTCGAAGACATCATCTGGCAAATTTGACTGAAAAGATAACAGGGAGAAAATATTTTTCATGCAGCATTGGAAAGAGGAAAAAAATACATCATGTACCCAGGAAAGAAAAAGGCAAGGAAAAATATTAAAGAAGCATTCAAGACTTGAGAGATGGAAAAAGTATTTCAAATCAAACTTCCACTTTCATCTGGCACAGCTCCTTGATTTCAGCATGAAAACTGCTGGAAAACCTGGGCTCAGCATCTCTCTGCTAAATAGAGACCTCTCGGAAGTGATCTCAAGAAGAGAGACATGAATTCTGCTCACCCTACTGTATCCTCTCAGACAGCATTTCCAGTGCACTGCTCTAGTTCCTGTATGATGGCTTACGTACAATCCGATTAAAAAGAGCTATCTTGTCTGCATTTTCCTACTCATCACAGATTTCTGTTCTATTTATTTTCTGACTTCTAAAGTAGCAACCTGTAAAATGTAACACAGCTTTCTCCAAAAGTTTCTTTAGTGTTGTGGTGGTTTAACAGTGCTTTAATAGTACTGTGCTATTTCGTTTTATTCCATGTCCTGCATGTGGCACGGATGTCTGTAACAATTGTTGAACAGGAGTTATACAGGAGTCCCATCCAACATGAGTTTCTGCTGAAATGAGACAGCAAAATTGGTGGTGTACTGAGCAGCACACTGATCATTTAAGAAGCAAAAACAGCCTATGTAGACTCCAGAATTATCAGGGCAAATATATATAATGTTCATCTCTGACTGACATATGGGGAAAAATCACTATAGGAGTCACCACCCACCTATCTGACCTACAGATCTTGCTTTGTTATGCAGCCAGCTCACAGAAATGCATGGCACAGATGGAAGACAACCACCATTTTGCTGACAATTTGCTGGAAAGAACTGCAGGCATTCCCATGTTGTTAAGTTTAAAGTTTAAGTGTCCAAAACTTGCATTTTTTTTCTCTAGTATTATTAGCAGATTTTTTTCCTTAAACATAATCATAGTCAAAAGTTTATTTCTTCTTTCCCTTGACACAGGTATGCTTTTAGCTTCTGAAAGTCATGTTACTAGGCAAATGTAGAGCATCAATCAGTGTAGCAGGTGATTTTTAAAAACACTGTTGGCTTGTATTCCTGCCCTGCTCTCTGCCCACAGACAGTTGATTTCTGATCATTATCTCTGTAGAAACCAAGAGGAATTTTGATTTAATGTGAGCCGCATGGGCTCACAGTTATGTCCTGCCCTCTAATCAGTCAGCAAAATGAGTGAGTTGCAACAGAGAGCAACACATGAAGCATGCGTGGGAACAGACATGCCACACAGGGACTGAAAAAAATCCTTCACCAAACAAAAACGAGGACTCACATAGAGCTCTAGCCCTGCTTTTGGGCTTAGCCTGAGCGATGGCAGGTCACTAAAAGAGCGACTGCGACGAAGCTTGTCAAAGAAAGTGTCTTGAAGAGCATCTAAGATTGTCAACTTTGGCCTGTCTTGCAGGGGATGCAGCCATTTCTTCAACAGTTGAGGCAAAGAGGGTGTGAGGAAGGGCAAGTTAAATGAATGCTTTGTAGCAGAGTACTAAATTACAGGCATGGGATGCGCACTTGTAAAATTAAGCTCTGTACAGATGGCCTGATTAAGCATTCAGAATTCAATTCATGCAAAATGTAGGAACACCCTGTGAATATCTTTGGTACAGGGGCAAATTTTATCACAGGATACTTAAAAATACTTGTCCTACAATGGCTGTTTAACTACTGTTGCAAAATGAAAACACATTTTTAAAAGATTATTCAATTATCATAGCAGTTGGGCAGGAAGGATAGGTATGCATTAATTTGCCACATAATTTCAAAGATGCCAGGATCATAGTCACCTTCTTTTAGGATTAGCAGCTAGGAATGCACTTGCTTTGTAAGTATTTGTAAGGGCAACCTGCTGGAACTAGGGGAAAAAAAGCTTAGGCACGCAAAGCAATGAAATGTTTGCAGTGTTTGAACTGCTCTAGGATTTCTCATTACATAAACATGAAGCCAAACAGAGCTTACAAAGAATGAGTGGTCCTTGAAGGTTGGTGTTTCAGGAGTGCCTTGGCTGTACATGGACATTCTCCTCTGGAGAGCAGATGCCTTGCTCACATTTCCTGTGGATGGGGTCAAGTCTTCAACATCAAAGGGGCTACGGACACACAAGCAAGAGAGGAGAAAATAAAGGGTTGTTAAGCTGAGCAAGAGGGAGTTCCAGGTCCACAGAAAGGATTTTTGAAAGAGTTGTTTATTACCACATCAAAACCCAGAGGCAGCAAGGTTTTAAACTGAAGTGTTTAAAGAAAAAGTTGTTAATTAGACAGCAGTCTCAGAAGTGTGGTTTGCAGTTCTGATAAAAGTGTTCGCTCAGACATCATTTATGTAGTATAGTCTGATTTTATTCTTCTCACATGAAAAGTATTCTTGCATTTGAGTTGCCAAGTGTCACACATACTAATGAGAAAGGTGCTCAACTATTAACAGAGCTGTTGCATTATAAAGGAAACCAGGAGCTGTTATTGCTGCCTTCATGTTTATTGCATTACAAGAAACAGCACATATGATTGTAAAAAGTTAAATGCATCAATGCTGCTTCAGAAATTACATTTACTTATTTCATAAAAATACAGTGGGAATTGGATTTGTATCCTAAGGCTACCACAGCTCACCTATGCTGACCAATGTGAATAGAGAACACCAAGAGATTTCCCATTGCTCTTGTGGTGTATGAAGCCCTTAAAAGCCAGCTTTTTAAGATGCGCCAACTGCTGAACTTCATTATGCTAGTGGAAGTCCATAAATCCAGCACTGATTTTTACTCTGATTTTTTTAATGTTGAAAAAAAAATATATATGTATATGAGCACACAGTTATGTCCCATTTTTAACCTTTGAAGTAAGCTTTAGGCAACTCTGAGATCTATCATCACTAAGCACTTCCCATACATTGTAATGTCAGTACTTACCACACCTAATTTAACAGCTGAAACTGGGCACAACCCTCTTTACCACAGGAAAAGCAGGCAAACTGTGGCTGACCATGAACTATTTCTCATATATCAAACTTGGACCACAGTCCCTTCACAATCTTCCTCGGCAGGGAAAAATATGGAGAGAACAACCCACATAGATGAACCATTTTTACTTTGGCTGAAGTTTTACAGATGATTGATTATTGATTGATTGGCCAATGAGTTCTACTTACTACCAGGTGATCTCAAGGTTCAGCTTTACTGTTCCAAGGTCATTAATGTCTACTGCAACCACCTGAGGCCGAGCTGCAAACAGGTCTTTTGTCTCACAGGTTACACTTCCCACAAGGATATGAGTAGCAAGTCCTTTAACTTCTGTGACCTGTAAGAGACGAGAACAGGATATTTAGGACCACACAAAGCATTGCATCCTTAATCCCAAGATAATAGTTTTGATTGTCTAGCCTGACCCCCTTGCTAAAAGGCTTCTAAAATATGATTTTTTTGTTGCATTACTTAAGGAAAAAATCTAGGGTTTGGTAGTGGTTTTGCTTTGGTTTTTTTAAGAAATGCATAGTTGCATATGATCATGATTCTATGTTTTCTTTATC
The DNA here is from genome assembly GCA_013400955.1 of Drymodes brunneopygia. Lineage (NCBI taxonomy): Eukaryota > Metazoa > Chordata > Aves > Passeriformes > Petroicidae > Drymodes > Drymodes brunneopygia. The sequence continues at coordinate 108,048 of VZTZ01015617.1, read as the reverse complement.
TTTTTTATAAGTGTCAGAAGAGAACAACCATACTGGCTCAGACCAAGGGGCTGTCTAGTCTTGTATTCGATCTTTTGCACTAACAATAAGCAGAGCCCAAGGGAGGAGTGAGAATAGGGAGGACATAGAGTCTCTCACCAGTTGACAAACCCCTCGCTGGGAATCTCCTGATGTAGCTTGCCTAATTAATAATTCCCAAGGGAGCTTTCTTCCAGGTGTTTCTCTCTTGTAACTCTGAAGCCATGTAATTGTTTGCACCAAGGATGGCCTTTGGCGAGGACTTCCACAGATCTACTTCTGAGGAACCACCTCCGTATATGTTGTTACAGTAACAGTAGAGCACTATTCATATTTAGAGATACATTTGCCTGGAAATTCAGACTGACAGCTCTATATGCAGCTCCTACACAAACCAGCGTTTGGCTGTTTCCTTGAAAGTCAGTTCTTGAACTTTTTATGTGAAAGTGTTTGGACAGAGTCCAAAAAGGGAAGAGAATATACACATTAACCTTAATAACACTGGGATTCTTGTGTGCTATAAAAAGTTTCTCCTAACTTTCCACCTTAAACCTGTGTGTTGGCTTGAGGAGAGTGACTCACTCTGTGTCACAACTTGCGTTTCATTGAAAACCTACTGTCTCACACATTTGGGATTATTTTGGTTGTGAGTTTTGTGATCACCTGCTTTTTTTTCATAAAGTCTTTGCAGTGTCAAAGTGGGCCATTTTTCCTAAGACTTTCAAGACATTTTTCTGTTTAAGCTACCTAACCAGGGACAACTGGAATTGTTTCTAGCAGCAATTTCTAGACAGGGGTCAGAGAATGGGTATCTCAGGGTTGGAGGCTTGTTGGAAAGAAAGCTTATGGACTTTCAGCCAGGAGAAAACTCTGTTGGGAGGCCCGGGGCAATGAAGAGATGAACAGTGATAGAAAGACTCTGGTTTGAGAAGAAAATCTCTCCCACAGCTCTCATAAACTGATTAGTCTTGTAGTGTCTAAACTGGACAATACTACAGCACTTTAGTAGGTGTGTCAGAAATACTAATTATGGCTCATTTTAAAAGAGTTTAATGATCTGCTTCTGTGTTTTTGCTGATGGTGCATGAGAAGGCAGGTTCTTGACTCCTGCCTCGCTTGCAGGCAAAGGAGTCAGCATGCATACCTTAATGGAGATCAGTCCAACAATAAGAGGGAGGAAAACCATCTCTTCTCCATCCCAGCTTTGCTTGCCATTCACTTCTATTTTGCCTTTCAGTTTCCATCGCTGGCGACCATAACGCATGAAAATCTAAAAAAGAAAAATCCTCTTATTTTCTTGAGAAATCTGCTCTCATGATGCACAAATATCAGAAACAGAACTGGGGAAAGGGTCTGAGAAAGGTTGGAATAGTTAGTGGCATAGGTCCTGCCCTTCTGCTTCCCATCGAGTCAGAAGGAAAAATCTGTCCTGGAGGATCTCTATTCCTCAGCTCTCCTAATTGCTCCTTTTGGTAGTGTACCCCTCACCCAAACTTTTAAATTCATGTAACTTGATGACTCATAACAAAGCTGCAAGACATTTAATTCCATTTACAGGGAAAGTGGCAGAGCAAGGGAGATTTAGGAGGCCAGGACGAAAGCACCTGTGGTCTTTCCTAACATCTACAACTTGCTGGATCTTCTGCCTTCCCAGGCAGGTGAGCTTTTAGCCATTCCCCATCAGAGACCTCCCCAGGTGTGAGGTTTTGGCTGATGATGGAAATGAATGACATCCATAGTGCAGTAACCCAATTTGAAGCCTCAAGAGCATGAAAAGCACTTTGGGCCAGCTAGGAGACACCTGCATCAGCTAAATGACCCCAGAGAGGAAGCAGGAGTGAGAGCAGTAGGAGTCATTTATCAAAGGGAATGAGAGTGGGAACAAGTGAATCTGTGATTGAGGTAGCTAGGGAGTACAGGTTGGGGGATCCACTATCAATCCATGGCAAATTTTTTGCAGAGAGAGTTCTGTTCTGGTAGAGCTGGAGGATTTTATTTTAATCCATCTCTAATTAATAGGCTCCTGATGTTCTCTACTGAAACACTGCAATGACCAGAGATCCTGATGCAGCCTCACAGCACAGGTAACATCTGGATCTCAAGAAATGGTTATTCAGTGTCCTTCTGCTACTTAGCTCTATGATGAAGTAGAACCTATGCATTCAGTAAAGGATGCTTGCAAGGATGTGTTCCATTTACCCTATGTGCATGGGATGGGGCACATACTTTTTTCCAGAGGAATTAGAAACTTTTTGTCACAAATAAGATTTTTAAAGGCTCAAAAAAAAGCTCATAGTTCTTTGAATAACCATCACCCAGTTCTCTGGATGTAAAATCCAGGTCTTGTGACAGATGCCCTGACAAAAGCAGATATACAGAGAACTGCAAGGTTTTTCAGAGCACATATGGGAAAAGTAACAGCTGTTTATTTAGGTGCTGATGTGAAAAGGTTTTATTCATCATGATGTAAAAAGCAGCAGAGATATGCCTTCCTTTTGATTCTTTTGCTATTTAATAAACAATAAACCCATGCAGACATACCTCATATTGATCTCCTGGGCAGAGTCGAGCGAAGCCAGCCAGACCTGAGAAGGAAAGACACAGAGGGGCTGTGGGAGGGCCTGGGCTGCCAAGTGCAGCTGAGCCCAGAAGTGAGGTGCAGTGGGGTGCCCAGGGCCACCACTGCCACACTTGGACAGAAGAGAGCAACACCCTCCTGCAGCCCCCCAGCTTCTGTTTATATCCTCCCTCCTACTGCTGCCTGTGCACCCTCCAAACCAAGACAGCCCCCCATCTTAATTTTCTGTTTTCTTCTCTATTTTGTATAAAATTCATTGGGCTGTGGTTTCTTGCACATGAAAGATTTATACCTTCCAGCTTTTTTCCCCATGAAAGCTTGAAGTTTCCTTTTATATAATAATTACAGAGAAAGCAGAACCAGCTTCCTGACGTCACCTGGCTTCGGGCACTCAGCTGAGAGCCCTTCCCATGGTGAGGTGTAGGCGAGATGCTGATCCCCCTGTAATGCTGCTCAGTGCTAACCCGACCAAACTGCACACTTTAACACAGATTCCTTTTTAGTACATCTTCACAGAGACACAGCAAGCAACAGGGGCTCCTTCTGCTTGGCGTTTCCATAACACTATCATTCCCATAATAGCTGAGTGTCTTTCAATAGTAAGTGCATCACAAAACATGACTGACATCTGTAATACCAGATTAATCCCATTTTTCCCCAGAGTGGGAGAAGCAGCACAGCAAAGCACTTGTCATCTATGTTTGGTTTTGGGGTTTTTTAAGGTAGGACATAAAAATGCTATTTTTGTATCAGCACTGTGCATATGAAATGAAAGTTTCCTGGGGGACCACACTGAAATCCAAGGGGAATTACCACCCCTCTCCTGGCCTGCTGACCTGCTTTTCTACACGATTCAACTGGTTGTTTTTCCCACAGAGGAAGCCTCTTCTTTCTCACAGATCCCCTCAGTATGTAGCCATTGCACTTGTTTTGGAATAAAAACTTACCCAGCTCTGCCTGCGTGAACCTAAATCTGCCTCTAGTGATGCAGTGCCCCAAGAAACCATCTTGAGGCCACAAACAAAGTCTGTGGCAGAGAAAGGAATGCCACAACAGAACCCACAGGGGCGAGTTAAAATCAAGGCAAGTCTGAGGAACACCAGTGCTAGCTGTATTTGCAGGGATGAATTAGTCCTGCTAGCTGTACTGTAGGAGCAACTCAATCCCTGCATGCAGTCATGGACTGTCCCCATGATCTGCTTGTTCACCTCTTCTATTTCTTTGACCAGAAAAGAGTTTTCTTTGCTCATCTTAGTGTTTAGAAGAACAGAGAGGCCCTTGCACAGAGCTCATATTACCAATTCCTAATTTATTTACTGTTTATAAATAATTTAAGATTACTAGCACTCCACCACTGCTTCTCTCCCCCCAGGCATGCTTTTATAAGTGAATTTGATCACTGGGACACATCACCAAAAGCATGTGAAGAAAATAAAAGGTCCTTTCTTTGTCCAGTGGATGGGGTGGGTTGATGAGGAAACTCCAGCTTAAAACTCCATATGAATGTGTAGGTCTGTGAGCTGTGACTGGCCCAACCAGGCTGGTCAAGTCTTTTCAGCATGATGAAGAAGGGGCTTAGGGCTGACTTGACAAAAGGGCAGAAGTACTGTTACAGGAACCAAGTCTTTGGTGACTGAATGGGTTTTGGGGACTAAAAAAATGGCAGGAACCAATGGCTCCTTCCTACTGTTTCAAACATCACATCTTTGTAAAAGCACTGGGCCTGTAATGCAGACAGGACAGGAGATTGCTCCATAGTAAGTTGTTAGGGGACAGGGTCATCACGTGGCTGTGGGAAGGAGGCAGGGCCACCTGAAGCTTATGCAGCACTGCTGGTGTGCAGGATGATGGACTGCTGGACTGTGGTTGCTGGTGGTGGCTCCATGTCACAGAGCCACTGGTGTGCCAGGCCAGCATACTGTTCTCCCTTGAGTGAAACATCTGGGCTTTTCACCTCCTGCTGTCAGGAACAGCTATAAGGGCACTTTTCCTGTTCATCACAACAGGACACACAGATTCCATATAGGAATTTCCACACTGGGTTTTTTCCCTGGTATATTTCAACAACTGATTAATCCTGACCAGTTAGCTAAACCTGCTGGCACAGTCATTATCTTGATTTTGAAAAATTATTAGGCTTTTTATTTTCTATAAATATCAGTCATAAAAGCACTGTGCAGCTCCCCTGCTTCCTGACAGCATTGTGTAGGTTGGCTTGCTTTCAGTGTAAGTGACAGAGGGCACAAAATAAAAATAACTTTCACTGGAATGGCTAGGAACAGATAAGCTTTGGGGAGAGGAATGCTTTGATTTTAAATTAGATCCTAAAGTTAGCTGGATATGCTGCAGTTTAACTTAAGGGGGAAACTTCCTGTGTGATCTGCAGGCTTTTGTGCTAGAGCTGTTGTAAGCCTCAGCAATAGCAATGGCTGTATTCTCCTACAGGATTCCTATTCCTAGGGAAAACTATGTAGATAGAAATCTCAGATGCCCTAATTAGAGACTACTTAATACAGCATTTCTCTTTGCTGTTTTCTAATTTGGGCTTCTTTGCATGATACAAACTGTGTTCAGCAGCAGCTGCTGTTTGTGGTTTGTGCTCTGCTCCCGCACGTGAGTGCAGTACCTGCCTTCTCCAGAGAACCTTGAGTACTACCAGAAGATTTGGCATCCAAACCAGAAAGGGCCAGACCTCTTCAGCCTAGCCATTTGTGCAACTGTGACACCTTCTGCAACATGTCCCCTGTCAGGAACTGTGCATGGCATTTACAGCAAGTAAAGAAATGCTCCAAGGGAGATGGAAAACCCCTTTATACACCCCGTGACATTGTTTCATTCAGCATGTCTCCGCTGTGGTTCTGCTGTGGGTTTCTGTACAGAAATATCTGGCTCAGTCTCTGTGTGTTCATCTAAAACCTGAGGGATGGAGCTAGAACTCCAACAGCTGCTGAAATTATTTTCTCTAATATGAGAGCACACAGTAGCTATTTTAAATTAATCCAAGATTAATCTTAACCTTATTCCTATGATTGCAATGCAATCATAGGAAACAACTGTGACGAGGTAGGCAAAATCAAAAACCTGTATGAGATTTGTGAGCTCTCAAAACTTCACCAGCAGTACTGTGGATGTTTTAAATGGCAAGAGTTCAAGTGAAGAATTAAGAGTTCATGGATATTTAGATGCTGATTTTGTTTTACAGAACTATTCTCACGCCAGTGATTAAAGATCTGATAAAGATACCCCTCCCAATCTCTTCTTTAAAACATTGAGTCTTAAAGGGATAACAGCATTAGCAATAGCTGATGATCCACTGAGGCTTCAGGTAAAACTGATTCCATTGTATTCAAACCCATAAACTCCCCTGTCATAAAGACAAGGAATAAAATGGAAAGACAAATGCCATCATGGAATTACCTAGGAAGACTATCTCTAGCTTCTTGCTTTTTATACATTTGGTCAAAAATAGTATTAATCACAATTAGCAAAAGTAAAGGACTTAGAAATAGCTGATGTCAAAGGTATTTTGAATTTCAGGTTCAGCTCCATGGAAATTCACATAATCTCCCAGTCATCTTATCAAAGAATTGCTGAAATAGAGGCAAAAATTACAGCAGCCTTCAAAATTGAATTGCTTTGGCTGTTGGGAGGAGTCTTTGTGGGAGGTAATTAGTCTAGAAAACAAAAAGCAGAATCTCAGAAAGTCTGTAAGCACTGGTGTTTCTGTTTCTGTGATCCTTTCCAGTGGGCAGGGGTGTAAGCAGGGGGCTTGAAGGCTCAGCAATGGGTGTGGGGGGTGGGAAATCCCGCCTGCCATAAATACATGTCACACAGCATGTCTTGGTTCCCTCACCAATGTGTGCAGCAACTGCTACTGTTTCAGAGAAAGAAGGGAAAGGTGAAAAGGCAATTACCTTTCATCTTGATGCAAAACTCCCCCAACAGGTTTTCCAGCTCTGCTTCTATGGTACACATGTTCTGTGTTGGAAAAGGAAACGGTGAGTTCAGACAAACCCTCTTTGGGATTTTAAATTTTTTTTTAAGGTCTGTATGTAGGGACAGATTCTGTTAGGCAAATGAAAGATATTTTGCAATAAAATCAATCTCAGAGCCATCCTTGTTGTCCAGCTAGGTCTGGTCCTAAAAATGGCAGCTATGCCTGCTTTTTTTGACACTGCAACCCCATGCTCTTCTGCTGCTGCGTGCTAATCCTTCTGATGGCAAAAAGGAAGCTGTGATCCTTGGAGAGTAACCTGGTCACTGCTCTGGTCCTCTCCAGCCAGGACTTGTGCCAGCAGCAGCAGCTCTATGCCAAAGTGGCTCCCAGCATGATTTAATCTCTCAGGAAACATGGACTACGTTAAGAAAAAAGACTGCGAGAGATGGGTATCAGACCCTCTCCAGCTCTTCCTTCAGATTTTGGAGGATTGTCACAGCTTGTGTACCAGGATGTTTGCAACACTTTTAGACTGTTGTTCATCATCTACTGCCTGTTTAATAAAGGATATTTTGATCACAGCAAGTACAAAAGGTAGGATGCAGCACAGGTCTGTATACGCACAGTTTCCAGTCAGCCTGCCATCCCTAAATCTGCAGGTGGGAAGGAGGTAGTTGGAGTTTAAGTAGGTTTGGGGCAGATTTCTGCTTTTGCGCTGCAGTTCCTGGGGATAACTCTGCTCTCATGGAGTCTAAACTGTTATTTCAACTCTTTGGGCCCATGTAACCTGTCTTTATAGCTCATCAAGTATGCACCTGAAGAAAAACAAATACTAATTCTTCTTTGCTGAGTTTGCTTTTATTTCTTCTATCTGGATGAAACTATCCCTGAAATGAGTAGCAAAGTTCCCATGTCTTTCACACAGTCTGAGAGTGAAAAGAATGAACTGATGGGGCTGTACCTCTGTGTACTCCTTGTAGCTCTTGTTGATTTCGGTCAAACTCTCCCGAGCTGCTTTGCTGGCAGGAGACATTGCAAAAGCTTGCTTCATTTTGCTGGCACCATCACAGAGACGTCTTTGGATACAATACGCTTCGTAAAGCTCATCCACCTAGTGGGAACAAGGAAAGTGTACTGAAAAAAACCCCAGAAAACCCAGCAAAATAAAACCAGCACAATGAAGTCATTGGCATTAAAAGAAAACTCAGCCAAACCATTATATCCAATGGAGGGGCTGAGGAAATGAAGCTGTGATAGTGTTACAGTCTGTGGAAAAGAAATACAAGATAAAAGTAACTTCCACTGTAAAAATCTCAATAGAGCAACAGTAGATGCCAGCAATTCACCTGCCTGCCCTGCATGCCTCTAAGCACTGCTACTCCTGTTCTCCCCATTATAACAGTGAGGCAGGAATGCAGTCGGCTTCTCAAAGATCTCGCTGTGGAAGAGCCCTTTAAAAGGCAACTGCAATGCCCACACTACCAAATGGGACTGGAAGTGTTAAATGGCACATTTAACAGAATCAGCAGTGGCTTTGGTTCCCTGATGTCAGCCATGGATCAAGGCTGTTGCAATATTTGACTAATAGGTAATAATTGGAAGCTGGGAGGGATATTTTGAAATCTTACCGTCCATCCTCCAGAAACTGGGAGTCATACTCATGATCAGCACAAGGGCTTACAAACAGCTGATGTCAAGTTAACAAAGCATTTTGAACTTCAACCCCCCCCCGGTATTTACATAATTCCTAGTTATCTTCTTACACTCCTTTGACATAACTAAGGGACCTAACATTTTGTAAGCAGTCTGGAAATTTTGCAAAACACAGTCACACACTGTTTTAAGTCTCACCTGGATCTAGCTTCAGAGGGGCAATGGATTTACATGTCTCATGCTTCAGTTTCCCCTTTCCCTCTAATCCCTGTACCGAATGTATACATTTACTCCATCTGAGCTGTTCATTAAGAACAATTACAGTGTATACAGTGGTATAGGCTGATATATTTATACACATATATATATATATACATATTTACACCAGCTATATATAGTGGTTTATATTTTTATAAACTAAATCTGTCAGATACAGAAGATGTAGGTTTTCTAACCTATCAGGATGACGAGAAGAACAGGAATAGAAGAAGCTGTCTCTTTTTTCGGCTTCTAATGTCCCTGCTCAAACAGGATGATATCTGGGTTTTACCTAAAGTAACTCTTTCCATTGTTATCTCTGAAATCAAGAGACCACCCTGTGTCCCACAGTGCTCCTGCTCAGTAATAGATTTTCATGGCAGCATTTCTCTTCATGAAAGCATCCAGCACCTTGGCTTCATCAGTCTATGACTTTGTGTTGCTGCATTAGAGACGAGCCTGATGTGACAATCCAAGCATGTTTCAAATCCCATTTTCCAAGCCCGCTTAACCTCTAACAAAAGTGCTGTTCCTAATTTGTTTGGAACGGGATTTGTCCTCCTGATGGCTCCAAAGCCTTGGGTCAATTTTTACAAAGCTCTCTTGGATACCTGGTGGCTGAAGCCTCTGACTTGAGGGCACCCTACCCAGAACAGGGAATGCTTTGCAAAGTGAAAGAATTCAGCGAACTGTAATGAAGACACAGGTAGCATTTTGCCATTCTGAAGTTACAAAAAAAGCTTTCTGCACTCATACTCACTCCTGTTTCTCTTGAAAGCCAGCAAGCTAAAGACAGCTACTATAAATAGTTGTCACTTGGTGTTTTACTTCTGACATTGGAGTGGAGCCTTGGTCTGGGATGGATATCCTGCTCCTGCCCATATGAGTGTGGCTAGGACATGCTCCCCAGGTACATGGAATCTGCTGTTGTACACCCCATTTTCCTTGCTTTGCTTCCTTGACAGAGCAGTGGCAGGTAGAAGACAGAAGGTATCTCTGTGGCCCTGATTAAATACTGCAGAAAAAAACCTCCTCTATCATTAGAAACAAAGATGTTTCTCCACCTGCCCAAGCCTGTAGGCTCTAACACCATACACTCGGTTCCTTTTGTCTCTGTTGCTGTGGGTTACAGAGTGAACTCATGTAGTCGGCAATCCTGAGTAACACTGACCAGCGCTACCTCTTGTGTTTGGTGCTTTTCACTCTTATTAGAAACCCAGAAACCATTAGCTCTGAGCAGGCTGAAGTGGAAAGGATTTGAATGGAAATGTTCTTCAAGTACTAATTTTTGCCATTCATGTTGCCAGCAAGAGAGTAGGTGGCTTGGGGAACAAAATCTCGAGTCTATTGCCTTATGATTTGTATTTTTATTTTCGGCTCCAGGAGTAAGAGAAGACTGAAATTAAAAGGTTTGGATAGGTTGTCATAACTAGAGGACTTGAAGCTGTGCAAGTGCTTTCCAAATGACTCTCAAAAGACATTTCATCTGTCAAAAAGAATTCATTCCTTTGTCAGGCTCAAAAAAGCAACTAATCGCTAGCAGATATGTTTTTAAGTAAGAGAATGCATGCCATGGATTTTGTCCAGCTCTAAAACCTATTAGTGTAAATCACAAGTACCTCCAGTGAATATTCTCACCGATGTTTCAAGTGGATGTGGGCCCCAAACCATGCAGCAAAAGCATTAGCAGTGAAATCCAGGAATAAATCCAAAAGAGTTGCTGTGTGTGCTAGAGATAACTGCTGAATTAAATTGCTTTCAGATGCAACTCTCTTTCTACCTAAAGTCTGACAATAAGCATGCTGTGAGATAGATTTTCCCCAGCAAGTCTCCAACCCTATGTTCTCTCTGTACCTATAAAAGCATGTGCAAGTGTCTTGGGGCATGGCTGGACCTTGGGGTCTATGTGGAAACCCTTTCTTTGGCTCTGACCACCAGCCTATCCTGGAAAAAACAGCAAATCTGGGAGTGGCCTCCCCAGCACAAAGGGGCAGCAGGAGGCCATGGGTTTGTTTCCTCAATAATATAGGAACAGATGCAGAAGAAAGATGATAGGAGAGAGCTCATTACCTTGCTAATGTGGAACTCCAGCCTTCTCATGTATCTCTCAACCGCTTTGATTTGCTGAAAGAAAGGAAAAGGCAGAGGGTGAGGCACCTTTAAATAAATCAGTAAGACACTGCCATGCTAGCTCTGCTAGTCCCCATGGATCCAACACTCCTCTTTGGAACACACAGGATTTCCTTGGCCATGAATCTGGAATCAGTTGTCCCACCCTAATACTGTTAAGCTACTGCTGACAATAGAGCTCCTTCACTTCAGTATCTAATATATATTTTTAAATAAGAGTTTCTATTCAATGGGATTTCTCTAGGTTTCTCTAATTATTATAAAAAAACAACAATGAAAAGAAAGCAGAGCTTTTTTTAGGTTAAAAAATAGTATTTTCAGTAGTTTGAAATCCTGTATTAATATTGATCAGGTTTTGCATTTCAAGATCCATTCCCTTCCTTAGCAAGCTGGTTTTAAGAATAAACCCAAGCTTGGCATTTTGACTGAAAAAAAAAAGGTCAGACTTGTTCAGGAAATGTTTTTGCAAGCTTTTCTTTTCCTTCACCCTAATTTTCCTGCAGGGGAGATTTCTTTTCAATTTCTCCTTCTTCAGAACTGGCATGAGCATGAATGACCTGGGGCTTGAACTGGATCCTGCCCCCAGGCCCCTGGTGCACCCCTATCAGCCCCCATCTGACTGGGGCTGGCTGAGAGAATTTGCACAAGGAAATGGATTTGATGGCTGTCAGCTGACAAAAAAAGGAAGTCTCTCCTCTGCTTCCTTTCTTCCTTGCCTGGCAGGTGTCTGTTTGTCTGTGCCCACCCCAGAGCCAGTTTGACCTGGCAGACCTCAGAAAAAGGGTTGGTGGGGTACGTTTGATGCCAGATTAGTGAGCACACTGTGTTTGATGCCACATTAGTGGGCAATACCAGAGTCCCTGGGAAGAGGAGGGGACTGGGACTTCTTCCTTTGAAAATGCAGGTGTTGGCATGACTAGTAGATCCCTCTGAGAAAGGTTTCCATGTACACTGTACGGATATTAATGCTTCCTTGCAAAATGAGTGTTAAAGAGAGTAACATACCTTATCTAAGTCATACAAGACTCCCTGCAACAGAGAACACAAAACTGTGATTAATTTTACAACACAGCAGCATCATGATAAAGTAGCATTTGACACTCAACAGAAATCACAAACAAGACCATGGCTAGAAGGGAAGAAGAGCATCAGGGCAAATCCCCTGTACCCCACTCCCATCCCCTGTCTGCTCCAGCACCTCAAGAAGGCCACTGTGCATCTACACAATGAAAAAGCGTGGCACGTACCAGGCGTGAGTTTCTTTTCATGTCTTTTAACTGAGTAGTCAGCTTATCCAGCTCTGTCTGGTGAACTTCCAGATACTCACTGCAAACACAAACCAGAGAACGATGCATGAGCTCTGCAGCACATACGGAGCTGGCTGATGACCATCCTAAAAGAAAATCTGCCTGACAAATGGCTTTCCTCACTGCATGTGTTTACAGACAAAAACTCATTTACGTTGATCTGTCCTAAAAGCAGCTCCCTGCTGCCTTTCTGGGAATAAATAGGAGCCCACTTATTTAACTGTATATAAGAACTCAGTGTTCTCTTTACACTGAAAAACCAGTTCCAAGTAAGCTAATCTGCTGCTTAGTTTATGGGCTGGTGCCTTCCAGTCGCTCTTCTGGTATCTGGCTGATAAAAGCCCTGTTATCATCTGGGATGTTATCTGAAAGGCAATACAAGCCTTTGATAGGACTCTAGGAAATCCAGAGGGAAAAAAAATCTGATGTTGAAATCCCAGACTTTGGGAGCTTTTCTCAAAATGTGAATGGAAATGGGATTCTGCCTCCTGTATTCCTGTTTCCCATACAAATATTTTAGATCCTGAGTCACAATCCAGACTTCAAGAGGTGTATGTACCTCTCTTATGAGGAAGGATCCCTGTTCTTGTTTCTCTAGGCTCTAAAATGTCACAGAAAGCTTCAACAAGCAGGATAAAATCTCTTACTCTAGGCCACTCTTCAGGGCTCGATAGACCTCTTCCATCCTTTTAGGCTGGGGTTCTTTGGGCGTGGAGCTGTTCTTATGGCCCAAATTATGCATTTTCTTCACCTTTGCTTGGGGCTTCTTGAGCGCAGAGGAATTTTCAATAAAGGAGTTACACCTGCAAAATGAACATCAAAGAGGAAGAAATCCCTATAAATCATAGAAATCTCAAAGGAGTGTAGCTTGAAGAAATCTTCTGATATTATTTCTGCTAGCAAAAATGAATCTGCTTCTGTGCCTGCCAGTTAAAGGACTGCATTTCTTTACAGGTTAAGAATCTGAACAGCCTAGAATATGTGCTTCCCAAGACAGAAATGCTTGTCTGGAAATGCAAGGCCCAGTCTGAGGGCAACCCTTTGCCTGCTGTTCCTCCTCAATTGCTAACTGGTAGTCTGGCACTGGGAAACTACACAAGTTGAAATCAATTGTCAAGTAACCTCTTGGGAGCATGAGGGACTGGATGGCTTGGGCATGCCTGACTCAAAGCCCTAAGTCCTGTCTAGCTAAAGGGTGGTGCTTGGAAAGGCGCCACAGCCAAGCTCAGGGAAACGGCTTTGTTTTGAATTCGTAATGGTGCAGCAATGACAAAACTGTCTTTTAGGTAGCAGTGGTCTTAAACTGGGGGTGATGGCAAGTGTATCATGTTCCTGCACATTTCACATGTTGAAAAGATCACTGCATAAGTTAACATAATTCTCTGAAATTTTCTCACAGCTCTGAGGCATGTGAGGAAGCCTTACAGGCATAGGGTAACAGCCTGGTTATACAAATAATATATAGAGACATTTTAGCCCAGAACACTTTATTTGCCAAGTCAGAGAGAAAGAAATCCTCTCTCACCTCCTTTCCCCCTTCATCCCCTGAAGCCCAGGATTCCCTTATAGCCTTGTAGCCTGATTTTGAAATAATTCCCCTCAGAGAGCAAGGGTACTTGCCTGGACCGTCTTTCCTGAAGCCCGCTGAAGCCAGCAAAGGACTGGCTTCTAATAATCCCATTAGGACCTCCTGGGGAGAATGAATGTGATCCTATTGACATGATTTCAGGGAGCCTTGGAGATATTCCTGAAAAACAACAGAGAGCATGTCAGTGACGATGGAGTTATGATAAAAGGCAGATGGTGAGGCTGGACAGTGACATCAGTCCATCAGCGACATTAAGGGGTACCTGAACCCCACAAGGGGTTGCAAGCCAGGGCACAAATCTGTTTGCATTTCCAAATCATCCCCACTCAAAACCAAAACAGTCCTGTTTTAACTTCTGACTTACAGCCCAGAGTCTACTGAAAATGTATCACAGACACAAAGAGGGTCTGAATATGGGACTAGAAACCAGATACTCCAGTGTGATAATCCCAATGCCATCCCCAATTTCTGCCATGCTTGGCATGCTTCACCCCCAGTCCCAGTGTCCCCATCTGTCCTGGAAATTATTACAGGAGCGTGTGGAGCTCTTAGGAGGTGCTCACCGTCACTGCAAAATGTGATTATATACAATAATAATTTGTAAAAGGATTGATAGATACATCATGAACGCCAGGCAGCTCCCCTTTGATCCTCGCTCCCATGGCTGTTCAGCCCAGGGGCTGCTGAGAAGGAGACGTGCGGGTGTATGTGCAGCCATGACATGCCGTGATGAGAGAGGGATGCTCTCCGCTGTGCAGAGAGAGAAGTAAATAAGCTCCAGGCACTGTATGCTCTGCATTTCATGTGTCCGGGGGGGCCTCAGCAGGGAGGAAGCCCTTGCCCCCTGTGTGCTCATTTCCAATGCCCAGCTTGGCATCTGCACTAAACTAGGATGATTTCAATCCATCCACAAATAAACAGCAGAGAAGTGCTACGGTTCACAGTAACTCTGTTTGCTGCCACAAGGGAAAGGGGGATGCCTCTATCTTCCTTTTCTCCTTAATCCACTATTTTTCTTGTCTCTACCCTCAGCAGACAATTAACTTGATTTTTCTGCTGCCTTGGTTTTGTGCTGCTCTGGCAAGAGGAATGGCCTCACTGATCTGTGAGAAGCATCACGGCCAACACAGGCCAGGCAGCAGAAGGGAAATGGGGATGCTGGAGAAGGTGCTGGTCAGCAGGTGCTGTCAGATACAGCTCCCCCATCCTGCAGGACCCATCCTCTCACCGCCTCCATCGTTCCTGGGATGTCAGTTCAGCTGATGACACCACTGTGCTGTGAAATAAACTGAGAAACTAGGCCAGCTTAAAAATAACCTGACAGAAAATGAAAAAGAGGGGTTTTAATAGTTTTTTTCCATCTATTTTAAAAGCCAGACCCAGCCTGCCCCATGCCCCCAGTTCATTTCACTCCAATAGTGGGGCTGAGGCATGAGCTTGGTAATGAAGCAGGATGGCATGGCAGGGGCTGGAGCTGCCTGCAGGCAGTGGAGCTGCTGTTCTGTGAAACTCTGACCTACAGGGCAGAGAGGGGTGACAGCAAGTCTAAACTGCCCTCTCATCCCCACAGATGAGGAATGATTGCAAGTGCCCAAAAAAGAAGCCATTTGTGAAAGCCAGAGATCTACATTGTGAGCCTCCACAACTGAACATATTTATTAATGATAAGCACCAGAGCTATGTGGTGCTTGCACAGCAAACATTTACTGCAGAAAGCAAATATGTGGGGAAACATTGTGCACTGCTCAGTTATATTTAATTTGTAGCATTAAGTTGGGCAAATACTCTTTGAGGTGGCAGTAGGTGCCATGGCGAGCTACTGTTTCTCTATGGAGGGGACTGCACTGCCCGAGGAGCTGCTTTCTCCTGCAGGTAGGAATATTTCTGCAAGATCTCTGCCACAAACACTTCTTCCAGTCCCAGCATTGCCAGCACTACTGCTAATGAGACATTTTCTCTACTGCACAACCCAATCAGAGTACATCTTTCTGTTTTGGAAGCGAGGGCTGCCCCCCTGACTGAACAGCCTCAGAGATACCACATGGGATGCAGTCAAAGACAGTTTTCTCCTCCCCTGTGGTCAGCAGGTAATGGTACTTCAGTGTTTGTGTCCCTGGCCTAGCCCAGATGCAGCCCACCCAGCTCAGGGCTTAGACAGTTTAACCACAGCAAGGACAAACCCCTGGGATAGAGAACTTGCTCTCAGGCAGATCAGGACCATGAGCACCTGTATTGGGCAGAAATGGTCAGGAAAGGAGAGGGTGAGAGGAGCAGAGAGGCTCAGGAGCAGATGCTCCTCACAAACTCAGAAGATACCACAGTGAGGATGCATTTTGGCTAACTCACACAGGGATAAACATGCTCCAGCCACAGCTGGAGGTACTTGAGTCTTTGGTCAACGAGAGCACACATTTGGCTCTGTACTCACCCCTAGATCCGTAAGGCTCTCTGCACACCTCTGCAGGGCTGAGCCTGCTTAGGCAGCTGATTATCTGGCACAGCACTTCCCAGACGGCGTTTTGCAGCTTGCAGGGTCTAACCTCACATCCGTGTAGATGGTACAGTTTTCCCTGTGCCAGCTCATGCCGAACAGCTCAAACTCTGGCCACAGAACTCTGGGGTCCCCTTTGGGTTTGCAAATAACCTTGAGACAATTAGGCTGGAATCTGCATGCTCCCATACAAGGATTTGCATAAAAAAACGGGTCCAGAGTGCCAAGGAGCAGACAATCCCTTGCAAGTGTTCCGCACTTGCAACGCTTGACAGGATGATTAACACGCACACCCTGACAACATCTGGAGACTTCAGAGGAGCTAAACAACACTGACAGTCAGAGGAGATTTAGCTGCATAAATATCAACCATTCCTTGAAAAATGAGATACACAACAAAACTTGAAGTTGGGTGCTAATCATGACCACATTGGCTATGAAAAGATAATGACTTTAGATTCAAAACTGTTGTGAAAACACTAGGATCTTCTGCATGGTTAGTCCCTTCTCTATTAATATGAACAGAAGATGAATGGCTTTCATTCTGAACAGAATCTTAGTGTCCAAATCTGACTGTACAGAAACACTGGAACTGTTTTGGTTTTCTTTTCCTTTGGGCAAACTTAAAAAATAAATAATCTCGGAAAAGGAATGTACTTATTTATTTTCTTTATTTTGCTCAAGCACTCAGATGGCTTTGAATGGCTTTAGTAGCTAAGACTTTCCTCTAGATACCAGAAAAAATGTGCAAGAAGTGCAATTGAAATGCAAATTGAAGACCTGCCTGGAGCTACTTTTGCTTTGCTTTTGCATAAAATAGTCAGAACTCAGAGCCCAGATAGGCTTATGGCCTCTCCCTATATATTATATATAATCTTGGTGAATAATGTATGTCTAATTTCTGTACAGAAGAAAACTGAGATAAAAGGAGATAACAGAGTCGGAACTGGTGAAATCTCCCAGTTCTCTGCAGTTATTTTCCATTGGTCAGGTTAAAGGTTGGCTCTGTTGTACAAACACCATCTGCTCTTAAGATTTAAACTAATATTGCTGACATCTTAGATACTTCCAACCAACCTCAGAAAACTGCAGACTCTGCATCAGCCCCTTGGCCCAGATTCAGAGACAAAGGCTGCATATGGGCACTGCATTGATGGATTATTTATGATACCTACATCTTGCAAATACACTTTGAATGATGAATATCTGTCACGTTGTTGTGATATCCTTTGTTGAGAGGGGTTTATTTTCATTATTATGCCTCTTAAACCATGTAGTTGTGTTATCAACTACATAAACCTGAATTTAATAATACAGTTGTACCCTGATGATATGCATGGATGCAGTTGCCAGTATAATTTCTGTAAGGCTCAGCCCACGAGGACTCCCCTGGATCTCTTACTGGCCGGATGGGTATCCCCACAGCTGAACACTGCTCAGGGGATTCTGGTGCTATGCCAAGGTAGCGATCAAGTTTCTCAGTCTACATTCAGCAGTTATGTGGTATATTGCTACTGTCTTCTACACGCAGTGTAAATTTTGCTCTCAATGTAATGCACGTTGCACATCTAAAATGCTATTAAATGCTTCTGTGATCTGAGAGATCCACTTCAGCAGTGGATATAATGACTACATTCACACTTTTAAATCTATATAGTTAATGAACCAGGGATGTTTCATTTTAAAAAGACACCAGTCTCCTTACTGCTAATATAAGCACACCCCATGTAGAAGTATAATTAATATAATTAGTACTACCCATGCTAAGTGCACAGCATTTGAATGATGAGCCCATCAGTGAGTCAAGGGATAAGGTGAAATCCTATCAGTACTCCTCTGCCCTATTCGCTGACAGCTTGCAGCAGAGAATGGCAGATAATTGATGATGTCTCTGTCCCCAGGGAAATAAAAGTCCCCTCTCTCAGCTCTTCTTTCAGTCTGGAAACTGGGAAACAGCTGAGCCTGAGTTAATGAGTGGGGAAGGGACCATCACTTCCACAGGGCTGCCCTTTCTTCATCACCCTCAGCACAGAACTCTGCCTCCCACTGAACCAAAATATTTGATAAACAGTGCGGACTTTGATGCAAGCTAAGAGGGGAAAATTCAGGCAGAAACATATTTGCTAAATCTAGTTTAACTTTTGCGCAGTCCTTTTTTTTTTTGCTTCTTCCTCATGACCAGTTAGGAGATGGTATTTTTTGCTCACCACATGATGAGGGGAAGCTGGTTTTGCTAGACGTGCTAGCAACCAAGTAAAGCTGCAATACAGAGTGGTGTTGGTGCCCTTGATTCCTCCTGTTCTCTCCTTCTAGCAGCTACAGTTATGGCTTCAGGTCTAGAATTTGCTGTAAGGTGCTAGGGAGCTGTCTGCAGCTGAGGCTTCGAGGACACTTTGGGATTATGCATAATCACTGATTAAATGGGAATGTGGGGTAGGACTGAGTGACTGAAAGCATCCTTGATAATCCTTTTTTCCTATATTACTTTCTTGTGCGACACACAGTTCAAGATTCACTCTGGATCCTGAGGTAATCCTTACAGTGAGATGGTTTGTATGTTGATTCTTTTGTTGATCTGTGATGGTCTGCAGGCTGTCTGTTAAAAATTAAGTGATAATTATTTAGGTTAAGGTGTGCTGAGGGGGTCCACTAACAGTTGTAGTGTGAGTGGATGGCTATAGAAGTCAGCTGATTCTGTTTGGCGTGCCAGGAACATTTCTTACCTGCAAACCTGGGGCATGTGTGACAAATGAGCTGGTATCTTTGTGACTAATGAAAGAAAAGAACATTTTCCTCTCTCATCTATGCCAAGGTCTATGTTCTGCTTATTGGGCTGGCCAGCCTACAAAGATAAAAACTTTTAAATGCAATGAGATGACATTTAGGACCATGCAGCTCTCTAAAAGAAAACCACAACAAGGGAAGGAACTGATTATGCCCTAGAAGTCATGTTCTCCTCCCAAACAGCCAATTCTTTCTGCTTTGCACACATAAGCCCAAAGAGCGCAATGCAATTCTAAACATACACAGGCTCAGCTCAGTGCCAAGCTCATTCAGTGCACCTTCCTATCATGTTACTTGCTTTTGTATCCTAAAGTCTAGTAATTTTTAATATTTATTTTCCAATTTCTTCCTTCTGATTTAGCTGAATCGCTTTGGCAATACAAGGCCAGCATGGACAGTAGCCTAAATAAGCACCTGGAAATTATGATTTCTATGTTCCTATGGCTCCAAGAAGGTATAGAGGTATGCATCTTGGATGAGAACACAGACATCCTTTTGTGCTTTTTAATATGAAATTTTGACAATGATATGTGGGTAAGAGTGCTCAGGAGCATAAAAACTTTCATATGAAATTTAATTCTCACACAAGAGTTTTTACACTTTCAGGACAAAAACTCTTGGGCATGAGTGAGCAGGCTCATAATTTCTGTATCTGTCAGGAACATTTTGGTGGGGTGGGGGTCTCCTGGAATCACCTAAAAGAAAGGTGTCTTCTGTTGGTCATTCAGTTATACAAATGACAACCTTCATGGCACATTTTATGCGCCCAGTGATTGGGCTGCTCCTCCCTTGTGCAGGGCAGCATTTGCTAGAGCCTTATAGACATGTGAGCTCGATCTGAAGAACTGTTCTTGGTTGCCAGAATAAAATCATGTGCATTTGTTCCACCGAAGTCCAAGGCTTAGAGATATTCCTAAATAGAAGCATATAGCTACAGCAACAGGCACACTTCCTAAGCCTCCATCAGCCGGTGAAAGGCCAGCAGATCTGTGAGCTTCAGACGTTAATTTTAGTGTACAGAAAGAGCCACGTGGGCTTACCCACAAGGCTGCAGAGACTAGTGCTGCACAGAGAAGGAGCTGCAGCTGAGATGGAGCCCTCTCTTTCAAGCGGGACATGTGGGAGCACATGGGACACGCTTGGGTGCACACCAAGGCCATTGGCAGCCACAGGAAGGGAAACTTCTGCCCCACCTCTTGCAGCAACAAGAATCTTAGCTGAGCCACTGCAGCTCATTCTGCTCTTGCTGAGGTGGGTCTCTTCCCCCATCATGGACATCCTCAGCACTGATTATCCAGTAGGATCTCTCTGAAGGCTTCTGCACACTTTTCACTGACAACTTTATATCCATCAGGGACACCTGCAGTGATTCTTTTACTAGCTGTATTTCAAAACCTTCAATTTGAGTGGATACAGTTTTTACAGTGCACACAGATATGTTTATGCAACTGATGCATCTTTTATAGCTCTTAAGCCCATAGCTGGGAGCTTTTTCATGCAGAAATCCCCATAAGTGAGCACAAGGTGCCATTACCTGTTTCTATTAAATGAAAATGTAGTAGTTCAGTACCAAATTTCAGCATGTCATTTCTGTAAGAACATTTTTAATGTTGCATGTAAGGGCATTTTCAATTCAAATGCTACAGTATTTGCTAGCTCATCACTAGACACCCTGAGCAGAAATACGAATTGTCTACCATCTGGAACAGCCCGTGTTGTTTGTTCTGCTCCTCCTACCCAAACTAGATGATGTACATAAACCAAAAAGCAATAGTAACAGTAAGAAAAAAGCTAACAATCCAGGCAAAGAGCAAAATGGTCAAGTATATATGGCTGTAAATGCATACAACTTGATAGCCGATGCTCCCAGAGCAATATAGGTCCATAAATTTAGTAAGTAATCTCTGACACCAGTCTAGGTACCAAAGTCAGTGTGAGGATTTTTCATTTCATCTTTTATTTTTATTGTAACATGCTTTTGGCTCTAATTCTCACTACCTCACTAGAACTAGAAGGATTGGCAGTGGCTAAGGTGAAAGCAGAACTCTTTTTCTCTCATACCAGTTAGCTTTCTTCCTCCCCTTTTTGCAGATATTCCTTCATCAGAGCTCTCAGTGCATGCCCCCTTTCTCTATTTTTGTTGCCAGGGAGCCTCTGTTTAACCTGCCCTCTGAGAAAGACCTACACTGCTCCTTCCCCTTGGTATGGCTGAAAATCTAAGGAGAGGCAAATGCAAATGAGTTATTTCAGTGCAATAAACCCAAGGAAAATAAATTTGATCTTAAAAGGCTCCGCACACAACAGATGGGTTCATGGCAGCTGACCTCCTTTTTTTTTTTTCAGTTCCAACATTTATTTCACACTGGTGGTTGGGGTGAGCATGCGCAGAAGCCCACGTGGAATCCTCCCTAATCTTGCTCCCTACAGCATTAGAGACACAGGACAATCATATTCAGCTGGCATTAGCATAAATAAGCAAAATTTGGTCTATAACTGTACACATGAGCATGGCTGAGGAATCAGAATCTGACCATCTAATTACATTTGACATTCATTCATTTCAAACCCACCCCAGTACGCAGTATTATCTTTGATTAGAAGTCAACTCCAATTCTACTCATCACAGATAATTCTTTATGTTAATGTAAGATTTAATTAAAAACGAAGTCCCGCTGCTATTCAAGGGCTGGCAAATAATCTAAAGGAAAAGCACTTCTGAAACTCAACTGAGAACAATCCTCTCATGCTTTAAATCCACCTTGCACAAAATCCCTAACAAGCGGTTCAGCGTGAGCAGCCTGTGCACACAATTAAGCACACTGTCATTTTGGCAGGGCTGCACGGTAATAAAGGTGCAAGACTTTGGGTTGCTCTGTTATCTATCCTTGCATTAGGAGACAAGCTACTAGGAGCAATCTTGTGAGCAGCAGTAAGACCAGCAGGATGCAAAACAGATTGTGGGAATTCCTCCATCTAGGAGCAGCCTGGCTGCTTCTCTACCTCTTTTGGCATATGCCTGGTTGACCACAGATGTTGGGTGGGATTTTAATTTCTCAGCTCAAACCACAAAAAAGTGACCAACTTACTGCCCACTTTGGCAAGCATTAGTGTTAGGGGAGGCCTAGGAACCCATGAGTGCTGTGGGTGGTCTCCCTTGACCCTTACTGACCAACAGTAACATCTGGGCAAGCCCAGGAATAACATCTGAGCACAAGTGGGGTAAGACAGCCCTGATGTCACTAGATACAACTCCGGTGGGAGTCCTTTGGCAAAATCCATGATGAATCTGAGCAGTGACCTAAATTCGCATGTCAAGTGTAAGCAGCAGAGTGGCTTAGCCTTCGCAGACTGTACAAGAAATGGATATAAAAATCTTCCCTGTGACAGGAGAGAAAAGCAATGACCAGCAAAATTGTCCTTGAGAGTGTCGATTTAATTACTTTGCACCAATATTTTTGCTGCTAACAACCCTCATTTAATGCATATGGTAGCAGCATG
The DNA here is from genome assembly GCA_013400955.1 of Drymodes brunneopygia. NCBI lineage: Eukaryota > Metazoa > Chordata > Aves > Passeriformes > Petroicidae > Drymodes > Drymodes brunneopygia. The sequence continues at coordinate 85,806 of VZTZ01015617.1, read as the reverse complement.
GGCAAGGACAGCAAGCTGAGGGTATAATTTCTTTGCATCTGCAGGAAAGTAAATGCATCAAATAAACACACAAAGGATGGTTTGGGTAACCAGTGGGCTGCTCTAGAGATTATTTGTTTGGCCTCAGCCAATCAGACAAACTAGCTGTTCTCAGTATCCACTCCAGGTACACTCTAATATAAGCATGAGTGAGCTAAATTAAACAAGTAAGACAGGCTTTTCATCCCTGAAAGGAAAGTAAAACATCATTGTTGTCAAATCCTTTCAGCCACTAATGAGATACAAACGCTTTGCTGCTCCTCTTTAAATACATAGGATTAGGGTGACTTAAAACTCCGTGGATGTTTATATGATCGTTCTATTTCCAGGAGTGTCGTAATGGCACACTGCTCACTAAAGTACTGCTGAAGAGATACCGTTATGCATCCTGGGATGAAGATCTTTAAAGCTGGATGTTCTTCTCCCAGACATGAGCATTGCAGAAACAGATTTATTTAATCTTTTTGACACCTTACAAGTATGGCCACTTCAAGAGCACTGCCATATAAGTCCTGTGTTACTTAATTTACATTTAGCTATAGCATCTGTCTGAGGCTCTCTTCCAATACATCAAGTAGTTTAACACTATCCATGCACAACCAAGAGAGGTTGTATGCTCTGATGCAACTCGCTTGCCTCTTGGCTTCAGTTCAAAGTCAAAACTTCAATCTTCTTACATACATGACTTTTAGAAATTTTATTTAAAGTTATGGCAGAGTTTATTATTCTCTTGGCTACAGTATTTTAGGCTTTAAAAACCTCTTGAAGGCACAGGATACAAGAGTACATATCTAATACCTCCAAACAGCCTAAACTTCTCCCAAAACACCACCATTTTCTCTGATCAGGAGCAGTAAAGGATCTGTAAGAAGCATTTGAAAGAGCATAAAGGGGTAAGGGTCTGTGCCAGGGTTCCTCTTGGAAAAAGCTTGTGTTAGTGACACTGGTGCTGGAAAAAGAGGTCTGATGACCTATGGGGCAGCTGAGCAAAATAAAAAAGGTGATTGCCATGTGCAGACTGTCAGAAGACACAGCTATCCCAGCCCCATTCCACACAGTTATCTTATACCAGGCATTCACAAAAAAAGCAGGACAGCTTTACAGATACACAAGGAACCACTTGAAAAAATATCTAGAATTTTAAGGAGACCTGCTCTCCTTGCCACCACTTTCTGAAACCACATTTCATTTAAACACCTAACAAGATGACTCAACAATGTGCAACTGGAGCCCAGAAAGCCAGCAATATTCTGGGCTGCATCAAAAGCAACATGGGCAGCAGGTTGAGGGACACAGTGCTGCCCCTCTGCTCTGGTGAGATCCCACGTCAAGTACTGCATCCATGTCTGGGCCCTCAGCACAGGAAAGACATGGACACGTTGGACTGCGTCCTGAGGAGGGCCACAGAGATGATCACAGGGATGGAACACCTCTCCTATAAAGACAGGCTGAGAGAGCTCGGGTTGTTCAGCTGGAGAACAGAAGGCTCCAGAGAGACCTGACAGCAGCCATTCAGTACTTGAAGGGGGCTTGCAAGAAAGACGTCGGTCAAACTTCTTAGCAGGCCTTGTAGTAACAGGACAAGGGTTAAACTTATATAACTAAAAGAGGGTAGGTTTAGACAAGATATAAGGAAGAAATTCTTTACAACGACGGTGTTGAAACACCAGAACATCTACAACAGAGAGGTTGCCGATGTTTCATTCCTGGAAACATTGGACTGTACTTTGAGTAAACTTAGTCTACAGGAAGGTGCCCATGATGGGGGCAGGATTGGAACTAGATGGCCCCTAAAGGTCCCTTCCAACACAAAAGTTCTACAACTCTGAGTTTCTCATTACAGAAAAGCTGTCCTCTCTTGACTCTGCAAGGGCTTTCTGCTCCTTGGGGCAAAGGAGGTTATGCTAAGCAGCCACTGGCAGTTCTGGTTTGGGCCAGGTAGGCCTTTCTTACACAACTGCTATGCATATTTTGGGAAGCATGGACCAAGGACCATTCCCAAAGCAGTCTTGATGTACTTTCCTCCTTTGAAGGGCAGGGGAGTTTAATGCCACAGATGCAGGCTCGTCTGGGCCTGCTGCAGCTCCTGCCCAAAAACATTCCCAAGTGCCTGTAGTTTACTGACACAGACAAAGCCAAAGGAAACCTGATGAAATCCTTAAATCTACAGCAGGTAGATCTAGTCAGGGTTAATTGGTAAATTTAATTTGTAGTGGACGTTAAAAAAAAAAAAACAAATCCTGAGTTTAAAATACCATATGCTCCAGCTATGCTATAGGATTAGTTACCATTTGAATTTTCTAGGCACAGAGACATTACAGATAAACAGAGCATGAACCAAAAAGATCTGACAGTGCTTATTGTCACTGAGCTACAAGGTAATTATCTTGTAACTTTTCATTGCACAAATTAAGGCAGCGCATCTTGGCACATCCCTGCTATTCCACAGTCTGCCATTTAAAAGAGAGACCTACAGGGGCCATAGCAGGCTAATGACAAGCTTTTAGGAATGACCCCATAGCTTGTCCTCTGCTGCCCTTCCTTTCTCCTTTCCTTCTCTGTTGAGATGTCTGCATTTTCCAATTCACATCATATTAACGGACCATCATTCAGGATACAGGAAAAGGAGGATATCATGGATTTTCATGAGGATGGAAAACTATTTTGCCCTTTTGCCGAAGGAGGCAATTGTCTTCCTCATCTGGTGGCAGTACGACATGCCCACAAGAAATACAGTACCTGGAGGAACCCTGTGTATATGGTTCAGTTTAAGATAGGAGCTGTTACACTGGATCCACTGCTGCTACCTTCTCTACTAGGAAGGAAGATTTTCTTTTTAAGGGTAGAGCTAAGAAAGAATGGGGGGAAAGTAACCTTTTGCTAGATAACTGCAGATGAAAAGCCATCTAACCTTCAGGGAACTTCTGTTTTCAGCCTAGGGCATGGAAATCAAATGTATTGAAAGCACTTCCAGTCCAGCACCTGCATGATGGAACAAGGCTTTGTGGTCCAGCTGTCATCATCATCTCCCCAGATAACATTCCCCTCTGATTTCACAGAAAGCAAAACCTTCATATATGCAGGCAGAATTTTAAGCTGATTATTCTCTGGCCTCAGCTGAGTCTTAGCATTTTTAATGCAGCTTTGATTTGGTTTTGTGTAGCACAGATGACTTAGTGAGCAATTCCAGGTCTTGGCTTTATTAATCCAAACATCTAATAAACTAAACATTCTTCTCTGTTTACTTTAGCAGACATCTATTCTTTTATAAATAAGATTTTGTGTATATCTAAGCAGATGTGGCCTGCAAATGTCACACTGAATTCAGGAAAAAGCCTCATGGATCAAAGAGCACCTCACAGCCAACTGCTTCCTATGCCACCAGCACCTCTTTGTGAAAACCCAAGTCCTACTTTGAACTAACAGAACACTGTTTTGTGGATGTACTGAATGAGAGAAGGAAAGGGCAGTCAGTCATGCAGGACAAAACATTTTACACTTAATTGGGCATTGGCAACAGTATTGTCACCCACTGATGTGCCTGTATGGTTGGGAAAGTGCACAGGGATAGCTGTTTTAACTGCATCAATCCAGCAATGCTTGCAGGGGTGACCAGAGAAATAGGTGTGTCCATACCCAAGGAGACTCACTGGCCAAGAACGACTTGCAGGGAATATTATTGCACAAACCTGTAACATGTGCCACTACTTCTGTACCACAATTTAAAAAGTTTTAAAACTAAACATTTTAAAATTAAATACTAACAGAGGATGTTAAGCTGCTTAATCGTAGAAAAGGCCTTTTCCTTGATATTATACAACTAGGAAATGCCTACCAAACTTTGAACATAGGTCTACGCTGTCTGCCCTGCCTGCCTGCAGCAGTATCACAGACCAGTGTCACCATCTCAACCCCAAGCACAAGCTCTGATCCTTAAGGTATCTTCAAGTGGTGCGTTCACTAAAAGCAAAAATTTCTTTCCTCTGAATTCAGTCTTCTAGCAGATGCAAGATAAATTCTACAATGAAGAAAGACACCTCATTGAGTGACAAATGAAGCAGTTTTGGCTGGTCAGACAGCAAGATGTTTATTTGGGGAAAGAGAAGGGAAGCTGTGGTGTTCAACCTTGCACGGTCTGTCGAAACATGAACCTCCTGCCATTATTTACAGATGCTTATTTGCCTGTCTCCTACAGATTTCACTGAAAAGGAGTTCCTTCCTTTGGTCAGCTCAAACAGAAATGTCTAAAAGTAAAAGATAGGGTTGGTCTAGACTAGTGTTTTGTAGAGGTAAAGGAACAAGCTAAAACCAGAACCTCGGTAATGACCAGATAAGATTTTCTCTGCCACAACTGCTTTTTGGAGTTAATGGAGGACTAGAAGTTTTCCTATTGATGAGGCTTTTCAGGACAAAATAATCTATGACAAATTTCTGGGTGTGGCAGCTGGATGAGGTTTTTTAATTTAAAAAAAAAAGTTGATTTCAGATGGGATAATTTGAAACAGTTCTGGTGCTACTGAAGGGTTACCAGCAGGCTGCACAACCTGGAAAGCAATAGCTGCTGCTGCAGCTAATCAGGCTGTTTGAGGGCCAGGAGAGAGGGCAGTCTGTGAGCAGTGGGACAGCAGTAATGAGGTGGTTGGCTTTGCCAGCCAAGGTCAGCTTACTGGAGGCATCAGAGACCAGAGAGTTTCTGATGCTTTAAAAGGGCTGGAAGATAAAATGTATTATTGTGACTATTTCATGTATTGCGCTGGTTCCAGGGAACTGTCAGCTTCAATTTGTTCCTCCCATTGCAAAGAAGAAATATGCTCGCATACTTCTGTGCTAAACCATCATTTCTTTTGTGCCAGTTGGGAAGTAAAAATTACAGGATACCCTTGCAACATAAAAAGACATAAGAAAAAGATAACTTTAGGAAAAAAAGGCCAGTTACTTCTTGTGTCATGCGTAGAGGACTCGCTTCTTGTGGCCACTGGGAACAGAGCCTGTATGCAAAGAATAAGGCAATGTCTGTACTTGTGACTGCCAAAAAGCAATCCAAGTACACCAGGAACCTGCCCTTCTCCACACCTACCAAACCCCGTGGAGGAGCATGTACTGGGACCATCTTTTTTGATCATGGCTGGGTTCCTGGAGCCTCGCTGCAGCTCCCTAATTAACCTGGATGGGTTTGGGGAACCCTCTTTCTTCCCAACAGCACCAGACCCAGCAGCAAAAACACTTCAAAGCTAGAGCTGAAGAGCAAAAACTCAAGAGATTGAATCCAAATCCCCTGGATACAGACCTGTAATGATAGGAGAAGGGGCAATGGTTTTAAATTACAAAAGGGCAGATTTAAGCTAGACATAAGAATATTTTTTTTTACAATGAGAGTGATGAAATACTAGCACGGGTTGCCCAGAGAGGTGGTAGGTGCCCCATCGCTGGAAACATTCAAGGTCAGGCTGGACAGGTCTCTGAGGAACCTGGCGTAGTTGAAGGTGTCCCTGCTCATTGCAGGGGGCTTGGACTAGATGGCCTTCAAAGGCCCCTTCCACCCTAAGCCATTCTAAGATTCTGTGAAGGCTGAGATAAAACTGGTGCCCACTTGCTGTAAAACCAGAGCAGAAGGTGTCTGTCCCTGGGTTGCCAAATGGGGTACTGTCAATCCCCAAAGAAGATTAGCTGATACCCACTGCTTCCTTTCCCCTTGAAATACCTGCCTGGAGGTACTTCCGGTGTCAGGGTACCAGCTTTATGGGAAGAGACAGGACAGGATTAAACCAGCCCCTGGCCAGCCACACAGCCCACATGGGTGTAGCTAAGTGAGGGCCTGAGCACTGTTTGCACTGAGGTGCAGAAATAAAGCTGCGGAACAGCTGTGGACAAGAAAATGTAGTTTCTACTTTGATTTGGGGTATGTAGGGAAGGACAGTCCTGAGCTGACTGCCCAGCCTTACCTAAGCCATTCCTGACATTAGGCAGAGAGATATAATATGATCCAGTTTACTGAACCCAGGGTTGGCTTCTGCTGCCAATCTCCTTCCAGCTCTCTCACAGGGAGTTGGCAAAGCCCATCCCGCCATTCCTGCTCCAATCACCCGGCTCCTCTGTTCACAGACTGCCCTTCTGCCTTCGCGCTGATATAACTGAACTCTCTGAAGGACAGCATGGGAAACAAAGATGTTGGCAACTTAAATTCTCATTGACTCTGTTAAGTGTTTAAAGTGCAGCCACTATGGTTTGTAAAGCCTCCCAGAGCAAAATTGCTTCTACTCTCAAAAGACTTCACATTTGACTTTAAATTCCAAGTGGGCCCAGTTCTTTCTCTCTGCCTTCTAAAAGGGCAAGCACATCTTGGAGTCAATGCAACAACCTGTGCAAAACTAGTGGAGAGAAAAAAAAATTCAGTGCGTCTTCTTCCTGATTAATTTTCAAAATCTCTTACTAAGACACTTCTTTAGCAACCTCCCTTTCAGAAAATCAGCAGGCACTGTAAGCTGAGTGAACAAAACAATGACTTCCAAGCTCCTGCTAAGTGAGAAAATAACCATTTTTTCCCTTCTCTCATTTTGTTAACAGTCATCTAAGAACCACACAGCTTGAAAGTGATGTGACAGGCCCCTATCTGATACTAATTCACATCCCAGTCCTCTCTAACAAGCCTGTGCCAGGGTGCCAGGAGCATGTGTTCAGGCATTGCACTCCTCACTTCCTTCCCAGCCTGCTTTCAGCTGATGCTCTGTGCTGGCTGAATGGCCACAGACACAAGCTATCTCCCTGCTGCTCGCAGCCTAGCTTGCCTGATGAAACTACCCCAGTTAAGTGGGTTGTCTGGGAGCAGCTTGTCACTGCCACATGTAGAGCATCAGGAAAAAAAAAAAGTCAAACCAGCCATCCCTTTTTTGGGAAAAGCCAATGCTGCCTTTAGTTCTTGCTGACACTTCTTCCCAGCAGGAAAGCAAGGCGGCTTCCCCAGACCTTTTCCAGCAGCGAGCTTTGTGTCGAAGTTACCTTTCTGCCTGTTCAGGCTCAAAAATATCCAAGAGCAAAAGGTAACCCTGCATGGCATGTAAACAAGCCACTGTGAGCTTTGAGGTTGTGCTTTGTACCACTCTTAGCCCAAGTGTTTGTTCTGTGATATAGGTGAATAAAATGGTCATGTGCCTTGAAAGCAAAAGGGAAGCAAAGCACCTTTTTTACTTACAGATGCTCCTTCACAAACCACGCACTTCTCCACTTACACATTCCCAAGCATTTAAGAAATATTAATTCTGCTGCAGAAAAACCTTTAAGATATAACTGTAATGTCATTCTAGAGAGGAATAACAGCATGGCAAAGCTAAGTGTTCTGTTCCTTATGCAGGATCCTGGAATGAAATTCAACATGTTGCTTTTTATAAAGAAAACAAAACAAAGACAACCCCCAAAGCCCGTATTTCGTCAAGGAAATGCTGCTTGGATGCCAAAAGTTAAACCAGTATCAGGTTATGGATGCTGGGATTGTAAAAGTTCACATTGCACAAGTGCTTATCTGCACTTGCAAGCAGCACAGACACCATCTTAAGTGACTGTCCTAGGCTTCAGTTATTAGCTTAGAAAACTCTGGATTTATGGGAAAAAACCATAAACTTTCCACTGTGCAACATATATACCCACCCATACTCATTTAAACGTGGAACAATCTGTCTTATTTGCCCATTATGGTTATAAAGCAGGGCTCTGAACCCACCCCAGTGGATACCTTTTTGAGCCTGCCCACAAAAACAGGATCACGTTGTGTCTCTTCCCGGTGTGTGAAGATCTCGATGATAGCTGGGCAACCAGCAAATCTTTCAGGAAATACACCTTCCTCAAGCTGTCTGCTTGGGTATGCTCCTGCTTTTGTTTATGCAGGAGAGGGATACTTGTGAAACCTAATTAACCACCGGAGAAGATGATGTTACTGTTTGTAAGCGTGTTCCCTGCCCCGGGCTCCAGCTGCGTGACAGCAGCTCAAACACAGTAATTAAGATGAGCGTGGCTGAATGCACGGCCAGATTAATGAATGCTGAAATTACACTGGGAATACACTTAGCTCTTCCCAGAGAGATGGATGAAAGGGTGCAAAGGCAGCATGGCCACAAGCACACAGTTTCCAGAAAGCTTTTTGAAACTTTGAATGAGAGACAGCAAAACGCTTGGCTAACGCAGCAATAGAAAGACCGGTCATAGGATTAGGGTGACCTTTTGTAACCAGGGCATTCAAAGGTAAACTGAAGAGCAACGCCAGTGTGTAATGTGTTTCCATCAGTTCTTGGGAACGAGCCAGAGGACAGAAAAGGAACTTAAGAGGGTCTGAGCTGTCCTCCAGCCCGTAACACCATAAAAGCCCACTGGAAATAGAAAGACCTAAGGAAACACCGAGACTTTTTTGCGGAAACAAGGCTAAACACTTCCACGCTCTGTAAGAAAACATTAAGCCAGTTTCACGTCTCTCAGCGAACACCCACATCCAACATTTCCTTCACAATCACAGTCTAAAACCATGCCCGTGACGCCCCAAAAGAGCACCTGTGCCCTCCTGAAAGCCTTGCCTCCGCCGGCAGAAGAGCGGTGACGGGACCCGCTCCTGTGAGCGCGGCTCTCCAGCCCCGGAGCCGGGCTCGGTCACATCCCCACTGGGCAGCGCCCCTTCCTCCCGCTCGGGCTTGGGCTCCGCACCCCTCGGGGACCCGGCCGGGTACCTGTTGCTGCCGGCGGTGCCGCCGGGCTCACAGCCCGCTCCGGGACGCCGCTCGCCCACCGCCGCCCAGCGCTGCTCGGGCACCGCCGTGCCCCATCCCGGGCGGCAGCGCCCGCAGCCGCAAAACTAATATCAGCGAGTAACAATTTTTTTTTAAAGGATAAAATTAAAGTTTAAAACGAAACAAAAACAATTAAACAATAACAGAGGCGAGGTCAGCTCGTCTCTCGACACCGCGCACCGCCGCTCTGGCGGCGCGCAGAGCCGCTGCCGGCTTTTCCTTGCGCAGCTGAGGGAGGGAGGAGGCGGTGGAGGGGGCGGAGGCGGTGCTGCTGCGCGGCGCTGCCCCCACCCCGCGGCGGGTGCGGAGCACTCCGGGCTCGGTCCCGCGGGATGCGGCGGAGCGGGCGCTGCGTACCTTTTTGCGAGAGGCGGCGGTGCGGCTCTTCCCTTTTTTCATTCGGTGCGTCTGGCCCCTCAGGCCGTTTGTCCCAAAGACGGAACATCCGCAAAATCCCTCTGACCCTTCCCGCCTGGAATGGGGCAGGGAACGTGCTGCCGCCGCTTGCCTTCCCCGTGGCCCGTGCACCACTCGCTGCAGCCTCTGTTGCCTTCAGCAGTGTGTGTGAATGCTCTAAATTTGGATATTGGGGCGGGCTGAAGACAGCAGTTAAAGGCGAATGTAAATGAAAGAACATTGCAATGAATGGACCTTGCGTTTCTTCCTTTAAGCATCTTTCCTCTTACCCAAGAAAAAAAGGCAGGAATACGGTATTTTCCGAGAGATTTTGAGGTATTTTCCTCAAATTTAGTCTTATTTCCAAAACGTATAGTCCTATTTACTATCGATATATCTCTTTAGTGAGACATGGATTTCGCATATATTTATTGCTACCCTTAGGACTTCTTCATTTCTCTTCAGTGACTTTTTTTTTAATACTGGGCTTTACATCAACCAACAGAAGTACCAAACACACGTTGTATTTTCTATACGATTTGCTGTTCCTCTGCCAGCATTTAAAGCTGTTCTAGGGTCTTTCAACAAGCACTCCCTTGTGCCTCTTAAACAGCTGCAAGTGCTTCTTTTTCGGGGGAGGGAGGAGAGGGAGTGAGGGGCAGAGGGAATCCCTGGTAAATCTATGGCATTGGTAAACAGACATATTTGGAAGGAGGCTTGAGAAGTCAATGCTGATACTCTCCCCATATCCCTATATCTTTCCCCATTTGGGTCAGGATAGGTAGACTCACCACCTCGAATGCAAATGTTTTTCATTGAGTACACTGACCTGTCACACAGAGGATGATACTGTATGAAGAAATTAAGCAAATGACAAGGAAGACAGAGTTAGGTTTTTACAGAGCATTGTGCATGTGAAACAACCCCCCAAACTGTCCCTGAATAAAAAACTGAAGCTGCCAATTCCACGTGACCTATGATCTTAAAGTAATGTTCAGCAGGAATAATGAACATGAGTTATTTATATTGTATGCTGAAAATAAACCCTGTAGCCTTTGAAAGTAGAAATGAGAGAAAATTACTCCAGATTTAGTAAAAGCAGAAAAGGACGCTCTTCACACTAGTGTGCAGACCTCTGGGGCCTACAGGCCATTTCCAAATTTTCTGAGTTCAGATGAGCTCTATAGCAATCACAGATGTGGCATTTCCAGAGGCACCCATTTTTCCACTAGAAAAAGTGGAGGGGCTGTTGCCAGCACAGTGTCACTGCTGTAGCTCCAAGGCAAAATTTTAAGGGTGACCTTTCTACATCTCTGACTGAATCAACTATTGCCCCATTTCAGGTGTGTCATGAAAGATGTGAACTCTGAGGCAAAGGCAGAGGAGTCACTTTCTGGAAAAAGCAGCTGTACACTTTGGGCTATGGAATGCCAGGGAAAGAGGAGAGGAAATATTTGTGGCAATGCTGAAAGCTATAAATGTCTCATCATGCACACTTAATATGTGTTTGAGCCCATTTCAGTCTTTTAGGGGGTGGCAGCTCTCACTGTTGAAGCCTGGTTAATTTGTAAAAGGTTTTCAGTGCCATAGACTAATTGCAACATCTTCAGCCTGGAGCCTCCTACAGTTCTGGTCAATTGTAACCAAGCCCCTCTGGCCTTTTTGATCTTATCTCGCAGAAGATTTTTTGAACTTAAGGTTGCAGATGCAAATTACCTCATTCATATTGCAGCCTCCTCTTTCAAGGAAATATCCTCTATCCTATGCAAATACATGTCATAGGGATGTATGAGCTGTTTCTCTTGGTTTCTCAATATAGTTTAGCATAGCAAACGCAGAAAGCTACTCTCCTCCTCTCCATCACACCAAGCCCTACACACATTCCCACTTCTCTGCCCCCAGTGCTCCTTGAAACAGCTGACAGACTGAGTAGGTTTATGGATGCTCTAGATAAAATCTTTGCCCCACTTAGTCCTTCTGGACATGTATTCATCCTGACACACATGCTTTTGAAAGGCTTGGGACAGTCATTCCACGTGTGTCTTGTTTTGCTAATTCAGTGGAAATTGCCAGAGAGCTCTGTCTCCCTCCATCATCAGGCAGGACCTGCAGCTGCCATTGTATTGTGGCTGTGATCATGCTACTATGCCTATAAATTATTCACGGTATTGCAGCATAATCTTCTGTTATGTTAAAAATAGGTCATCATGAGTGTCCCCACTAAAATTTCTAAGTGACAACAGCTGATTTTAGCTTTGTCTCCAGAAAGCAGCGACCTTTTCAAAGCAGTAATTGACAATTATGGTGTACTTCTATTTCTGTGACATCTCCAGTGCACCTTCACAAACACTAATTCTCAGCAATGGTAACCCCACATTATATTTGAGACAACTAAACTAGAGCTACTAAATTACCTGCTGAGCTTTGCCAAAATACTTTGCTTTCTATTAGCCTTTGCTTCCAGGCCAAAGAGTAAATTAGGATTATCAGAGAAGAGATTATAGGCTGAGTCTGAGAATACCTAAATGCTCTGCTCCTCCCAGGCACTCAGAAAGCTTCTGGAAAGGGATGAGCAGGATTTTTTGGCTGATATGCATCAGTTACACATTGCTCTGGGGGAGCGGATATATCGGATATAGGGAGTTCCATTGCCACACAGACTCCAGCCCACTGAATCCCCTGAACCAAGAGAACAGGAGGCTTTCAGGTCTGTTGCAGACCTAGAGAAGCCTGGAAAGGGGGAGCACAACCCAGTAGTCTGGACAGAGGTCCAGGGGAAACCCTCTCTCCCCCATAAGACACTATACAGGAGAACTCTGTGAGGACCCCCCAAAAATGTGGGATATTGTTGAAATTTCCCTGCTTGCTGTGGGGATGTATGCCTGTTATGCAGATACAAAGACTTAGCTCAGGCCTGGGTGACTTCATTCACCTGAAAGTAAGGACTGGTGGGTGGCAAAGCTCAGCAGACCATGCAGACAGCAACTTGCATGGAGGTCTCGTTAGCATGTTCAGACCAGCAAGAGGCCAAAGGAGGTGGGGGGATGGTTAGGCAGACCACAGCTTTGAGCTTTGGATGTCTGAGGTAGATCAGACCTGCCCTAACCTTTAAGGAAGACAATTTATACCTGTTTTTTACTGATGTAACTTGTCTTTGCTGTGTTTCTGTGTAACTCCCATGCTCAGCAGGGATGCACAAGGCATCTACATATTGCTGGTGGACATCCCACAGGACATCTCCAGCAGGTAGCACACCCAGGCAAGTCTTCTGTGGGAACACAGGCTGCAAACCTGACTGCTCTTACCTGGGATCTTGGTCCAAAAATATGGTGAATTATCATATTTGAAAGCGGAGGACATCGTAGGTGGAACCATCACTTGGGAAAGCTTTTAGGGGAGAGGTAAAAGAAATGACCATGACCCCTGCCGTGATCAATCTGTGAAAGATGTGAACTTTAACTTTTTGACCATATGCAGGTTTGCCATTACCCTTTCCAACCAAACATATTAAAGTGCTGCCACAATTCTCCTGCTGCACCCTGCCCATGCTGCTCTTTGGATTGGCTCCATTCCCTTACTTAAACCTGCTCTGTCAGCTGAGCTTGCCCAGTAAATCCAGTTTGCATTTACTGTCATCCTGTAACACTTCTGGCTCTCTTTCTAGAAGAGTTTGATACCCACTTGTTTTTCTCTCCTCTAACCACTGTGCAATCATTTCCCCCCTTTTACTTCCCATCACTGTGTTGCTGCTCCACCCTCAAGTTCCTCATTTCTCATGATGGTGCTTTTGCAAGTCTTTCCACTTGCTGCTCCGGGGCACTTTGTGGAGAAAAGTTACTAGTGCTGATCTTCTGCAGTGATTCAGGAACAAATTCCATTTGGGACTTCTGGCCAGATGCTCAGCACAGCTGGATCTTTAGGAATGACAGAAGCATGATGCAGTCGTTGTGTCCTGTGGCATGGCAGTCATGCCAGGGAACAGCTATGGATACAGAGGGAGGGGGCCAGGGACAGAAAGGGGAGTCAGCTTTAGCTTTTGATGTACTGCAGAGATAACACTTTCCTTAGGTAATCATTCTTTTATCTGTTCTTCGTCCCACCTTGCTGCATTTGTGGTGGTCTGCAATAGCTGCCTTCAGATCAAGAACACATTCCACAATGGCCTGTGCCTGTTCAGGATGTGCACACACAGTCATACACCCTACCTGTCTTCACGTATATAACTTGAGGGAGCAGGACAAAGGAACCACCAATTGCATTTTTTCCCCCAGAACCTGTTTCAAAATCAGCACTGATGCCTCTTCTGGGCAGATTTTCGGTGGCCATATTGGAGGCAGCAGCACATTCCAGTTTCTCAGACTGCTTAGCAACCAGGGCTGGCTGAGCTGCTCTCAAGTGCACACCAAGTGTGTGGATGGCGTGTCTAGTACTGCAGCTCTAGCCTTATTTTTACCATCTCTTGTTTTTGAAAATCAGTCTTTGTTTTCTAGTTAATGCACCTGAAAAACTGCTGGAAACTAATTTTTGCTTTCCTGGACAGCTGGAAGTCAGCTATACTACGCCATGATCAAAGCTACTATAGGAGGGATTGATGACTTGGGGAGACAGGTATGGCACTATCAGGCTGCTTTTTTGGGAGCATGGCTGCAGGACAATTTCATCCATGCTGCTGGTAATGGGCTGGCTTGAAGTCCTGCTGCTGTTCACCTCCACAGTCCCCTTGCACCCTCACCTGTACTTGAAAGGCAAATTTTAGGCAAGTTCTAAAACACAGAGGAGGAGAAAACCTTTCTTTATACATGCCCAAGCACACTTCGGTTCTCCTCTACCCCATGCTATGAAGCAGACAACTGGCCTGGAAGGACCAAGGATCATGAAAGATTGTATTATATGGGGCAAGATGCTATAGAACATGTTAGCAAGCACAAAAGGTATCCAAGTCCATGACTGAAAGAGCAAGTCAGGAGCACCCAGGACTTTGGCCTGCCTTGCTGTGACCTCCACCAGCAGTATGGAAACAGGCCCTGCCTTCCTCCTGCTCTGTGAGCTCCACAGGTCATGGCAAAAAGCGGAGGAGCTGTGGGGGTGATGAGCATAGTCTGGGGAAAATGATGGTCAGGTAGAAGAAGGCTGCAAAGGCTGGAGTGGAAGAAAAGGAGCAAATAATGCCAGACATGCTTAGAAATCTAGCTCCATGTATAAATCCCACAGTGCTGCACACTTGTCTTACTGCATGTCCCTAACATGGCAGTTTCATAATAGAAACCCAGAAGGAGTTCTCAGGTGCAAAGGCTCCAAGCAATTTCCATCCTTAGTTAAGTTAGCATAACACCAGAATTGCATTGTAATCATTCCCAGATAAGCTGCAGTATGGGTGACCTGGCAAGGTCCTTGGTGCAGAGACCATGCTCCTCTTTCCTTCTTGTGGGCCACGATTCTGCACAGAGGATTGCAGCTTTGAGAAATTATTTTCATTCCGTCCCTGCCTCCAAGATACCACCACTTCCCTCTTCTCCTCACCAGCACATATTTCTGTGGCTTAAATATAGCAAATACAAAACAAGTGCAGCACACACAAAATGCCATTCGGGGGAGCGCAATGAACATGCTGCCTCTGTAATGTAATGAGCCTCAAGTGCATCTGCCAAATATTTGGAATGAGATTCCAAGGGACAGGGGGTGGTCTGCAGCACAGAGAAACTCTGACCAAACCCTCAGACCAGTACCCCCAGGCCTGTCTTGGGGGGAAAACAGGTTCCTTGTTGGTCCAGCCTGCCTTCACCTGGAGGTGATTGACCACTCATAGCAGTTACTTCCTCTAGGAAAGATGAAGTACAGCTTTGTGTGAGTGGATTTAAAATTCAAAAATAATATGTAGAGCAAATAAGAAGTGTTTCTTTAGGGGTGTGGTTTGGCTTTGTGGCTGAGGTTAAATGACACCAGTGAAACCATGCCAGTTTTTGAACATCTGACCCTGTGTACTATTTTCAGTGCAGTGATTTTTGAAGTGATTAATGACAACAACTTGGCACTACTCAGAGGCTGGTGTTGCTGATTAAGCTAACTCTTCCTTGGCTCACAACAGGCATCAGGAATAGAGTGGGCAGGAAGCTCCCCAGAGTGACAGAAGAGGCAGAGCACATCAGGACCTCCTGAGCTGCCTGTGTTTCAATGGGGAAATTAGAAAAAAAAAGCTACCAATGTCCAATGCCAGAGCTGAGCTCAGCAGTGCTGGAGTGCTCTGCTCCTCCTGTGGCTTTCTTTTTCTTTGAGAATATTTTTGTATGGATTCTTTTCAACATTCCCACCCCTCTCAATAAAAAAATAGAGCCTCCCTTGTTAAGTGAGTGCTGGGATTGCTAGTGCGGCAGTCCTTGCATGTGTTTGTAGGACGATCTCAGAGACGCTATCTGGTTTCAAATCTATCTACATCTATAAAGTGCCTCTTTTCTTCAAGACCCTCAAGAAAAGAAAATCTGTCAGTTCAGTGTGAAGGCAGTGAGCAAGACTCCAAAACTTACAGGAACTCTCAGTTGGCAAACTGCACTTCTACACAGTCACAACCAACTGCTAAAAAGAGCACAGTGCTTTATAGACAATATCCATGTTCACAACACAGCTCTTCCACTGCTCTGAGCTACCATGAAGTGACAAGGATGTGAACAAAGCTCCATTTATGCCATGGAGCCTGAATGCTGGCCAGCCTTGTTAGCCGCTGGCATTTTAATCAAAAATTTGAGAAAGCCATGGGGCTCATGTGTGAGTTTTTATGATCTCATCTGCCTGAGGTCCTGCAGGCATCCTTGAAAATTTGTCTGCGTTAATGACATATATTGAATATATTCACGGAGCTTTTAGCCATCCTGCCAAGCCCCTCAGAGATGCTGTCCCTCTCTCTTCTGCTACAGGTGGCTGTGACACCCTTCCAGGAAACCTCCTGGATACTGCTCAGCTGCTGCCATTCCTGAACCATAGGTGCACTCCTCAATGAGTGAGGAGGGTTGGGGGCTTTTCACTCTGGTGTTACACAGCATGAAGAGAGGATCACTTGCACAAAAGCTCATCATTGCAGGTCACTTCCCCTAGGGCTGGGCATAGGGAGGGCCGGAAGGCAGGGTTGGCCTGGGGAGCAGCCTGGTGTGATGAAAGGGGAGCTTTTGCAAGCCCTTGTGTGCACTACTCAGAGAACTCTGTCTGAGTTTTTGGGGCAGTTTTGGGGTTTGCTTCCCAGGGTGGTTGTTTCACTTGGGATTTTGGGTTTGAGCATTTATTTCGCTGGACTATTTTGAGTGCATTTTCTCAAATGTGAAATGGGTTGTAGTTAATTGTAGGCAGGCTCACGCAATGCCACGATATGGGCAGTACATACAGGGCAGGGGTCTGGTTAGTGATGCTAACCAGGGAGCAGCCTGGGTGCTGAGCTCCCCCACTATGGTGCAACAGAGCAGCACCAAGTGCAGGCAGTTTTCCCAGTGGGGCATAACTAAAAGCATCCCTGTGCACTGGGGGAACCTAACCCAGGCCCCTGTGGGCATTGCCTTAGCTACTGGATCCTGGTAAGTAATTATCACATTAATAGTAAGCAGCTGCTGCAGAGCTTCCTCATTGGACCTGCTACCACAAAGATGAGTCTATCCAACTCCTGCAGTGGGTCTGCCTCCTGTTGCCCTGGGGGTGGGAATGCTGGGCTGTGGGTCCCTACAGACACCGGCCACACTTGTGCCCACTGCTGCCAGGCTACCACCAGGGGATTGCCATGGGCAGTGAAAGAGCCCAGGTCTTCCAGCAGTGAAGGATCCCTATTTCCATGCCCTGAACTGGCACCTGAAGGGGCTTCTTGTTTCCAGTCTTGCCCTCCCTCCTTCTCACACACACTCACTATTGACTAAGAGGAACATAAGGTAACCAGTTTGAGGAGCTAGAACACTAAATCTCAGAGAAGGCTGGAATAGAGCTCATTCAAATTGCCCCAATTTGGGTGCAGCCAGATGTGTCTATCCACTGCCATCTGTTCAGGCAAGGGCAGGTCACACTGGGCTTTTCCGCAAAATACCAACTTGTTTTCTCACTATGGCTCCCTTTCTTTCTACTTCACTTTTTGTCTTTCAACCTTTTTATCAGCTATTAGAACTCGAGATATCATTTCCAAGCTCTGCATCTCTGAACTTCCCAATTCCTAGAATTAAACCAGAGTAAGCCAATACCAGCCCCCATAAGTTATGCAGATTGAAGCCTTATATGCTCAGGATTTCCATAGCAGTTTTGCTTCACTTGTTTTCCAGCTGCCAAAGACACAGGAATATCAGGGACTCTTTAACAGCATAAGCCCCTGCTTCAAACCATTTCCCTGATGCCAGATCAACGCTGCTTAAAATTCTGTGTGGCCTGACAACACCCCTCACCTCCAATGAGCAATGCTGAGATAGAGGAGAAATCCTACTATTGGGAAATCCCACCATCAATTTTTTTGTGCCTCTGTGACATTGTCAAGTGCTTGACTACTCTCTCTCTCTCTCTCTCTCTCTCTCTCTCTCTCTGCCCCCCTCATACACACACACAGACTGTTTTCACTCCTCGCCTTTTAACTCTGCACTTCCTGACCCGGTTGTTTTGTGCCTGTCACACCCATGGTACACCAACCACAAGGCTTTGGTTCAGCATCCAGGCAGGCGGAAGCTCATTTCACAGGCAGCTGAGATGTGCCTCGAATTATTAAAGGGGTGAAGTTGTTTACGCCACCCACTCACATTAGCCAAGACACATTTGTTTTGTGAATTTAATGATGGGACTGACAGAGAAAAAACTTGTGTTTATTGGAACTTTGTAAAGATGCTCTGTAAAACCAGAAGGGGAAAAATGTGTGAAAAGAAAGGCAATTTTGCTTCAGCCTTTGGGGCAACACTTGTTTTGAAGCTTAGAAGGCGCCCCAAGCACACCTGATCAGTAGTTTCTCACTGGCTTGTACATGCCTTCCTCTTTTCTCTGAGGGCTGGTTAAATGCCACTTGTTTATTTGACCTGGATTTCCCCCTCACTGTTGTTATTATTAGTGATCTAGAAATACTGTCAACAGATATGAACCAAAAAAGCTATCTTCCAGAATCAGAGAAGGAAACACCAAAAAGATCAAAGGTCTTTAATTAAAAAATAGGGAGAGAACAAAGCAGAAACTGTCTCTCATTTCAATCTTTTTTTTTTTCTTTTTTCATTTTGGGCCTCATGGGCTCAAAATTTTCTGCTTCATATATGGAGTGCAATGCCCTGTTAAAAATAGCCCTCCAGCTGCCCATGACAGCTGGAAGTGCCGGAGCACCACGGGTGGGTGAGTGTGGGGGCGCCTGGGGTGGGGATGGGTGTCTCACACTGACTCCTCTGACCACAAAAAGCTCTCTCCCCCGTCTGCATAACTCTGTGTCCTCTGCATAACTCTGTGTCCGCCCATGGACCACAACCAAAATGAAGCAGCTGCGAGAAGCAGGTGAGTGGAGCATTTAGTGTAAACAGGAATAACAGAAATGCTCCATAAGACAGCATCCCTTTTTCCTCACTATCCTTGTCCTGCATATTAAATAGGTCTGATCACGCTCTTGCAGGAAGGTGCTTCAATCTGAGTTTATAGGCCAAATATCTCACTCCAACCCATCCATCCAGATGAAGCAGACTCGGTTGCCTTGGTGATGGGACTTCTCATCCTCTGGGCTGCAGGGAGTACAGCACACGCTTTCTCCAGAAATGTGAGATAAGCCAAAAGGACAAGTAGGCCTGGTGGGGCCTGTAAACATTTTCAAGACACCGATCCACTGTGTCCCAGCAGTCAGGAAGGAGGAGCTTCCATGCTTGACACATTGCAAGGCTGCTCATCCTTACAACAGCCTCCTGAAGTATTGGGAACTCGTATGCTGAATGAGAAGTAGCCATGTCAAACTCTTTGGGGTGAAAACAAAGGAAAACCAGTATCTTTTTATATCTCCGAGGTACACAGCTGCTGGAATACCATACTGATAAGAACACAGGAGTATCCTTAGAAGACGTCATTCTCTCAGAGTTATACTACTTTGATAGTGATGTACTCTGTGGAGAGGGGTCATACCTGAGGGGTCCCACCAAGCAGGGCTAGATACAGCATGGAAACAAATCTGGTCCCATGGGTCACAGACAAGCTGTGACATGGATGTCCCTGTGTGATGTTTTGACAAGCCACTGCAGTTATATGCCTGAGAAAAGCACAGTGTCTGGTATTGCTTTAGAGGAAAAGTTGCTTAACCTGAATTGTTGCTGAATAAAGAGTCTCAACTGTAAGTTAACATCCAAGGCTTTATCCTCAGTTTTCTCTAACTTCATTGTGTGCAGGCAGTGCATATAACCATGTAAAGCTGCTACCTTTCATTTCAGCTAAGCTTCAAAGCTGGTCCCAAACCCCAGAACAACAGCTCTTTTCTCTCTTATAAAAGACAGGCAGGCTTTACAAGGAGGTAAAGGCATTTTTGAAGCACACCTTAAACGTTTGATGCAGTTACTGTTCTCCTGGGAGCCTTGATGGGCAGCAGCGCTGGAATGTATCTGTATGCTGTAAGCAGCATATCAATCCTGGGCAAGGGGAGGGCCCTGAGACTCTGACACTGTGATGTGCGCCATCTGAAATGGGACTCTGGTCTACTGAACAGGAGCACACACTTAATGAATGTAACGAAAAAGGCAGTGTTGCTTCACCCTCCCCCCC
>VZTZ01015617.1:16859-65855 GCA_013400955.1 Drymodes brunneopygia | reverse complement strand
AGTGACAGGATTTTGTGTCAGCTTTGACCTGAGAGGGAGGTTATGGTTACCCCATGTACAACCAGAGGGCATATACAGGAGGTGGGAAGTGGAGGTGTGAGGAGAGGTCAGTGTAGAGCAGCTGCATGAAAAGGTCTGCAATAAATCACAGCTTAATTTCTCTTTTTCCTGTGCATTCTCAGTTTGGACACAGCGGTCAGTGCTAACAAAATATTTGGACCCAATTCTCAAAGGAATACTAAGTAAGTTTGCCAACAACACTAAATTGGGAGGAGCTGTTGACTCCCTCAAGGGCAGAGAGGCTCTGCAGAGAGATCCCGACAAATTACAGGACTGGGCAATCACCAGCTGTAAGAAGTTCAACAAGAGCAAGTGCTGGATTCTGGCCCCTGGATGGGGCAACTCTGGTTGTGTGCATAGACTAGAGATCAAGAGGCTGGAGAGAAGTCCTGTGGAAAGGGACCTGAGAGTGCTGGTCGATGGCAAGTTGAATCTGAATCTGAGCAGTGCTCTGGCAGCCAGGAGGGCCAAGTGTGTCCTGGGATGCATCAGGTACATCATCGCCNATGCATCAGGCACAGCATCGCCAGCCAGGCAAGGGAGGGGATTGTCCTGCTCTGCTCTGAGCTGGGGCAGCCTCACCTCCAGTGCTTGGGGCAGTTCTGGGTGCTGCAGTACAAGAAAAATTTTCAGCTATTGGAGAGCATCCAAAGGAGGGCAACAAAGATGATGAAGGGCCTTGAGGAGAAGCCATATGAGGAGTGGCCAAGGTCACTTGGTCTGTTCAGCCTGGAAGAGACTGAGGGGAGACCTCATTGCAGTTTACAGCTTCCTCAGGAAGGGAAGACAAGGTGCAGGCACTGATTCTTCTCTGTAGTGACCAGTGACAGGACTCGAGGAAACTGCATGAAGTTGAGCCAAGGGAGGTTTAGGTTGGATATCAGGAAAAGGTTCTTCACCCAGAGGGTGGTTGGGCACTGGAACAAGCTCTCCAGGGAAGTTGTCACAGCACCAGCCTGACAGAGTTCAAGAAGCATTTGAACAATACTCTTGGTCACAAGGTGTGACTCTTGGGGATGGTTCTGTGCAGGGCCTGGAGTGGGACTCAATGATCCTGATAGGTCCCTTCGAACTCAGCATATCCTATGATCCTGTGATATGCTGGCCATGTTTGCTGAGTGCTTGCAAATTCTGTTCATGGATGTGGATCTCCTTGATCTAGGAGCTCCTGCTGAGCCGAGTCTCTGGTCCCAGTCAGAGGCTGTGCTGGTACGGTGGCATCACCCCTTTGTGTGAGCCCTCAGCTCTCCTCCCAGGGAAACCAGGGTCTGCCAGGAGAGCTGACTGGTGCCCAAATCTCCCTCCCTCTCTGGGCTTGGCTCCTCATCTTAGACCGAGTCACGGAAATCCACACCTCTTTGGCTGCAGTGATGAGGGGAAGCCTTGTGCTAATGGAAGGGATTTCTTTTTAATGAAATATAACTTCAGAATCTCAGGCACTTAGAGTCACTAAAAATTAAACAGCATTTTCCCTGAAGTGGGTGTTTTGACCTAACAAAATTGTAAGTGTAACTGAAGACACTTGCTTTGAGTTAACACAGTGAGTAGGGCTTAAAAGAATTTAAACCTATCACTCCCTGTGCTTTCCAGAGGCTAAAAGAATTTCTTTTTGAAACTTTTGCACACTACAGCTATGCCCTGTTCAACACTGGCTATGTTGCAGAGAAGAGCGAGTTGTGTTTCACTGAACCTGAGCACAGTCACTTGCAAAATCTCTGCAGAACCTCTGAAGAAGAGAACACAATGTCAGTGCAAGGCACTGGTATTACAAAACAAAGGAAAGAGCTCAGAAAGTTTCTTTGAGGATGAACATTTTGAAGCTTTGAATACCTACTGCATTTTTGTGAAGACTATTCTAGCCTATTTTGTCACAACCAGCTCTCTGACTTGTGATTTCAATGTACAATAAGGAAAACCAATGTCTACTGGAGCATAAGTAAATGAAAATTGTGGAATTATGAATTACACTGAAGAAATACAGAAGTTTTCAACAAATGTTTTGGTTTGCATGTGGGAAAATACCAGTGCCATCTGCCAGTCTATATCAATGGGAAAATATTTCCCTCTTGATCTTTCCCAGAAGAGTATTTAAAACTGTCATTTTGAAAAGAGTTATCCTAGGAACTCCTTGTTGATATTGCAGAAAACTTGAAGCACCAGAGGAATTCCAGAGAGAGTTGTAAGTTAACTGTCACTGACAGTGCGATAGCCTGGCAGTGATCTTGGCCTCATCAAGAAATAGCTGATGTAGAAGCCATATAAGCAAAATGAAAGGAGATGGAATACAATCAGTGGCACTCATTAGGATTTTGGAGAAAATAATTGTATTGAGAAAATAAGTGTACTTGGACTTTAGTAAGAAATAAAACTTGTTCGCATGAGATCTTGACACATGTAACCCATCTGAGAAATCATCAAGAATGGCAGTTTTTAGAGAGGACATACAAAGATTGGTTCTTCCCTATGGGATTGAACTATTTTTATGTCTGTGACCTGAAAGGGAACTTTAAACAATGATTGACTGAATATGCAGATGGCGCAACGTCTGGGGAAGTGGAGAACAGGCTACTTGAGGGAGTGAGATGATTCATCTGGCTTTAGTATGGGCATAGCTGGGAGCAAAGGAGATAAGCCATACTGACAGGATAGCATTGACTTTGTTTTCAGAAATTTGACTCTGAAAGACTTGAGGATTAAAGACAAAAATCTGAGAAGAGCAGGCCCTCATGTGACGCTGCAAGTGAAATTACATCAGCAGATCCTTGAACTGATCCTGATATATACATATATATACTTAAAAAGTATGAGTTAACATATCATGTAACTTCTGGATTTGTCAATGGTCTAACAGTTTTGGAGCACTGGGCTCCATGCTGGTGTCCACATCTCTCCAAGGGACTGGTCTCGAGAACCATGAAAATGCTTAACACATTAAAACTTTATAAAGAAACAGTCATTGATAAGAGTCTGCTTGGCAAAGGATAAGAGTGATCTGAATATACTGTGTAGATAGTTATATGGGATTTTTATATGCACAAGCAATAGTAAAGTCTTAGCTCTCCTGGACAGGAGGGAAACTAACTCCAAAAAACTAGACAAATCAGTGCTAGAAGAAATAAAATGTAGCTATCTTTAACTGTGATAGTAGCTAAGCTTTGAGATGAGTTAAAAAGGTGGACAGAAATTTGCCATAATCACTTCCCGAATCAAGATGGATGTGGAAAATAATAAAAAATAGCCCATGCCCTATGAGCTGAGGTCTGCACTGAGCTGGGAGTTCAGTGCCTGACAAATGCCTCCATCTGGCCTGAAAGTCTGCGACTAAGCTTTGGCTGGGACTAAATTTTGGCTGGCGCCAAAGTCTGCAGCATGAGCGGGGCGGGGGCTGCCCTGTGACCGATACGGGCCCTGCTCCTCCCTGCTCGGATCCCACCCAGCCCGAGGGAGTGCACTGGCTTGTCCAGGGTCAACAACGCTCCAGAAATAGCAGCCAAAAAGTTAATGTTTCTTTGCTAACCCGTTCAAGAGAGAGGAGAGGGGCTGAAGGGGAAGTCTAGCACTGTGCCTGTGTTGTTTGGGCTCACCAGCTGGCAGGTTTGGGAGCTAACAATGCCTCTGTCTGAGCGAGCAGCTGGAACACAACTGTTCCCAGTTACAGGTAGGTGAGTTGAAGAGAATGTCACCAACTCACAGACCCGTAGGATACCTCAGGTGGGGTGGGACCTCAGAATGTCATCTATTCCAACCTCCTGCTCCAAGCAGGGTCATGGAGAAGTTTTTAAAACGTTCCTGCCTTTGAAAAGCAGAGCCTCCGTTAGCTGTTTCTGGATCAGCCCTGCCAGAAAAAACTTAGCTGAGAGGCTGGAACAGATTTTTGAAGTGGTGTATCATTCCCTTCAGATAACACAAGATATGTCGAGTAACCTGTCCACATTTCTCTCCTTCCCCTCTGCATTTCTGATTAAGAACATGGGCTAAAGGTTTCAGAAACAGCAAAGAAGCTTAAATTCCACTGGCTTTTCAGAGCACTTGAAAATGTCCATATCAAGTCAGAGCATGTGGATGATTATCCTGGGAAGCAGCATCCACCTGTGTTGAATGCAGAATGCAGCAAATGCAATGGGGTACTTTCAACACCAGCTGATTTGCCCAGTGGCATGAGGTGTTTCCTGGACTATCAGGATTTCTTCCACAATGCAAATGCACTGACCTCTCCTTTCTGCAAATTCATTGCCCTTCTGAGCCCCGACTTGGATACAGGGTGAGAAGTGGGGGCATAGAGACGTGAGAAATGTATTTGAGTACAGAGAGAACATCATTGAAACTGCTTTCTTTTCTGAGCTGATGCCTTTCACTGGGGCTCAGATAACTTGATTTGGCACTACTCACTGCTAAGTTTTCCATACCAACCGCAGCTGAGCTTTGTTTAAATGAGGCTTGCTGAAGCTGTGCTGAAAGTGAGTTTAAAGGTTCACAGTCTTTGGAGTGGATCCAGGCAGCTCTTTGTGCCTTCAACTCCCTTAGAAACTGTGGAGGGCTGGGGGCCGGGAGAAGATTTGCATGAGCAAGTTCTCCCCCTGGCTCGAGTGCAAAGGGGAGCAGTGAGCAGCGGCAGAAATTGAACATCATGGGCCAGATTCTTCCTCCTCCTCTGGGCCCTCTTATCTGCGTTCCTGCTATTTTGACTTGATAGCACTCAGTACACATGTAAATGGTGGTACAGGATGCAAGCAACAAGGAATCAAACATCAGCAGAAGCAGTTTTAGGGATAAGAAATTATGACACCGGCTTTGTATCCCAGGTTGTGGTGGTTGGACAGGAGGACACTAATTTTGCTCAGATAATTTAAGTAGCAAGTCACCTTTAGCCCCTGTAAAGAGCCCCTACTACTTTAAGCTCAGCTGCACCTGTGGTGTTGAATGCCAGATGTGCTACTTGCACAGTGCAGCCACTGTGTAGACAATACACTGCATGTCCCCCCAGCTTTCTTCTGCAGTAACTTCCTTGCTGAGGAAACAAGCTGCTGAACCAGTGTGAAAGTATTTTTATGTATCTGTGGCCCCTTTGTTCTCCATTCTCTAAGGAGAAAAAGAGTCTGGTCACCCTGTGACCTTGAAGCCCACAGACAACTTCGGATTTATACAAGAAATACCACCCAGGCTAGAAATCGGTCTCCAGTTTGAGTAGAAGAAGGATTAGTTTAATAAAAGATGACTTTACCTTCCCCAAAGGAATCATCTTCTTCTCCGCGTGCAGTCAAATCTTCTTGGGAGTGCTGCATCGTGGCAAAGACACAACTCAGAGCGCAGCCAGAGCCGAGTGCTTGAACCTGTTCCTACGCTACAGCTCGACTGTTTCCTTTCACCCGTTCCCTAAACATTTTGGTGGTAACAGCTTCCGCATCTGCACTTACGAAAACAATCTCATTCATACAAATGACGCCTCTTGTTTTTACAATCAGCCTTTGAGATGAGCTTTGAAGTGGGGTGTCCTTACTGCTGGGAGAGAAGCTGATTTTGAGAGCAGAGGCAGGACAGGCTCAAAATGTACCCTGCCCTGTTGCTGAATGCCATGGCTGCGCAGCGGCAGCCCCGGCAGCCAGGGTGTAAGAGTTTTGCATATGAATGGCAATGTTTTCTGGTGGCAGACGTAGAGCCGGGGAACAACTCACCCTGCTCGGACTGCAGAGCAACCCCTCCCTTTCACCCCAGGGACTGTGTGACATGAGGAAACCCCCAAGCTCTCTCAGTGTCATGTGTTCATGAAACTAATTTTTCTTTTAGCACAGCAGCAGTGACATCACTTTCTCACCCACGCTGGGGTGGCCCATAGCAATGGACATGTGGACAAACTGGAAAACCACAGGTGATGGCATTTGTCCCATGGGCAGATGCCTTGGCAGGGACACGATTCTCACAGTTACACTCATCCGAGTCACAGTCTGTGGTACACTACCCAACCTAAGGACCTTCCTGGTCAGGTGGACAACAGAACACCACCAAAGTAAAACTTGCTGTCTGCCAACAATAGGCATATTATTTATTTCTCTCACTGCTAATTTGGCATCACACTGGTCCATTCTGTCACTATGTGTCCTGAACTTCATAAAGCAAGTTGACTCCTTTGTGTCAGGTCCCTCAGTTTATGAGAGGACCTTACCTACAAACTAACTTACTCTAAACCTGTACAAAAATACGTTTGGCCTTTAGGCAGCGTCTGAGCCTTGCACAGCCCTGTTGTCTTAACTGGCCCACTCAGGGATATTTTATATATATGTCTGTCCACTGCTGGGCCTAGGACAGGCAGTGCCCAACAGCTCTGCTATCAGAAGTTAGAATGTAATGACAGTAAACCTGAACTGAGCAGTGATTACTCAGTTGAGTAATTGCGTGTGTCACCACACCCTTGGAAGCGAGACTCCCAGCACAGCAGCCGTGTTCGCTGCAGCTTCCGGCAGATGAGTCACAGATATAATGAGCTCTTCTCTAGTTATTATGTTGGGATTTTTTAAAGCTCGCCCAGTGGGTGTCTGCAAGGCACTGCACAACTTAAACTAAAGATGGGGACAAGTCCATTTGAAGCACCTGATCTCACCCCAGCCCAGGCCATGTTAGTTAGCAAATCCTATGGCAGCACTTTGGTCATCATAGGAAGGTGAAAAGATCCTTCCCAGCTCAGGCACAGCCTTCCTCTGGGTGCAGGGTCTCTCCAAAGTGGTGCTACATCCCAGCTGCTCATGCCTCCCCCTTGCTGTCACATCAGGTGTCTTGGTTGCACAACCTGGGAGTTGCCACCTTGCCAGGGTTGGGAAGCTGTGTTTTCCCAGGTGAATGTGGTTGAAGCCAAGAGCATCCCCGGACTGGTTTTTGGTGGCGCATTGTGGTTTGCCTGCTGGGTTGTTCCTCTGCCATGGCAGGAAGACTCCTTAAGGAACTCCATTCCCAAAAGGCCCCCTTCATACTTAGCTTTGCTTTAAAATGATATTTGTTCAAATCTCTGTGAACATGACAGCTTGGCCCAAAGGGCAAGAGAGAGGACTTGTTTCTGGCCCTGCTGGACAACGTTGGGGAAGTCACTCCCCCTTTCTAGACATCCTCCCTCACCCTTTTTCTTGCTCTGCTTATTTGAAATTATATTTTCAGGCATCTAATCTCTGATTAGATGTTAGCTGCTCCCTATTGTGCCCAATGAAATCATCCTTCTGTGTCAGTATGGCCTTCCTGTCATGGTGCTGAGTAGATGGAGAAAGTCATAAAAAGAGAGAAACACCATTACTGGGTGATGAGGGGAAGCAGAGATGAAGAGGGCATCAGCAAGAGAGAGAGGTTTGAAAAGAGGCATAGTAAGAGACATGAAAGCTGCAGAGGAAAAGCACCAGTCTGGAGAGAAGGGATGCTGGCACAGGAGGCTAGGACTTCTCCAGGAACTGCCTCCCGGGGTCAGGGCTGGGAACCAGGCAGGGGCTCCCAGCCCCTGAGCTTGCAAAGGCTGGCAGAGCCAGCACTTGAAATGACTGCTGGGGGTGAGGGAAAGGAGAAGTGCTGAAGGAAAGGCAGCCACAGGGTGTATCTTAAAGCTTCCCGGCAAGACCCACTCCTAGCAATGGGCAGCTGCTACCCATGGTTTCCTTGAAACTGCAGGAAGTGGTTGGCAGAAATCTTGAGCCCTTGTAAAGTCAGTGGCTAAACTGCCCCAGGGTGCTGTGGAGCCTGTCAGTCTCTGAGGACCGGGGACTCAGAGGCTTCTGCTCTGTTGAGGAAGGTGTTTTGGCTTAGAATAAGTTGCAAGATGAATGATGCTACAAATACAGATGTGAATACTCAAACCAAACAGCCCAGCAGGAAGAATCATAGAGAAAATACAGCAGTGCTAACTTTCCTGCATGGTCCTGCAATTGGAGCTCATTTGTAACTCTGGGCATGGGAAGTTTTAGCCATGTACCACTTTCTGCAGAAACGTGAAGGAGCAAGCCACACTGTCCTGGTTATTGTGGCAGCTCCCTTTTATGCTGCATTTCCCTGGGACTTGAAGCTATTTCCTTACCCACTGTTTTCAGTCAGCCTCTCCGGATGCCTGTTACCTTGACAGCCCTTTTTTCTTTTATTTTCAGGAATTAAAAGGCATCAAAAGCTGTCCTCTCTCCCGAAAACAACTGTCACCAGAATTAACACACCAGTCGGGCTGGTGATGAATGGTAATGACTCAGCCTCCACTGCAGATGCACAAAGAGGAGTTGCTTTGATTTGTTCCCGTTTGCCACATCGTCCCTTGACGGCAGCCTCACCTACACTGCTCGCAGCATGTGATGTTCCTCCAGAGACCTGTCCCCCGGGGAGCACAGTGCTCCTTCCCTGGAGACAGGATAAATTAACACGGACAAAAACAGTCCACCTCACGTGGATGCCCGGGTTCCCCTTCTCCCTGCTCCGTCTTTGCCTTTGGGGCAGCAGGATTTTGCCCTGGCAGTTTGTGTGGCCATGTCTTTGCTGCTTACTGATCTCAACCTTCAGCCTAACAAAGTGTCTACCTCTCTGCTTTGTTTTGCAGCATACCCGGGGTTTTTCCCTTCTGTACCCACAAGAAGTGTTTTTGTCTCATTCTTGTTGAGTGGTTCTGAAACAGTAACTTCACCTGTTGGCTTATAAAGCCCCACTCCACACACACACAAAAAAACCCCCAATCAATTCTGCATCCACTGCAAAACTTTCACGTGCATATTTTCCCCGTAACCACATCTGATGCTACTCTCAGAAAAAAGCCACCACCCGTCTTCTAAGAACCTGTCAACAAAAAGCAGGGGAGCCTGGGGAAATGTCAAAAACAAGGGTGGATCAAGTAAAAGGAGACAACTTTTACAGCAGCTTCTTTAAATTACTCCAACTTTACTCTTCTTCCCCTGCAACTTAATTTATTACAATTTCTGATCCAGGAAAAGGTCAAGTGTTCTGATGTTTTATCTTCAGATACAGGACTAAAAGTCATTCCTAATGAAGAGAAGTGTAAAAAATTGTGCCATTTAGAATTCAACACTACCTTAAATTACCAACACCTCCACAAGCAGCAGGAGAGATGAAGTTGGCCATGTTCTGTGTCTGAAACAGCTCTGCCCCATTCACATGTCCTCCTGTTCCAGCACTAGAAAGATTCTCAAGATACAGAAAGTTGCGTGTCACAGGGGTAGTTAGTGCCCTGCTTTGTTCTGAGGTTATTTTGGGAGTGAAGATTGCATTTGATGTGATAATCTACATGGAAAACAAGGAGGGGAAAAAAGTGATAAATGAAGGGCAGATGACTCTGAGGTGGAGACAGTATGAAAGACAACCTAGAAAAAGGTGGCTGACACTGGTCAGTTTGGGAAAGTGAGTGTTCAAATGCATTTGGAGTACTTGTAAAAGTTTTGCTCTGGATATTCCTGCAATGTCAGTCCTCCAGCAAAACACGCTCCTCAGAAACCTGATAAACAGAGTTACAATAATTTGTCTAGTTGTTAAATCATTTGCAAGTTACAGGGACTCCTGGGACTTAGATTCTGTTTAGACAGTCTATGTCAGTGTCTGACTGAGCTTAGTGTATTTTTTTCTTTCCAACTCTTGAAACTTTTCACACTTTTTTTGCCAAAAATACAAGCACACTGTTTTGTTTGGTTTTTTTTTTTTTTAATAGGGATATTCAGTTCCAGAGAAAACCTGGGAGAATTTCTCCCTTTTACTGTCCAGAAGGAAAGTCAGCAGGTCAGGCTGGTAGAAGACATGACTCACTGCACACAACTCCACAGACATCAGGAGCCCTGTGCACAAATCTTCACAAGGCAATGAAATACACACCATGCTTTTCGGAGAGCTGAAAAAAGGGCAGGCTCCAGGAACCATTCACACAGAAGAGAGGACAGTGGTTCCTGAGGACCCCTGTAGTACATTAGCTTTTTGCTCAACTCCCCAGCAGACACAGACAGCAGTGAGCAGGAACCATGGAACACGTATTGTTCATGTTGTTGGTGCCTTACTGGTGTCCACTCATGTTCCCCACCCTGCTGTCAGCAGTGAATCCATCACATGCCACAGGGGTGAGTGGCATTTGTGTCCATTCAGGTGTGACACTGCAATCTATAACACTTAGCACATCCCACCAGCCCATCAAAGGTGGCTTTGGCGTCTTTCAAGACAGCCTTTTTTCATTCCAGTATCACTTGGCCTATTAATATTCTCATAGCAAAGTATTATTTCAGTTCAAAGGGAGGAAGCAAACCATGCTGGATGAAACCCCTACAGAATGAATATAATCTTGAAAATTGTATTCAGTTAAGTAGTTCCCAAGTGGCTCATTATCAAAAGATAAGAAAATGGTCAAGCATGGTTTTACAGGGCTCAGCCTTGGATCTGGTATTATTCAATATGTACTTTAATATCCTAAATGATATTTAATATCCCAGAATAGATATTATCACACTTATTACAATTGCAGATGCCAGGCTTCCCAGCATTTGTACACTGGAGGACAGAATCAAAATTCAAGCTAATAGTGACAAACAGGAGAAGCGGTCTGGAAGCAATTAAATGCAAGAGAATGATCTGTGAAGTACTGTGCTCCAGCAGGAATAATCCTTATAAATGCAGGCTGAGAGATGGCTTCTCTAGTAGCATGTTTCCAGAAAGAGGGCGGAGGCAGCAAAAGGGGATTCAGCAACAGCACCCAAAACCAGCAGACAGCTTGCTATCAGGTGTGATCAAAGGCAGAGACACAAAACAACTCAGGCAGTGTTTGAGGTTAATAAGGCCTCTGCCAAGGCAGGACACAGCTTTCAGACATCTCAGTTCAAGGAGGATAGGGACTGTTTGGTGATGTTCCTGAGGGGAACAACCAGGCTGTTCTGAGGGCTAAGAAATGGGAAATTAAGGAAAAGATTGGAGAAACTGTAGCTACCTCATTTGAAGGAGAGAGAACAAATACAGGAAATGAGCAGGACTCAAGCCCTCTTCTTCACCTTTGTTGTGAACAAGGTGTCATGAAGTGAGACTGCAGAATGGAGGAAGTAAATTAGGAAGCACATTAGGTAGCAAACTAGCAGAAAATAGGAAGAAGTAAGTTAGGAAAAATCACTTTCCAACAGCCAAGACAGTGAAACAGCAAGAGAGTGCTTGGGTGAGTCAATGATGCGTGAATCAGTCAGTGCTGCTTTAACCTACAATGCATATATAAGGCTTTTGAAGAACAGAGCAGAAGAGTAGCTATTGGGAATAATATAAGAATAGTTGATTCTGCCTTAGGGGAGGGCAGTGGGAATGGGGGATCTCTTGAGGTTAGACTCAGTGCTGTTTTGAAAAAGTAGCTGTATTGAGTAAGACTGGATTTCTACTTGTTAGATTTATTTCTCAGTTACACTTAGCCAAGTACTAAATTCTCCCATTGCTTGAGGGGTCCAGCACATTCCATGGCTCTTGACTGGGATGGGAATATTTTTGCTATTTCAAGCAATTTAAGTATCCCTACTGTCTTTCTCCTGTAAGAAATCTTCATGACTGTTTGCTTTTGCCTTCATTCTTTCTTCCTAGTTTTTTTGTCACCTATTCCTCTGTAATCTTGTGAGGTCATTGTCATTCTCAAAGAATAGAGGATGGATTTTTCATCCTTTGATGACTAAATCCCATGGGTTTCTCTCAGAAGTACCTCAGATTGTTTCTATAAATTGTTAAAGAGAAGCATCCTGCATCCCATAAAAACATGGTAGCTTGCTATCCCCAGCATAACCAACAACTGCTCAATCCCGCTAAGCATCAAAACCTTATGTCTTACCAAGAATTAGATATCAACTATATAATCCTTTTATCAATGTGAACAAATTCTAAAATTGGCCCAAGAGGTCTAGACAATATTCTAATACCTATGCCAAAGCCACAAGACCATCCCAATTTTTTCTACCTTAATTCTTGTTAATAATATTTTTCTTGTCCAATGCTAACTACCGTGGTGTTGGAGGAAATACAGGCAAGAAAGTAATCTCATTGTTCAGCTGTATGTCTTCTATCCCAGGCAAAAGATATTGCAAGGTGATTTGCAACATTGTTTTAGTAATATTTTAAAAAAGATAAAAGTTCCCCTTCTTTCCCTTTAGGCAGACTACTGGAAACAGACTGAAAGCCCCAGGTCATTTATTTTAAACTCCCAGGTCACACTGTCAAACAAATGATGTCTGCGGATTAATGCCTTTCCTTCACATTAATAATTCTGCTTGTGGACTATTCAGTTTGGGGGCCTTTACTGATTTTCATTGTGTACACTGTGTTTCCAGTTTCTTCAGCTGCCAGAAATTCAGGAGCTGGCCTTCTCCCCTAGTCTTTGCTTCTTCCAGCTCCAACCAGCAGAGTTCTTTCTGCTGCCAGGAGGTGATTCTCGACAGAACTGATCCTGGGTATTTTGCAAGACAGTGTGGGTTTTTTCCTTTGCTAAAGGGTTTTTTTAAGACATTCTCCCATATTCCGGCAAACTGAGGGTGAGATGGGCAGCTTCAGTTGTGAGATGGCTCAAACCCTGCCTGGGGCTGCTCCCAAAGGAGCAAGCGTGTATCTCTCAGGCAGTCTGACCTAGCTGCTTCCATCTCCAGGACACTGCCAAATCTCAGCATTTCCCCCTTGCCTACAACGCATTCTTCTCATCAGTCCCTAAAATGCTATAAATTACTGTTTAACATCTCTCTTGCAGAGCACGACTTAGCAGGGACTAATGGACATAATGAATTGCTGGTGGAAATAATGCTGCAGGCAGAAATATGAAATTCAGGCAGCGTGAAGAGTGGCTGCATAGGCTGTAAGGATATCAAAGCCCAGGAATTCCTTTGTTTGGGATCCCCCTGGCCCCCCAACTTGAGCTGTTGTTAGATCGCAGCACCACAATTAAATTACTTAAAGAAGCTAGATTTCTGGGACTTTGCTATGGGATACTTGGGATTGAAGGGATAAGGGAAACTTGTCTGTGTGAGCGTGGTATGTGTATGGAGTGAAATGGGGGACCCATTGGTTCAGTGGAACTTCCCCCTGCGAGGGGGCTTCGGTGTCAGCTGTTAAAGTCTCGGGTGGTGGGAGTGTGACTGTCAGAGTGGCATCCGAATGGTCAGATGAGAAAGTTTCATTAACACAGATTCCATATCTCCAAGAGCTGAAACAGCCTCAAACCTTGAACTTCCTCTATTTTGTTAGAAGGCATCACTTCATTGTAGCTCACACAGGCAACGGGAAAGACCGTGTAACATCAGCTTCACCAGTGAGGTTGTTTGGTTTCAAGCCCAATTCGTTTTCTGTGAAAATTTTGCTGATACTGGCCTTGACTTAGGTGCTATCTCCCAGGCCATATGTCCCTGACACCTGGTGCCAAGGTCCCAGGGAATCTGAGCATTTAATCCTAGATAGTGGCAATTTGAGCACTCAAACTTTTGATCCTTACCCAGTTCCAACCCATACACTGCAGGTGATCACGGCACAGTTAGTACTGGGGTTGTTTTAAGACTGGGCCACCTTGGCTTTAGAAACAGAGCTGTTTCCAAAGGATGGATGAGCTCTCATATTGCCTATTGTGCATGTGTCAGCAGAGGAGAACACTTTTGTGAACAACAAAAAAAGATAAATTGAGATGGGCCTATTCCATGCATTTCAGGTAGCCTTTTGAGAAATTGTACTGAAAAATGTCCCTGTTTTGTGTTTGCAGCCTCTTGGTACATTGGTAACACTACGGGATCGAGTTCTCCGAATAATTGCAACAGCAGGATTTACTTCTCCTTTATCTGAAGCCCTAGGAAAAAGCATAGCTGAGAACGGAACCTGTGGTAAAGGAAATCACACTGTAAGGCGTCCCCACCCTGTTTGCCTTCCTCCTTGAGCAAGTGGTACAGGGCATGTGCAGGGGCTGGATGTGCACAGGGCTGGTAATAGCTCTCCTGGAGGGATTGCTTCATTTTTGCTTGTACAAAGTAGGGCAGAAAAGAAAAAAAATTTTTTAAAAAATTTGTTAGCACAGTGTCTCCCTTTTTGCAATTTGTTGAAGCAATTAGCAGGTCAGAAACAGTGTAATGACCACAGTGTAGCAGACCTGTATTTGGCATTTTTGGGTTTGGTTGCTTTTAACTGAAGAGTAACAGTTCTCCCTTCCCTAGAAAGCACAAGGGGATCAATTGAAGGAATGCGGATTTGGGGTCCCTCAAGAGACAGTAGTGAAGAGACACATCCACATCTTTCAGGAAGAAATTCTGGCAGCTGGGTGGACAAACGATAGCATTTGTAGAGTATCTTAGAATGAGGAAATCTCTGCTAACATTTGCATGCATCTACAGTTCTCTACTCTGAAAATACAAAGTAGTTTAAGACAGGAAGCGAAGAGCAGCTTTCCCACCTTTAAATAATGGCAGCTGTTGGCCATGGTATCCCAAAAAAACTTCACTCATAAAAGGTATCTAAAACCTTCCACTGTCTGTACATGGCCAGGATTTTGGGTCCCTCCTGCTGCATTGCTGCACTAATGCTTAGCTGGCTCAGGGAAAGATCACCACCCACTGCATCAGTGATTCTTCAGCAGCTTTGATTTTGCTAATCAGCCTGTCTTTCATCCTGGCCTTGTTTGCTGAGAGAGCAACTTCAGAGAGAGCGGTACAACACAGGAAAGTAAAAATAGTAACAAGAGTTTCTGCAAAATGTGGCACTTCATGAAATTACTTTTCTTCCTGTTTGCATCCCCTGAATTTTCTTCTTCTAGCAAGTTTAACTCTTGTTTAGAGACCACACACACACATATTGAAGCCAGTATGAGCTTCAATTCTAAACAGGAGAGGACTGTGGAGTTAGTTTCTCACAGTAAACAAAAAATGGCCCAGTCCGATGTTAATGAGATTTAGTATTTTACACAACAGGCAATTCAGAAATAATACTCACGGCTGATAGAAAATAACATAAGCTGGCCAAAAAGAAGGAAAACCAGAAACAAACAGCATATCCCTGTGGGTAGGGCTTTCTTCTAGGACAGGA
The DNA here is from genome assembly GCA_013400955.1 of Drymodes brunneopygia. NCBI lineage: Eukaryota > Metazoa > Chordata > Aves > Passeriformes > Petroicidae > Drymodes > Drymodes brunneopygia. Next base: position 50,789 of record VZTZ01015617.1, on the reverse strand, counting down.
CAGTGTGATGATTGATATAATAGCTTTGACACAGGTTTCAAGACTGCAGAAGAGAGAAGAAATTGATGATAACAAAGTAGTTATCTGCACTGAGTGACAAAGCAGCTACTGTGGAAGACACACCAGCATGCCCTACTTCATGCTCTCTGCAGAGAGTGCTGCAAAAAATACTGTGAAAAAATTTGGGGGTGGGGGGAAGGTATATTTTATCTCATTTTGACTTAATGTTGTCCACCCAGTCCTAGAGATGGGCAGAGAGATGATACTGCTCAGAGAGAGTGACAGGATGAAGCAGCTGAGTGAGGACTGGCTGGGTGAGCAGTGGTGTGCCTTGCCCAGGGCACAGCAGCTCATCTTTCCCATCACTGTGGTGTGAGACAGAGCCCCAGGAAGAGCCTCTCCCCAGCCCTCACTGGGTGTCTGCCCCCTGCCACAGCTCCCTTCCCTCCTGCTAGACCCCAGGCTGGTGTGCAAGGGAATGGTACCCCTCCTCCCTGCTCCTCTGCAGAGTAGGGCCAGGATGAGAATAAAATCAAAAGAAAAAAGGAATTTTTCCATCATGCATCTTAGCAACCACACCTACACAAAGATCTAAGTATAAGATCTTTTACCCCCCACCTTTCCAAGCAATTAGCATGCTGAAATGCAGAAAGAAACAGGATGGCAATGTCAAAACCAACACGTAGGAAGACCATTTCCTTTTTGCAAGCGTTTCACAGTGTGGACCAAGTTGGCTGGAAACAATTTCTGAACCTTTCTCTTCCCCGTGGAGAATTGCCTCTGCAGCAGCTTTGGTAACCCTCCAAAACTGCCTGCTTTTGGTGACTGGCACTCTCCTGGTAGCTGATGCCCAGAAGGTCTCACATTTTCAAAGTAAGAAACCCCAACCCCCATGGACTCTTCTCCAGTGAAACTAGGTTGCTTAAAAACATCTGAGAAAGGTGGAAAAGGAAGCCTGCCTGTTTGAAGTAGATAGGCTGTCTTTTGGAGCAGAGCAGATAAGAAAGGCAGCTGGTGACATATTCAGTGCAGCGCTGGCTCCCTCTGAGCCTTCTTTTGTCGGCCAGATTTTAAATTAATCTCAATCTGGTCTCTGAATCTTGCTGGCAAGTTTTCTGGTAAATTTAAGACTTAGAAGAGACTAAAGAAAGATGCTAGGCAGACAAATTTATATTAGGGTTTCCAGGTGTGGCCAGCATTGCCTGGCAAGTTATTTGTGAAAATGGAGGCTGCTGTGAGAAATGTGAGGAGATCTCCTCCAGAGCCACAAACCTCCTCTGTGCAGGGGGAGCAGGCAAAACCCCTTGGCTGAAACACAGCCAGGCCTATGCAGCTGGCCATGAACCAAATCTTGTTACTCTCATGAACTGATATTCAGGGCTTGCATTTTGAATAAAGAGTTGAGTGAATCCAAGCCCTTTGGTTTTGCTGTGTTTTCCTTCCCAAAAGCAAATAATGATTTTTTTCCTCTTAGCATCTGAGCAATGTTATTTCCACCCAAAAAGTATGCTGTTCCAGCCTGCAGTTGATGAATGGAGCAGACAAATTGTAGGGGGGATGTTTCTGGGGGCAGCATGGAACTGGAGGTGGGAAGAAAATACCTGAAGGAAACTCCTCATACATGTATGAGCCTTCTCATACATGAAACCTCTATAGAGTTTTAATCTTTATTTCTTCGTGTGTAATGAGATTTACCCTCTGAGTGCCTTGTCAGAGTGATAGCCTGATTCATTTTCTTCTCTCCTTGCACTACAAGGCTGGGACGCTGCCTAATGCCAACTCACCCAAACACCCCTTCCCAGAGTGCCCACTTGTCCCTGCACTGCACCTGGGGATTTGTGACTGATTAAAGGAAAGCAAAAGGTCTCCTCTTGAAGGTTTTAATGAAATTCCCTCTGCTCCTCACTTGCTTTAGCATTTAGGTAAGCAGTCCCTCACTGCTGTGTTTGCAGGCCCAGTTCTGTAAGTGTGCCTGAATGTGGCTGTTTACATTTTCAAGGCCAAAAGCAAACTTTTGAGGCATGCAATAAGCCTGCAATTAGGACTTTAGAGTAGATTGTGTTTTAGAGAATGAAATAACTTGCAGAATGAAACACTGAATTTGAAGTTGCTAGATGATTTTTTTCCTAGTGGTCAAGGGTAAGCATAAGAAGAAAGAAATTCAGCGTAGGAGGATCACAAAATATGTTAACAGCATAACAGCAACAGAAGGACTGACCCAACCCTATGAGTTTGTGGATTTTACTTTCTTAATTGCTTTTTAGAGTGAGACCGAGCTACCAGAGCAGCAATACACTGAGCTTTCAGCCCATGCACTCTTGTTCCTTCATCTCTCACCTTCAGTGAGAGTCACAGCCATGTGACTCTGCCTGGCTCTAGTGAGCTCGAGCAAGCGGGGGTGAGGGATCCTTGCTTGCTCAAGCCCTCTTTTCTGGAAACAGGGAAGGCAGAGGAAAGCTGAGCTGCACAGGATAGCCACCATCTGTCCGACCTGACTGTGGGTGAGTTCTCAGCCCTCAGTTGCTTGCTCCACAGCCCCATGAGCAGAGCAAAGTGACCTGAACAGGGACATGTGTTCCTAAGGGGCTGGCTCGTGCTGGTGAGCTTCTGTGATCCAGTCCCAAACACAGACTGCTCTTTGTTAGCTGGCCTTTCCTAACATATACATGACAGTAAAATTGCATTCATTAAAAAAACTTGCACAAGCCAGAAGCAGAAAAATCACCAAAACACCCCACTGCACACATTTGTCCCTTTGGGGATGGGAAGCAAGAATAAGGGGGGTATGGCAGCTGTCAGCCACAGTGCCTGCCATGCCACTTACCATGGGCATGAGCCCAGCTGGGAACCTCAGCAGAAAACAGAATACAGCTCCTTGCAGGCTTGCACAGTGCTCAACCTGAATTTGAGGGAAGTCCATTGGGCAAAGCACTTTGCATAGGAGCAGAAGCATCCTAAATGTCAGGGTTTTCTTTATCTTCCAATTCGTAGCCAGTGCTCGGGAGATCCAGGCACACCCACTGTGGGCAGTGCCCACTGCCTGTGGATAGCACATTACCTCTTGATCTAGGCGCAGGAAAGGCATCACAAAGCAGAGCTGGGCACTTCTCTTGCCTGAGCTGCATTTAAGATGTTGCTTTCTGTGCCCTAACAGAAAGAGGTTCCCAAGAGCACATAAATATATTATAAAGCAGCAGAACACTCAATAATTAATTTTCAGCAAGGAGAAGGTTTTATTTCAACTGGAATGACATAGAAAGCCTTCTGAAGTCTCACAGTCTGTACATGAAAAGCTGAGGTGATTCAGTGCAAAGACTGTTGTGCAAAAGGCTCAGACAATATGACCCGACCCACATGCACTGACACCCTGACTATATTTGGCAAAAATGCAATTTTCTGTGCAGAAAGTACAGAATACACCAAGCAGCAGATCCCTTTTCAGTTCTTTGCTCTTACTTTGCAACTAGGAATGGTCTTCTGGGTCTTTCCAGAGGATCATCCCACTTGTTTTCACCAACAGTGAGTGCTCTGCTCATATGTGGTGTTGCTCCCTTTTCATATACAGTTGACGGGTAGTTGGGAAATTGAGTATTTAAAGTGTATTAAGGCAGGAATGGTTGATTTATGGTTGATTGCTGCTACTTTGCAAGTGTTGGGAACAGCTAAATAATTCCTTTGATGAATTACCCAAATACAAATGGAAGGATTCACTGTCTTGGGACAACTGACTCAAATAACTCTAGCAAGGGACAAATAGCTCTTTTCACCAGCACTTCGAGGGGCAGAGGGCAGTGAAGCAGCTCTGCTTGTGCCAGGAAGATGACTACATGCCATGGCTAGTTTAAGAGAACCAAGAAAAGACATATGAGATTTGCTGAAAACACATAAAACCTTCATGAGCAAGGATAGTGCCACAAAGTTGGTTACTATGAGAACTTTCCTGCATGCAAATTTACACAGGATTCTCACTGAATGACTAACAAACGACTTATGCTAAATTTCACTCCTCATTTATTGTCTTTATCTGTTGCTCAAAACCCAACGTTGGATAAATAACTACCTCTACACAGGGCATTAATTTTGTGACTGAGTTTTGTAGTGCTTCCACTCTGTTACTTTGTCTGTCATCCCTGGCAAGTCCTGCCACAGCAGTACAGTTCAGCATCAGGGTGACAGGGCAATGCACACAGCAACTCTTCCTTGTGCAGGCAGCACCTCCTTGCACCCCCCCTTCCTCGGCTCTGCCCCACCACACCAGCTGCCAGCAGGATGTGCCAGGGACACCACTTGTCACCTGAGGGACTGAGAGAGGCACGAGAAAGCTGAAACAGCCATGGAGGCCCCAGATCACAACCTAAAAATACCAATAAAAGCCAGTTTCACTGGCTCCTGGTGCCACTGTTGAGGCTAAAGCCAGGGAGTTTTCATGTGAGGTTGGCATTCCCTCACCAATTTATCCAGCAGGTGTGGAAATCAGGGATGGAGAGGTTCTCTTTTTCTGAGCAAGCTGTAATTAAAATGCAGTAATAAAAGCCTGACTACTGTGTGACTGTGGGCCAGTAGCTGGGCTGGTGCCTCACAGCAAGGACTGAAGTGAGCTCGTCCCCTTTGCCCAGCAAATCCAGCAGCAGCCCGGGGTGTGAGGTGCTCCTGCTGGATCTCACTCCTTCAGTTTCTGTGACAGTTACAGTAGCTTTTTCCCAGTTGCTCTTAGTCTGCTGATGTTCCTGGTGGGAAGAAGCCATCTCTGTTTCATACCAGCCTTCTGTGAATTTTTATGGCAGCTATTTTAGAACTCATTTCAGTGAGTTTCCTCAGATTTCTTGAGTCTGAAATGCTATGTGTTCCTGTAATAAGGATGCCACTCATAGCCAGGAGCACTTTTCCTACATTATTTATTCATTATTCTATGTGATGAATGTGGGATGTGTTATGAATCCATGGTAGGAGATCTGGAGGTAAACTAATTTGCTTTTAGTACTATGTGATTAAAAAGAGACTCTCTGCTTGCATAGGCAATGAAGAATTCATAGGAATGAATTTCTCTTATCACCAAGATGGTGAAAAACTTGATTCCTTTCATTTCCTCCATCAAGGAAGCAAAGACTGCCAGCACAAGCACATACAGTGGGCTCTATTCAGAAGATACAGAGTTGCTAGACTAGATATGTTCTCAACACTTGCAAAGCGAAGAGCCAGGAAGTAGGCATTTAAAGGATAACATCAAATATTTAGGAGATAATATCTGCACAGAGTGTAAAATGAAAGATTTAATCTGAGTCTTACCTTAAAGAGCTGGGTTTGTTTTCTTGTCTACTATCTGCTGTTCAAATTCAAATGAAATGTTAGAAGGTATTACATTTGGATACAGGCAATAGAGAGTTTAAAATTTTCTGCTTCAGGAATGTTGTCACTCAGGGTTTTGTTTCTGTCTGTGACAGAAGTACAGGCCTTAAAAACCAGGTGAGATGGTCAGAAACTTAATGCAGGTTTAAAAGGGGATAAATGAAGACACATCTTTTTGGTTTCTTTGTAGTCCTACAGCTTCACCTTACCCTTCCAACAGAGGGCCCCAAACCAAAAACCCACAAACCCCAGCTCACTTGATAAAACAGCCCGCCCTTTCTGACGGTGAGCATATGGCTGGCATTCAGGAACTCCAGGGTGACAGACATGTAGCAACAGGACTGGTGTTCTTTGGCAAGGAGGATATCGGTACCTGCAGGCAGTACCAAGACTTTTGCCTGGGCATGGAATCGAGAACAAAAAAAAGCTGGTGCTGCTTGGAGCACTGCCAGGACCTACACAGTATCTCAGAACCATGGAGATGAGAGGAGCAGTCAGATGGGCATGACCCAAATAGCCAAGAGATGGCAACACTCTAAGGCAGAAGGCTGTTCTTTTCCAGATGGACGACGCACTCACTGCGATTCAGTAATCTGTCACTGGAGGTATTGTGCACCAGTGTCCCAGGGGACAGACTGTGAGTGTACTGCTGGGAGCACGGCTAGAAAATATCCTGCATGCCTTCACTGCTTGCTCAGCCCTTCTGTGCTCAGCCCTGGGCTCTCCCTCTGCTCCTCACACCTCTGCCTGGCCCCACAGCCCTGCTGTCACCTGCCCTGGGCAGAAACACATTCCCAAGGCCAAGGACTCAGTGGTAGTTGTTTTTGCCTAGAGCTTTCCTCTGCTTTGCTCGCATGGTTTCACTTCTGATCATGTTCACAGTGCTCTCTTTAATGCATTGTGGCACTTTGTTTCTCAAAGTATTCCTTGCACAGCTATTTTGCTGAGCATCTTAGTGCTGAGGAAAGAACAGGTACAGGAAGATCCAAGCGTATAATGTCCTTTATTCAGTTGTCCCTGGAGGCTAGGAAGCCCCCAAGCTTCACATCCCAAGCTGCACAGAAATAACTGCTTTGAATGGCCTGATGCATCAAAAATCCATGCTGGCTGCTGTAGTGTGTCTCTTCTGCTCTCAAGCCATGGACAGGCCAAGGAACCATCAGACACAAAACAATGTGGATTGAAACTGAGACTTTGAAAGGATGCAAATAAAAAAAAAATTAAAAAAAAAAAACAAAGAAAAACCAAAACAACAACAAAAGAACCCCACCAAAGGCCCATGGTGTGAATACAGAGCTGTACAACATTGTGGTATACAGTTAATAAACTTATCTTAGAATCGAAGACTTTTTTTTTTTAAAAAAAGGTCAAGTTTAGCTAACACAAATATAGTATGCTGGAGAGCAAATGCAAATCCAATGAAATCACTGCTAGCCAAACACCAGCTCCTACTGGCTATGCAATCACTTAATCTCATTATGGGCTGGAAGCATGGTCTTCAGGAAGACAATTTATAATTTGTAGATAAATCACGGGACTATAGAACTGCAGAAGCAGAATGAGAAAGACCCACAGGTACCACAGCTAAATCTGGATACATCTTTGCCAGATTTTTCTGCTGAAGGAGAAGACAAAGAGAAAAGGGACAAAGATGGAAGGAGTTTGAAGAACTGATTGTGTAGCATCAGCCAAATTAAGCTCCTGGCTCAGGTAAGCCTCAGCAGCTGTGTGGGAGGCCTGAGAGAGATACCTCCTGACAGAGATGCTGAGACCCTAAATGAAAGTTATAGTTCACCTGAAGGTGAAAATCTCTTTCTCAGAAAAGATCCCAGATAACTTTATGACAAGACAATTTGTACCATCTCAGTGAAGTTAAGCAATTTACCAGTAGAGGCAAAAATCACCATCAGTCATAATTTCCTCTTGATCTGAAACTCTGGTCATGTGCGGAGCTGGTAGGGCCCATTTCACCAGCAAACACTCAGCAGTCACATAACTTTTGTGAATATTTGAGAGTTCAGAAAACTCAGGCACAGATGAGGAACAGGTTTACCCAAAAAGGTTTGTCATCAGACAGATCCACGGCATTGAATGGAAAAGAGTGATTTCTTGTTGAAGCCACTTGGCAAAATGTCCTCTCAGGGCAGAAGCTGAGCATGGTGGTTGCAATTGCCAGGATGTCACTGCCTGACAACAAGTTCTCTTCCACATGGAAAACATTTCACTCCTATTGACAGTAAGTCAGTCTTTAAAGAGCAGGAAAAATGTTTGAAGATGACACAATAAAATAAATACAAATTACTGCAGCTTGTGCTCAGTTGCCTTATGCAAATCACAGAGTGTGTTTCACATTGTGTGCCCTCTCGTTACAAAATAAACCCTCAGCAACTTTCCTCATCAGCAGAATTTCAGCAATCCAGGAAAATAAAGTGGACTAAAAGCTGAGAATCTCATTCATAGAGTAACTTAAAAGGAGAAAACGTTGGCATTTTTTTTAATTTTTCTTTTAGCACAACAACAGCCTGACTGTAGAAGCTGCACAGCCAGGCGGTGAAGACATCATTCTATGATGATGGGGATGGGGTCCTGGCCTGTGATGTGTCATGTGGAGCAGCCACATCTCCTCAGCAGGAGATGGTGTTTCTGCCTCCATCACCATTCCTGTGGCTCAGGGAGGAGATGAGCATCTGGAAGCTCCCGTCCTGGCTCCTCCTGTATCCTGCATGGCATCCATCACACACCTTGGCACCATGCTGGGAGCTGTTGCTGACTGCTACCCTACACTGAATGGGGACATTTGTTAAGGACAGAGGTACAAAGGAAAAACCTAGAAGGCTAGAAAATTAAAATGGGGTTGGAAGAGACAGAATCACAAAATCACAGAATTGATTGGGTTGGAAGTGACCTCTGCAGATCATCTTCTCCAATCCCTCTGTCAAGGCAGGGTCACTCAGACCAGGTGATGCAGGAATGCATCCAGGTGGATTTGGTATTTCTCCAGAGAAGGAGACTCCACAACCTCCCCAGGCTGCCCAGTGCTCTGCCACCTTCAGTGTAAAGTTCTTCCTAGTGTTGACGTGCAACTTCTTGTGATTTTAGTTTATGGCAACTGCTCTTCGTCTTGTCACTGGGCACCCCTGAAAAGAGTCTGGCACCATCCTCTAGGCATCCACCTTGGAGATATTTAAACACATTAATGAAAGCCCCTCTTCAGTCTTCTCCAGACTGAACAGGCCCAGCTCCCTCAGTCTCTCCTCATAAAAGAGATGGTCCAGACTCCAAATCATTTTTGTGGCCTCTACTGGACCCTCTCCAGTAGCTTTTTGTCTTTCTTGTACTGAGAAGCCCAGAACTGGACACTGCACTCCAGATGTGGCCTCACCAGGGCTGAGCAGACAGGGATGATCACCTCTCTTGACCTGCTGGCCACACTCCTCCCAATGCATCCTAGGATACCATTGGCTCTCCTGACCACAAAGACACATTGCCAGCTCATAGTCAGCTTCTCATCCACCAGGACTCCCGGGCCCTTCTCCACTTTCTGGTAGGTCAGCCTCCAATTCGTGGTGGTACTTGAAGTTGTTCCTCACCAGGTACAAGACCCTGCACTTTCCCTTGTTGAACCTCATTAGAAGGTTTATCTCCACCCAATTCCCCAGCCTACAGATGTTACTCTAGACCTGCAGAAGTTACTTCTTCTGCCCCAAGGTGAGACCACTCAACACAGATGTTAGATAAATTATTCCCTAAGACCTTGGGTTATGGGGATCTCAGCCTTTTTCAGCAGCCTGTCCCATTGCTCCATGGTCTCCACCCTTAAAAATGTTGCCTAAAATCTAAGCCAGTTCTGTCCTGCAGCAGTTGAAGACTAAACATTGATGCAATGTTTACTTTTAGCAAATATGTTGAATTTATGTACATTTTAAAGGAAATAGATTGAGTAGGGATTTTTTTCATTATATTTCTTGAGCAAGATATTTAGGAAGCTCTTTCTTGCAATAATGTCAAGCCTTCCCCTGAATTTTGTTGACAGTCACTTGTCAAAGGGACAACGCAAGAGAAAAGATTGATTCAGGGAACAAAAATGTCTACTTGTCCAAAAGAGTTATGGTTTTGGGTATAACATCCCCTTTCTGAACTTAAATGAATGTTGTGGTTTCCTATCACACCCTCAGCTTTACGACAGGAATGGGCTGCAGAGCAGAAATGTCTGGGGTTGTGCGAAGGGGTGGATGCAATGTGTTGGTCAGACAGGTTCACTGCAGGCTGGCTGGCTCTGGGACCCCAACCAGGTAAGCAGAAAGATGACTGCTATGTGTGAGCAGCCCCCTTGATGAAACCAAAGCACAACTGCTCCCAGTCTCCCAGCCCAGTGCTGCCTGGCACTCCACAAGCAGCTTTCTTCCTGTCCCCAGTGCCCCTCTGAGCCCTGCCAGGGGCTCCTCCCACATTGTCCTGTCCTGACCTCACAGCTGGGTCTGCACAAAAAAAAAAAAAAAAAAAAAAACAAAAAGAAAAAAACCAAACCCAAATGAACCACACCTGATACTTGTTGCTGCCAGGAGGGGAAGTTTGGGATGCTTAAGTGTTGCTGCAGCCCCTGTGCTTGGCACTGGTTCAGCTCTGCTTGTAGCTGGCCACTCAAGATAGCAAACATCTGACATCATGCTGTACATGAGATGTAACAAGCACACAAGCTGCTAGGAGGTACAGGTCACGGCAGGGAGCAATCATGTCTGGATGAAGCAGTTTTGATATGGTCTTGGTGGGAAAACTCTTTTTGTATATGCCATAGAGGGGCAGAATATATGCCATTTTTGGTGGCGAATGAATTGGTTAATGCAGCTGAATAACATCATGAATCAGCTGTTGCTGATGAGTTTTCATAAGAAAAGGAAATGCTTTACATAAGTAAAGGCTTACTAAAACTAGTAATAAAAGAAAACAGAAGACAGGGAGGTTCATCTGTAAGCCAGCCCATATTCTAGGATGTGCAGTGCCCAGCTGCAAGAGCTAGAGCTGTCCAAGTAAGTGCAGAGAGATGATGCTATATGGTATTGCTTTCACTATTTGCTCCTTAGAAATGTCTCACTGAGAAAATCAAGGGGACTCATAAAATAACAGTGAGTTGTTTATTTGTATGACTGTCCCAGCAGGAGAGTACTGGTTTGCATACAATTTGAAATCCCAGGGGGGACAGGGTATAAACCAGAGAATGCTCATCCAAGATTGCAAAGTATGTTCCAGCAACCCTAGCAGCTCCCAGGGGAGAAAAACTCTCATAAATGATTGTTTTACTTGTCTCACTAGTATCACATGGAGTTCTTGACACAGGGCTTTTCTGTGCATTATCAAGAGTTTGGCTGATATAAAATGTTTCTTAAAGCTTTTTGAAAGCGATTTTTCCATGGCAATAAGAGGAAGGATTTGGAATGACTTTTAGGACCCCATGGTGCTGGCTTGCTGCATGAGGGTGTGAAGCTCAATTTCTGTAAGAGACGGGAATGCTTATTCCTCACTGGCACATAGTATGGCAGAGCTATTGATCTCTGACTGTGTTTGAGCATTTTCTTTAGGCTCTCATTCAGTGCCTGGTGGATGATGCAGTGCTCACCTTGCCATGGCACAGTGTCATCAGCACCCTGGAGAAGCAACCTCAGCTGCTCCCAAGGTAGGTAAATTAGGCACCCTGGGTTTACTCTCTGCTTTTGTCTGCAACCTTAGTACCTCACATTCTTGCCTGCTCCATGGGATGGTCAGAGCTGTCAAAGCTCTTCTCCTAAAGCCAGTTTTCCATTGTTTCTCAGTTAGTCTCTGCCTCCATCTCCCTCAACATATCTATGCAAGCACACTTGTGCACAAAGCGTCATTTTGGTGTGTGAAGTGCTCATTGATCCAAGATATGCTACAGATGTTCAGAGAGTCATACTACAATGTATGCTTCCTATCTTGTATGCCAGTCCCTGCATTTAACTCAGGCTATGGAACTTAAGTCTCTGAGTGTTTGAGTGCAAATGAATCCATGGATTACAATGCCTGAGTCTCAACAGGATGAATGTGTGCCGTGCAATGTTCTGCTGTGAGAGCCTGGGTATCCAAGAAAGAAGGCAGAAGCCAGCAGTTAAGAAAAGGTGTTAAAAAAAAATCATCAAATGTGTAATCATCCTAAAGTACACCAAGTTCTTCCCCATTAAGGAAGAAGAGCCCCAGGATCAGCATAAAGATTTGGGCTGTTACATGATGTTCTCCATCTTTGAGTTAATCTGTGTGCCAGGAGCAAAGGCAGCACAGCTGTGCTGGAGCTGCTGCGAGTGTTTCCAAGCCGTGTGGCTGGCAGGCACTGAGGGGAGTCATCCTTAGCAGCACAGCTGAGGACTGAAGGCAACTCTGTGTGAAGGGATCTCAAACCATTGATGCCCTTGCTACACATGGCAGGCATTTCAACAAGCAGTGAGAAGCAGCTGCTGGGGGAACTCCCTCAGGACACCCCAGCTCTATAGGGAGCTTTCAGGAATCAGGAAAGGACATTTATTACCTATTTGTTCTATTGCATCATTTAGGGACAATAGTCAAAACTTTTTTATACCCGTGTCAGCTTGGCTCTTCTTGGCAGAACTTAGCAGCTTTTAGACAAGAAAATTCTAGGATTGTTTATTAAGATTTATACTCCAAACCAGATAAAGTTAGAGGGGTCATCTTTATGTGTAACATGTGGTATATTAATGTTAGGGGAGCCAGATTCCAGCAGTTTAAACTGTAGCTACAAAATATGTGCCTCTCCTCAAACTGAATTTCTGGAGCAGCCCATGTAACTTTTTGCTCAGTCTTCATTAAACGAGAGAGCTCTGGACTCTATGGCCTGTGTTCACAGATCTGAGTGTAACTGTATGTAATTTCTGACTGTGATAAAGAATCTTTAATGGTAAAATGCACTACAGAAACACAACAGAGATAAGATCAAAATAACTTGAAATTGGAACACTTGAAAACTTGGCAGAGAATCTGCTTAGGAAGTTTACATGGCAGGGAGGAGTGTGATCCCCAAATGCTGGGGATTACATTTCCAAAATTACAGCAGGGATATGCAATAACAACTCCATAATATTTTGATTAGGAAGGAAGCAAATAACATACTGTGGGATGCTGCTGTCATAGCAAACCCCTTGGCAACACCCTCTTAAAAAAAACAAAAAGGGAAAAAAAGGTGGGGAAAAAGGAAATCATCCCACTCCTTAAAGACAGGTAGGGGTAGAAGTCAATGCTTGGAGAAGGCATTTGCAGGCTTTCCTTCCCTTACTACCATTTGCCTCTTTGAATCCATCAAACAGAAATCCATGTTTACAAAAACCCAGTTATAGCCAAGCAGAAAAACTCATCTTCAAGTCTGCTGCAGCCAGCGATGGTTTCTTTGGGATCTAACCCATCTAACAGGCTTTCCTCCCCTTTCATGGAAATTCTCAATGTTCTGCATTTCTAGTCAATCTCATTAACTCAGCACACACCTTTCACTGGCTCCAGGCTCTCACACAGTGACACAGTGACACAGTGACGCAGAGAGAACTCAGTTATAATGATCACTTGTGATAGTTTCGGGGTTGAGGACATTTTGCGACTGAAGCTGAAGATGCAGCTGCAGCCGGAACTGTTCTGGCTTTGTGGGCTGACTTTTTCTTGAAACTGGGGTGTTAAAATAGCACTATCAGTTCCTTTCTCATGAGTGCCCATCACATCACCTAAAATAGAAAAATGTCCCAAAGGCCATGTGTCTGCCCAGGGCACAGCAGGAAGTTGGTGTGCTATTTTTTCCAACACTGAAATATCAGCACTCTTTGCATCTGGGTTCTGTTTTCATACTGCAGGGCCTTTCTTGATGCGTGTCATGACATATCTTAAACATTAAAAAAATCCCTAATGTAGGTCCACAAAATATTTCCAAATACTAGACTGGAAAATAGAAGCCATAATTCTACTATGATTAAAAAATAACAAATGCAACTGACAAACGGATTTCATAGCACACAGTAATTCTCCCATGTCTGACCCCAGTTAATCCCTTAATGTGATAGTTACCTATTTCTTGTGTGTATGATGGGGGCTAATGATTTAATCACCCTTTTTCTGTATAGCATTCCCCATTACTCCATGGTTACAAGCCATGGCTTTCTCTTGAGATATCTAAAGGATTAGTAATGTTAGGATAAACTCCGCAGTATTATTCAACTCCCAGTACCCGACTTGGTTTTAATCTGCTGCTTCCCACCTGAAGAAGAGCTTCTGTGCCCAAAAACATGTGTTTTGCATTTTCAGTTATATCTGTAGGCTGAAAAGAGAAGGTCCCCTTCAGTCTTGTCTCACTGCAACTATTTGATACTTTGAACTTACTAACCAGCATCATTGTTGGCTCTGAGCAGTTTTAATGTGGGAGTGAGAATATGTCCTTCTCTCCTTTGAGAGACAGAGCAACTACCTTACAGTGAGAGAACAGACTAGGAAGATGCTGAAATTACGATGAGCTAGGTTATATTCCTGACCCCTCCATTATACAGTTTATATAATTAGACATAATGACAAAGTTAGTACTTGGTATTTGGCATCCGGTCCTCCCACAGATTTCAGCAACACTGTGGATTTGTGGCTTTTCCAGCTTCTCTCTAAGTATTCTTATTGCTAAATACTGAACGTCAGCAGTTAGCAAGTAAAACCACTCACAGATATCCAGCAGGAAGCCTTCCAATCCAAACCAAATGTTTGGTCTTATTTTCGACTTCTCAATACTGTCTTTTAGCCATAACTAATCTCCTTGTAGTAGGTCACAAGACAATACACTGTAATAAAAATTACAGTTTTTATATCATCCTCCAAAGTAAAAGAGGCTTCAAAGTTAATTTTACCAGTCCTGAATCCCTCATAACTATTGTTGCAATCCTAATGAAGTGGCAGAGGGAACAAAGGGGAAGGAATATTTTCAGAATTGCAAGAGTTGTTACAAACATAAGTTTAGGCACATAAAAAGAAAGTGAGTGAAGTGCAGTGAAAACCTACTGCAAAGATCTCAAAAAGTGTTGTGAAATCAGAATTTCACCTGCTTTCTTGTGTTGTCTTCTGTGCTTGTGCATAACTAAGGCTAAAAAAGGCTACAAAAACAACTAACACCAAAGCCGAACAAAAAAGAACAAAGGCTGTTTGACCCATAACTTTGGTGGAACCTGCCCTTGTCAGTCCCCCAGCACTGTTGAAACTTGGACTAGCCAAAGCTCCTCGAGGGTTATAGGCACCAGTATTTTCACCAGTAAGCACACCCCCATGACATTTCACCACTGACTTCCAGAGAAGCTACCGAGTATCTCAGTGCCTCTCAGACATGAGACCACTTTCAGTGCAGCTGCCTGGTGTCCCCAGGCAGTAGGAGGAGGTTCCTTCACAGGATAAAGCCATTTATACAGGCCTTATGGTGGTCCTGTCCACTCTGCTGTTGACACCAGCACTCATCTACTCCCACAAGGAACCCATTGATGGAGCTCAATCACGAAAACCTAAGCTTACAAAACAATTTCCCCCGAGCAGCTGGGTTTTCAGGGTGGGCTGTTGGACTTCTAACACAAGCACCAACATGTGCATATTGCACATGCACAAAGCAGCTGTGCTACTGTGTTATTCAACATTTACAATTGTCAGGAATGCTGGTCCCACCTAAATCCCCTTGTAGCTCTGGGCTTTAATTAGCAACATGTCCAAAATACTTTGAGTGCTTCTGGAGGATAGCTATAGGTGCTTACAGACAATGCTGGATGGTGCCAGAAGCCTTGTCAGCAAAGGGAAATGGAGCTGGGTGTTAATGAATGTCACGGGTACTTAGGCTCACTCAAACAAGCTAACAAATTCATTTCTATCGACATCTCCATTTATAGCTTCTCTGTGTATTTAACAAAGGAACATAGTTGGTAAAATAATGACAGCAAAAGACAGGACTTGCATTAAACTGTTGTGACTAATGAGCATGAAATCAGGAACTGAAGGTAATGAGACCAAAGTCAGCTTCCTCCCGATCATGCCAAACCTTGACCACAGTAATAAGGAGGTACAAACTGAACAAATGTGGAGGAGCACTAGTGTGAATAACTCCAGCTGCATATCCCAGTGCATTTACTTTCCACTTGTGCGTAAAGCTCTTCCCTGTGCAGGAAGAAAATCAGCGACCCTTTCCTGGTACCCAGTGCTGTTCACCGCTCTGCTTTGCTTCCCTCATGCTTTTCATCCTTTTCTGCTTCTGAAAATGGGTGTTTCTAGGATACAAACAGTCCCTGGGCAGTGGGTATCTAGCTGCCTGCATGGGTACAGGGCCAGCACTGAGCACCCACACTGCAGCTACCAGCAGTAGCCAAGCTCCTGCTGTGTTGGGGAGCTGCTCTCTTACAAAAATTGCAGCTCTCAGAAAACATCTCACACGAGATGACAAATGCCTTCCTTCCAGGCTGACACATTATCTGAACAAAAATACATTTATTTAACCTATTTTGCACTTTAATTTGATGTACTGCAGCATCCCAGCATGGTTTTTTTGGCTTCAGTTGATAATTGTGCTAATTTTTCCATCTAAATTAAGCTGTGTAATGCTTCAGGACAAAAACAGTCACATTATGATGTGTATTAGGATCATGTTGTACAAATATTATGAGCAAATCCCGTTGTGATGATCATCAGCGGCCTCTCTCATAGCAAGCAAACAGGAAGGCAGGAATTTTTTCTCTGAAGAGTCAGGAAAGGGAGCTGGAGTTGGTCCACCCAGGCACAGCAGCTTGAAGGCTCGTTTGTGTAAGGCTACTGGTGGCTCGTCCTCTTGTCTTCCCCAAATGTGTTTCCCTAGACCCTATGTAATGGCTTGGAAAGAGTCTCACAGAGACAAACTTGTCCCTCTGAATTAGTGGGCAGGAGGTCACATCATCTCTGAGAAGGTGAGCATGAGATTTGAGCCTAACAGGGGGTGAGCCTGTAATGAAAGTGGTCTCTGTAGGAGCCAAACTTTGGTGACCCCTGGCTAAAAGAAGAGTCTGAGTAAGTTTTGAGAAGGATTGTTACCTTTCAATTTCTTGTTTCACGTAGCTGCACAGGAGATACACCCAACAGAGAGCAGAAACCTTGGCAATAACTGCAATGACTGCAGAGAGAACTAGCTTCTGAGGGAAGACCTGGATCCCCTGTCAGTGGCATTGAAATACAGGCTCCTCCATAGGGGTCGGCAGTGATTGTTAACTAAGGAGGTCACAGCAAGTTTAACCTTTGGCAGACAGAGCAGGATATTTAGTCCTTTGTCCCTTTATGGCCTCATCGAAACCAAGGATGGGAGAATTACACCACTCTCCCTCAGCTTGACAGGGTGGTTTGTTTGCTTTGGGCTCCTTCACACTCAAGGACATAAATGCCGGACAAATTCTACATAATCTGGGCGTAGCTGAGCACCAGACATATCACACTGAAAGTCCCAGCCCCTGGAGTACCTTATTCTCTTCCCCTTCAAAGAGAAGAAATATTCCTTTAGGATACTTTGGGATTTTGTGCTGCATTTTTGAACCAATTTCAAGTCCACCAGTGGGGAAAATAAGCAGTCACAGTCTCTGGTGGGACTCACAGGGACTGGAAGGAAAAGGTGGCAGGTTTATCTCACAGGGCAGGGAGCATGGACCACTCAATCCCCAGATTGTTTGCTGTAGCAAAAATGTGCCACCAAAGAGCCGTGACCACCAGACTTGCTCTATATTGTGTTAGTAATTAAAGTGGATTTAGCAGCACATACAGGTTTATCAAGCGTGCAATTGATTTGCATTTATTGAGCCTTATCCTGCTTCCAATTGGATACTTGCAATACCAACCTGCATATTTCTCTTCAGACATACTGTTTCTATGTGACTGAACAATCCTCATGAAGTAACTGGGACAAAAAAATGGCCTCATTTTTGGCACTTTCTGTGGAGAGCTTGATTAGAGAGGCCAGGCATAAACAACTCAGCATCTCTGCCCCAGCCACACTGTAGTGTTTCTACACAGATGAAATCGTAAGTTGGACACACATTTTTGCCTTGAAGGAATAAATGCCCCCCAAATCCCATCTGCCACCACAGCAAGAGGGTTTTAAGCTTCTGCTTTTCAGCAACAGCTAGAGCAAAACCTGCAAAAGAAATGAAAAATCAGAGTAGAGAGCAATTTCAGGAGGGGGATTCTCCGGGGCTGTGCAGAAGGGCAGCTTCCCCACTCCTCTCCAGGGGAAGGTACAGCACCCCCAGGTCCCCCCTCTCATGGGTATGCCCTCCAGAGCACCTTGCCAGTCCTCGGGGCACACACAGCCTGGTCACCTTGCTCACGTTACTGTCACATGCACACACCAAGCCCATGCTGGAAAACACTTAGGCTTAGAAGAGCCTTGAAATCTGGTTTTGCCACTGTCCATTTTTTCTAAAGTAAATTATATTTAATGAAAATACCTGAGACACAAAGTACCTTGTTTTCATTTTAATTAGCAATTATGGTTGCTAATTAAGGCAATACCAGAATAATTGTGTCATAGCACAAAGGTAATGCCCATGTTTCTCTGTGCCAGATAAACAAGATTATGATCTTCAGCCATAGTCCCAGAACAGATAATACTCTACCAATAATTTTTGCAGGGCTGAATTTAACGTGTGTATGAGAAAGAAGAACTGTGCTGCTTTTGATGTATGGTGAAGGCCACCATGTCATATACAGATGGAGGGAGAGATCACAACCGTCCCTTGTCTTAGAATTGAAAGACAATTAGCCAAATAATCATCTTCAAGTGATCTCACATTCCTCGCTTTCTGTATTTTTCAAAATCTCCTTTGTATGTTAAAATATGTACTCTATCTTATATTTATATTACATATAAAGTATAATCTGTAATTCTGTTGGTATGAATTTTCTTTGTCTAGTGCCTTCACATAGACACATCTTTGACCATTTACCCAGGGAAGCACTCATTGAACAAGACTGATTTCCTGCAACCAACTAAATAGTCTTTTTTTTAAGAAGTAAAGGAAGGCATATCCTCCACAAAAGCTAATTCATGCAGCATGACTCTTTGAATACCCGGTCTAGCAATACACAAGTGTTGGAAGTAGCACAAAAGATCCTTGAAAACACTTCTAATTGATTAATTCAGCAGGGTAGCACCATGGAAATGATTGATTTTAGACTACCAGACCTCCCTCTGACCTTTTTACAGCCTCTGTTGATGGGTACTTGAATGGAAAAAATTTAAATACAAATGGCAATATAACAATAGCACCCAAATTCCCATAATTTTAATTTATCAAATTGACTGCAACAAGTCTGAGATGCCACAAGGACCAAAGCTTTTTTTAAAAAATGTATCTTTAAAATAGTGAGAACTTTAATGTCAGTAGTAATGACTGATCTCAAATGACTGATCTGACTCACAAATAATACATGACTGTGTTCTTCTTAGCTAATGATGAGGTGTAACAAACCTGGTGACAATGACTATTAGAAATAGAAAAAAACACTGCAGTACATTACTTTGAGGTCATAAAAAAATTGAGGTCATCAAGTTAGTTTCCTGTATAATCAGGATTTATTGCAGGGTTTGCAAACCAAACCAAGGGCAGGTACCTTACCAACAATTACTTAAACTGAAGCTGCCCTTATTTTGCCAATCAATGTAAAAAATGTAAATAACGTGGAAATAATATTTCTGCCACTCATCTGGGGTTTGGGGACAGGTGATAGCTGCACTGAAGACATACAATAATGAAATTACAAAATAAAAGGGGCTATTTCTAAGTGTTTGACCCTTTAGACTAGACTCAGGCAAACTACCACTCCAGCTCCAGCCCACCTTCAGAAACCATGCAGAGCTGCAGCAAAGGGAAGTGTTTTTCCTGCTCTTCCTTTGGCTAGATAATGTTTGAACATAGTTTGTGGGTTTAAAAATAATCATGGTTTTTAGAAATAACCATTTCATTGTGCTTCCAGAGTACTCATGTGAAATATTGGTGTACTGATGACAGAGGAGGGAGGCAATGGCTGTGAAGGAGACCCTTCTCCATGGGAGAAAGATCACTGCTGTCTCCTGCCCTGAAGTAAACCTCTTCTTGATGAACTTAGGGCTTTTTGGAAGCTCCTTGGCTTCCCTGGGCCCCTGTGCTGAGCCAGGGCTGTGGGGTTGATATGGATTTCACACATGGATGTCTGCAGGGACAGCTGAGCAGTTGAGGGCTCAGAAGGGCAAGCAGGACACTTCCAGTCCCCAATTTGAGAGAAAAAGCAATCGTTGTCCTTCCTGGCAACCCAATCTGATGTTAAATACATATCATATGCTTGGTGGGACCTACCTAGATTAACAAGGGAAGCATGCAAATTCATGCTCATCAAAGGTATTAGGTACCTGCTGCTGATATTTGCAAAGGGATTTTGGTTTTTTGACATCTCTTGAGGGTCTAAACCTGCTAATGTGATTACTCTTCACATCTTTCAGTGGTGGCTGGCTTTGACCAGCTCAGTTGTATTGTCAGACCCAACCTGTGCCATCAGGACCTGCAACTGTGGAAAATGTCACTAAACAACTTACAAGTGTTTTTTCAGATATCATGGCTGGGGCTTAGTCAGGCTGGCAGGGACGCAGTTTTATATGCATTTGTTTCAAAATTTACCAACTTGTTTCCTGCAATCTCAGCTTGGATTTATATTTGTATTCAAAATCTCCTGCCCTTGTGACTCTAATGCAAACTGTAAAAATTATTCACAGAGAGTAACCAAGCAACATCTGCCCAAGCTATGAGCTGCTTGAGGAAGTGTCACTGCTGACATTCCATGTCCTCTCTTCCCTGCCCCACAGAAATGCATAGTGAAGAAGGGGAGAGTATTACCTCAAATGCACCTAAAACGTTTCCAAGCAAATGACATAAGCAGAAAGCATTTCAGTCTGGAGTGAGGAGTGGCACCTCCCAGAGAAGTCCATCCTTCCCTTCTATCAGCTGGCCCATCAGCTAAGAGGGAAATACAGCATGGCAGGCTCACAGGATTGCCCTGGACTGTGAACCAAGCATCTCCTGGGGAAATTCCTCCCTGCACATTTGCTGCCTTTCTCTGTGGCTGTCGGTCACAGTGCAGGGGCATCCACTAGCTGGCAAAATACTGTGATGATTTTCTCCTTCTCCTTTATGCCCTGACAGCTTACAGCTTTTCAGCCGCATGTCAGAGAGAGCCCAGGCTGGCTGGGCTGGGCTGGGCTGATTAGCTCTGCATCCCACCTGCATATTGCACAGAAATGGGATTTTCCTATGATCCTTCTTTAGATCCCTCCTGTTTGGGGCCATGGCAGCACACTTCTCAATATTCAGCAGATAACAGTCTTCTTGGGGCTGCAATAATCTAACTTTTTTTCCCAGTACAGGTGCAGCACCATGAAAGTATGTACCTGAGCCAAGCTCCCAGGTCAGTCCCTGTCAGCAGTCACATCAGTTCATGAGACTGTACAAAGGGCAATCGGAAATGGTTTAATCAAGCTTACTACCACAAGCACAGTGTTAATGAGCAATAAATAGTTCACTCAAGAGGTGTGGGCTTACCTCGTGTATAAAAAGGACTAATAGAGGGATAGTTTTCATTACAGAGATATCATCAGCTCACACTCAGCATCAGGAAGATGGCAGTGGGGTTGAAACTATGTCCCTTCCAACCCAAACCATTCCATGACTGAAACAGAGGGTGGTCGGGCACTGGAACAGGCTCCTCAGGGAAGAAGTCACAGAACCAGCCTGACAGAGTTAAAGAAGGATTTGGACAATGCTCTCAGGCACATGGTGTGACTCTTGGGCCTGTCCTGTCAGGGCCAGGAATTGGACTCAGTTATCCTTATGGATCCCTTCCTACTCAGGATATTCTACAATTCTATAATAAAATGTGGTAGTTTCTCAATTCCAGCTGAAAAACTTGATGCAAAGCTTCAGTGTTTCTAAGAGCATCTGAGTATATTAAAACACCCCCATATGCATGTGAAGGTAAAATATTAATTAGTTAAGTTTTAAATTACACTGGATTTATCCAGCACTCTTGCACTAGAAAACCAAAGGAAATACAAATAATTATAGGCAAACTGAATTTCTCTGTCTACATTCTTCTTAGAAGTTTATTTTTTTCTGCTTCAGGGTGATTTGACATTTTTGGGTTAGATTTTAGGAACTCGGTGCGAAAGCCTGCTTTGTGCTGCCGCTCCAAACTAGAAATGATTCAATTATGCATCAGCCCATCCCTTCCTCAAAACTAAACCCTCTCAGATACTGAACTCCCTTCAATACAGGTTTTAAATAGAAAGGGTAAGTAGGGTAAAGCTGGTTGTGGGAGTTACTTTATCTTCCATATTTTCCACGAGATGGTTCCTCTGACCTGGCCAGACTCTGAGGTCCCTGTCTGTTTTTTCTGCTGCTCGGAGAGGCTGATCTTGCACTCTGTGGAGGATAAGGAGTGGGAAAAGGAGACACTTCTGCACTGCAGAGCTCTTCTCCCTAACTGTGGATCTATCTGCTACTCTGTTGAGATTTGGTGAATGCAAAAAAAGTTGTTTTAATATAAGGGTTCAAATTTCATTTCACATTTTATATTAAATAAAAAGGCCTAGTTTCACTGAAGCATGGTTGTGTGAAAGCATTACACGTTCATCTCATGCAGAAGTACATAAGAGACACTCATACTAAGCAGTTTTGCAAACTTGGTGACATGATTATTGCTATTATTTTACTGCAGACTTCTTCTTTGATAATTGGAATATGCTATTTTTTTTTCAATTTTGTCCTGGTGTTCTAAAAACAGTATGTTAAAAAAAAACCTGGAAATTTGAGCTTCATTTCTGTTTTGTTTTTGAATATGCTGGTTTGCATGCAGAGAATTTACCCCAGCAATTTGATTTCAGCATCAGAGCAAGTAGTGTAACATTTTTGAAAGTGGAGAGCTTTGCTTGTCACAAACACGAAGGCACCTTTTGTTTGGTTATGTTGGAGAACAACAGACATGAAAATTAGAAGTGGAGAGCTCACTTTAAAAAATTTGGCAACTCTAAGTAAAGTGAAAAGTATTTTTCGATTTTAATAACGTGATAGTAGTATGTCATTGGAAGTCTCTATTCCTCCCAGAATTTGTGTGATGCATACTGATATTCCCTACAGCTGTCCATCACTTAGAAAGTAGCTGCTTTCCATTATTTAATACAATGATTTACAAATACTTCCATAACGCAGATTCTCCTCAAGAGAAACACCCAGTTCTTGCCGAGGTGCAAGAGTTCAGCCGTGGGCGACTGCAGCCCACGCTGGTTTTTGAAGGTGACTTGCAAAGAGGACTTCAGGATCCGGTGTCCTTCTTGGAAAGCTGCCACCAGCACTTAGAAGCTTTGAGAAATGCAACTTCTACCTATGGCACAGGATCATAATCCCCAAAGTATTAAAAACCATTTCATCATAAACACCATGCCACAGTGTCTACACCAGTGACATATTTATCCTGCTTGGGTTTAAGTTTTCATGTGACAAGGGCTAAATTTGGTTCTTTTTCATATTTTAAAATATAAGTTACATGCTTTTATCTGGACTTCTCAAACCAGCTGCTCAGTGTAGTGACCACTCCATGCCTGGTGACTGTACTAATGCTTTTAAGGTGCTCATAGGTGTCCTGTGCATTTCTTTTGCCCTGATGTCCTTCACTCTGCACAGGCATAGTCTGTTCCTTCTCATCATTTTCTGTTTGCTTTCCAGCTTAGTTTTTCAATATATCACTCCTTACTCTGATCAAAAGGATTAACCAAGCTGGAAGGCTTAACAAAAGTAGACATTATATTTGGCACAGAGACACTAGTGCTTGTGCTGTGGACACTGTAACCATTCTGTTTAAATTACCAGCTTTGGAACAGCTCATTATTATTTTCAGGTGACTGCAAAATCTTTATCTATTTTGCAAAAAAGTGTTGAAACCCTCTTTAGGTTACTGCAACAGGCATTTGTCTTGACTAATTTTATCCATCTAAAAGTTCTGGGACTAGTTTAGGCTCATACAGTTCTCAGGTAGGAGAGGAGCAGATGGCAATACAGATTGCTCCATTCCCTTTGTCGTCAGAGCAGGAGCTGAGGGTGTTATGCTCAGACCTGGAGGTTGTGCTGTACCCTCTGTTTGGGAGATGTTGTGGGGCAGTTCTCATCTCCCCCATGTAGTGTAAGGCTCACACTCCAGCTCTAAGTACAGTCTAAGAGGGATTTAAATGACATTGGCCCTAGGCCCACTCAGGGATTTAATTCCTTTGGATTTATGTATGGATTTTATTTTACCAAAGCTATTTAGTGCAAGGCATTAGGTAATGCAGTCTGCTCTGGAAATGTAGGGCTTGTGAGTTTTACAAATGTCCAGCAGAACAGTGAAGTCCTTACTTTATGAATGTTACAGTTTTAATGCAAGGAAGAAGAGAAACATTTGGCTGTTGGACAGAATTATTTCCTTGCAGTGCCCCTAGTGCTTGGCAAGCGTAGTTTCATACCCAGGTGAAACTCATCCTAAGTCCCACAAGTGCTGGGAGAAGGTTGGTGACTGAACACCTTCCTTTCATTCAGCAGTTTTCTCTAAGATCAAGGCATCCTTGGCAAGGCTTCACGGGACACCTGTAAGCTTGTGCTGTATGAGAGTGAGGAGCAGTAGTGCCATCCCAATAAGAGCCATTGCCCCAGCACAATACCTCTTAACTGATGCTGACTGTGAGACTGCTACTGCTTTGCATGAGAGTTACCTGATTCAGCTGAGAAACGCTAAGATTTTGTTGTGTGCAGAAGGATGAAATGAAGGAAGCTTTGTTTATATGTTAAGCATATCATAATAAGGCAGAGTATAAGGAACGACCTCTTCTAAAGGAAGAGGTAAAACACAACAAACAAAATAACTATTGCTGCTGGTTTAAGTTACCAAAGGTTTTGTCTGTTTTCCTCAGGTAATTGCAGTGATCACCCATTTCCTTGGAATTCTTAATACTGGTACCAGTGATTTATTGCATGCTATACAAAGTTATCTACTACATTTTCATCACTAGCTGCCCTGCCAGGAGTTTGCTGCAGACTCACCATTAAGCTCTCAGGTTCCCCAGCTGTAATGAGTAACAACAAAAAAGTTCCACCTTTTCTGACATGCACCACAAAATGAATGGTCAGGGGGCGACACTAAGAAAAACAAAACAAACCGTACAAATGTTCTTGAGATTGTTTTGAAATACTTATTGATGTGAAACTCTCAGTACTTTAATCATTATTCAAAATATACCTTGAATCCCATTATGATTTTCCAGACATTGAAGGATCGAGTCTAAGCATCGCACGGGTACAGAATTAACAAAAGCTCTGTGGGAAGAGGCTTTTCACAGCCATGGGTGAATATTAGTCATACTTGCATGTTCTTCTTTCTACACGTCAAGGTCTGAGGAGACAAAATACTGTGCCTTGGATGGTTTTGAAATCCATCAATCTCCACTGGTCCTGAAAGGACCCCTGTGACTAAATGTTTTTTGCCCACACAAGTATCACAGCACTACAAGGGGCACATGCCTTCAGGTACGTAACACTATGTTTTCCAAAGAACATTTCCCTGAGGTAAGAAGAAAAGTACAGCTATCGCATATTGCATGAAGTCTACTCCTTTGCAGGAAAACAATCTCCTTCTCTCTTTACAAAAAAACCCACAATTTAAAATTACATTATTGCCAAGAATGAATAGGAAAAACAGCACACTTTTTTTTATTGCCATTTAAGTGTAGTTAAAATCCAGACTCGTCTATTAGCTTATAGATTATTTCCATTTATGAATATAAAAAATATTCTTACCGGCTTTCCCTAACACCAGCGACGCATATGTTGGGGTTTTTTCTATAAACCAATTGCACATACCAGAAAATAAGGTAAATTTTCATATTGTGAGGCTATGCAGCTCATGCACAAATTACGCTTTTGCCATTTTTCTTTTATACATGACATTTTTGCTACTGGTTTCTTTCTTTTCTCAAATTTTTCATGGCAATTGATTTTTTTTTTAGTTGGAAACAAATTGAAATACAAAGCAGACATTTTTCTTTCTAAATTGCACAGCCAGTTTGGATCAGAAATAATAAAGGACTGTTCACAGCATTACTTTAATAGACCTTGTTGGTGAGGAGAAAATGTGCCTAACGATGAATACTTAACAACATTTGATTAAAGCTTGCCATTGATTCCTTGCCCTAAATGTTACAGGTTGTGAAAGTACATTAGCACCAGATGATACAGCTTTTAAGGTCCATCCTTGCACAATAAACACTATGGCTTCATCCCAGATACCAGGCAGCACTCCAGGATGAGTTTGTGCTGATGACAGTCAGTGCTGGCAAGGGCTGGACCCAGGCATCGACCTGCACCTAGACCTAGACCTAGAACCAGAACCAGAACCAGACCCACCACCACGGGTGGCCAGGGCTCATGGGGTGAGCATGTGGACAAACACCC
The DNA here is from genome assembly GCA_013400955.1 of Drymodes brunneopygia. Classification (NCBI taxonomy): domain Eukaryota; kingdom Metazoa; phylum Chordata; class Aves; order Passeriformes; family Petroicidae; genus Drymodes; species Drymodes brunneopygia. The sequence goes on along the minus strand of VZTZ01015617.1, from coordinate 24,912 downwards.
TGTGTCTCGCCCCACAGCCCTAGCTGGGGTTATGGCTCTAAACAAGTCACTACATATTTCTGCTGTGGCTTCCCCAGCTCTTGCCTTTTACCAAATTATTTCAGCAATATGTGAAGAGGTACAGATGGGCCCAACCCTGCAGAACTGCAGAGACCAGTCATGACCAGAGATCTTGCAACCTCTGAGCATTGGGCTGGCATGGCAAGCCAGCAAAAGCCATCCAAAACAGCCCTTGGTTACATAGCCAGCAAAATTTCCCTATTTGCTGACCAGCATCAGGGACAGACAATCCTTTTGATTGGTGTGACCTCTTAATATTTTCTGTGCAAACCCCATCTGCTAAGATTCAGGAAAACCCAGAGAAACCTCCTCCCCACAGATCCCCAGGGCCTTAACATGCATCAGTGGCCAGAAGCCAAGTACATTTTGGGGAGTAGCAGCAAACAGCTGCTTTTCAGACTCTTCACTGTTTTAAGACTTGTTCCATGCAATTATTACTAACATGATCCAAGCTCAGCTTCCAGCCTTGGCATGAGCATGACCTATTAGCCTGTTTTCCTAAGGAAACATTATACACAGTGATCATTAATATTTTTTAACCCACTGGCAGCTTCAATCAAACCTAGCAGTCAGGCAGCAGTCTTGGAGACCCCAAGCTCCTACAAAGTTCATGAACCATACGTGTGGCTGGGACAGTGGAAATGGAAGGAAAAGCAGGCCAACCTGTATGAGACCTCAGAGAGCCCAGTGAGACTGAGATGCTGTGGATGACATGCTCCAGGAAAGCTTCGCAGTGTTTTTCCATCTGCATGGACACAGGAGTGTCCAGAGGAAAAGCAGATTTCAGTATTTCCAGTGTCATTTTTTTACAGCAGGATCATGAACCTACACTCTCTGTCCAATGTTCTCTGTTGGAACCAGCCCTTACTGCGAGGCGAAAACGAAGAATTAATTTTGTGAATGTCAGAAGCCTCTCAGAGGGTTTCTCTGGTGCCAGCTGCAGTTGCTTCCCCTTGGTTGGAGAGACAGCCACATCCAGCCAGGCAGTGAGGAAAATGAGGAAACTATTGCTCTCTATTTGAAAACATGCCTTTGTTCAAAGTAGTGTTTTTGCCATGAGCACACGTGCCTGCAGGGAGCTTCCTTCAGGGACTCGGCTGTAAAATGAGGCCACAAGGGCAGGCACAGAAGGACTGCAGAGTCCCCCGGCTGTTTCTTTGAATGGCTGCCTTAACAAGGGGGTACAATGACAGCCTGTGCTCATACAGATTTCGAAAACCAGCCAGCAGTAGCTTCCTCACTAGATTTTTTTTTTTTAATGCTAAACTGCACATTTTAAAACAGAAGACTAGCATGTCTCCTGTAATAGCAGCAGTTTTGCTGCAGTGCCTCGGCAGAGGGGAGCTAAAGAGGACAAACTGAGTCTGGGCACAAGGAATTTCCAAGGAGCAGTCCTTCTTCAGGACTGGCCTCAGCACAGATCACAGAAAGCTGTGCTTCTTCACTGATGCAGACTAAAGCAACCTAATTAAAGATGCCAGAAGTTATTTCTAGTAACAAAGCCAACAAACACTCTTCTGAGTTATTAGAATTTTTCAGACTCATTAAGAAACAAAAATAAAAAAATCTTTGTCCCATTCTTCTGATTCAGTGCTGCAATATTTCCCTAAGGCACAGGCCAGCTAAAAAGGGGGGCTCTGAGAGATGTGCAAAGATAGCACCATTGTCAACCAAAGAAACCTCCTTCAATTATTCAGAGCATCTGCTGTTCTCGAATTTCTCATTCTTAGAGCTCCAGCTAAGTGGTGCATTTGGCAGTAGTTCTTATTAACTCACAGGACAGCACAAGTAAGGAACATATGTATTCACAAGATAATTAATGCTTAAAGTGAATATTGTGGTAAGAAGTTTCCATACACATTTGCAAACTATCTGCCAAATACATATTTTATAAGAGTAGGGAACTTCATATGGAAAAGGAGAATGTAATCCGAAGTAGACAGGAAACAAAACTGTTTCTATTTTTCTACTTCATTAACAGCCAGAAAATTGACCAAAATACTTACAAAGGTGCAAACATTGAAAACCAGTGAACACAGCCTACAGTCAACCGGCAACTAGGAAAATCAGTCTTTCTGACATCTACCAGTAATATTTTGCATCTGAAAGGCACACTGGAGTTGAATTCATGACCAAACAAGATTTAGGAAGGTAGCTGTGAGAGCTTTGTGTCTATACTGCAATGCTATAGTAAGAAAAATTCAAACAGATCTTGTTATCTCCATGGCTAAACTAAGATACTGAAATGACATGAAGTTGATGCAGAGTTGACAGACAGCATGCTCATTTTATCATATTAATCCTTTTGCAGTGAATTCCTAATGGCATTCTCATTCCAAGATCCTTTTTACAAAATATCACCTTGATGGGAGAGAGGATGCTTCACTTGGCCAGCCAACCCAGCCCATCCTCCCAAGCCATTGCACTGCATCTCCTCAGGAGTGATCAGACACTACAGTTGACTGAACCCTCTGTTTCCTCAGTTGTCACAGATACATTACCCTTTCTGTGTCTCTGCAGAACTGCTGGCAGCATTTCTTTCCAAGGTGCCAGCTGAAAGGGAGCCTGAATAAATCAGCCAGAAGTGGATGGATCTCCATATATATGGTCTGTCAGGGAAGGCATGCAAACCACCTCAAACCATAGTAAAATGGTGAATAATACACCCCAGCAACTTGCAGTGTGGCTATATATACATTTATATACGTTTGTGTATGTATAGATATACACACACAAATATACATCAGTGATGTGCATGGCTTCTAACCACACAAAGGAGTGGGCAGGTTCAGAGTGTTGTTTGCACTGTGACACTTCACAAACCACCGATCTGGTTATGTTCCTTTCAATCAAACTTTTCTGATTCCTGGAGCCGGTCAAAAAAAAAGGAGCGGATATTATTGAGCATTTTTCCTTACTCCCCTTCCACTGCACAAACCATCCCGTCTTAAGACTCTTTTTAAAAAGTGATGAAGTTCTCATGCGTGTCAGGAAGAGGCCCTTTCAAACCATGCCGTCCCGAGGACGGTGCCCCAGCCGTAGCCCCGCACAGCCGGGGCTGCCCCGTTTTGGGGCTGATGGTGACAGAGCCGTGGCCGTGCCCTCAGCAGCCAAGCCCAGAGCCCCGTCTGGGGGCTGAGGTGACACTGAACTGTGGCCGTGCCCTCAGCAGCCAAGCCCAGAGCCCCGTCTGGGGGCTGAGGTGACACTGAACTGTGGCCGTGCCCTCAGCAGCCAAGCCCAGAGCCCCGTCTGGGGGCTGAGGTGACACTGAACTGTGGCCGTGCCCTCAGCAGCCAAGCCCGGAGCCCTGGGCCTGGGGAGGGCAGGTAGGCCCAGCCCCGCCGCAGGGTCTCGCTGATGGCGGCGGGATGGCTGCAGGCGCTGAGGGCAAAGGCAGAGGGGTGGGAAAAGGGGGAAGGTGCGCGGGGAGAGGGGACGCGACACTTACTGCAGAACTGCCTCCGCCTGACCCTGCAGCGCCAGAGCCGCGTCCGCACCCAGTGCAGGCACGGCGACAGGTCCATGGCTGGAGGGGCCGCCCGTGCCCGGGGCCACCTGGCACGGCCCACTCGCCGCCGGGCAAACCTGCGGCAGCCCCCGGCCAACCTGCGGGCCGCCGGCAGGATGCGCCGGGCGGCCGCGGAGGCCCTGCCGTCCCTTTGTCGCCATGCCATGTTTTATGCATGAAGGTAATTTCATCCCGATTCTCTGCGCCTGGTGTCTACGTGAGCTCCTGCGACGTGGAGGAGCCACAGCACCAGTCCCTGGGGAGAGCGAGCTCAGGGGGAGGCAAGGAGCGAGCATCCCTCCTGGGGCGGGGAAGGGGCTCACCGCAGGAATGGGGCCTTTCCCAGCCTCGAAGGAATGGGCTGAAGTTTACACACGTGTAAGCCTGCGGGTGCTGCGCTGCAGGGACCCTGGAACGAGGAGAGGTCCGAAAATATTAGGGAGCCCTGCAGAAACCCACGTGCACTCCAGCCACAAAATCATGGCCCGCGTTTGGAACCTCAGTCCTGCTGCTGCCTTGTGAGGAAACAGGAGCATGTGAGGGCAATATAGCTTTAGCATGTCCACATCAGTGCTGCACTGGTAGGGGTGGTCAGCATTTCTCACATTCTAATTTCAGTTTTGCTATATGCATTAATTCCCAGAGTACCCCTCACAACGCTGTCACTGCTGCCTGAGGCACTTCTTTCGTAACACAACTAAAAGGCCCCTTCTCCGATGAGTTCCTGAAACCACAGAATTTCTCAGAATATTCTGAGTCAGAAGGGATCCACAAGGATCATAAAGTCTTACTCCAGGCCCTTCATAGGGATTATTGAGTCCAAGTCCTGGCCTTGCACAGGACCATCCCCAAGAGTCACACAATGTGCCTGAGAGTATTGCCTAAGCACTTCTTGAACTCTGTCAGTTTGATGCTGTGACCACTTCCTCGGGGAGCGTGTTCCAGTGCCCAACCACCCTCTGGGTGAAAAATCTTTTCCTAATATCCAACCTAAACCTCCCCTGACACAACATCAGACCATTCCTTTGGGTTCTGTCACTGGTCACTACAGAGAAGAGATCAGTGCCTGCCCCTCCTCTTCCCCGCATGAAGAAGCTGTACAGTCCAATGAGGTCTCCCTTCAGTCTCCTCTGGGCTGAACAGACCAACTGACCTCAGCCTCTCCTCATATGGCTTCTCCTCAAGGCCCTTCACCATCTTCATTGCCCTCATTTGGATGATCTCTGATAGTTAATTATCTTTTTTATACTGTGGCACCCAAACCTGCCCCCAGCACTGGAGGTGAGGCTGCCCCAGCTCAGAGCAGAGCAGGACAATCTCCTCCCTTGCCTGGCTGGTGATGCTGTGCCTGATGCCCCCGAGGACACGCTTGGCCCTTCTGGCTGCCAGAGCACTGCTGACTCACATTCAACTTGCCATCGACCAGCACTCTCAGATCCCTTTCCATGGCACTGCTTTCATGTATCTCATTCCCCAGTCTGTCCATACATTTGGACATACGTTTAAGCATTGCTTCAACAAATACATTTGTGGGCTTTACTTTAAATGTTCCCTATGTCACAAGAAAGAGATTACCACTCACTCACACACATACACACACACACACACACACACACATACACACACACGCACGCACATACTGCACACCTTTTACCGGGCAACAGCAAATCTAAGATGTGGGTCTGGAGTACATAGGCTGTGTTGCAAATGAATAGGTTGTTTCCTACCCAGCAGGACTCCTGAAGCTTTTTGCTTGCCACATGCAGCTGAGACTCGAGGACAGAAAGCCCTGCCACATGTGCCAGTGTAACTGGAGAATGGTGGATGGCCAGGTTTCAGGTTTCCTTGCCATTTGAATCTCACAGTAGGGTCATCCAAAGGGCCTTCGTTGATTTTTTGCTCTTGACTTAGGCAGGTAAATCTTGTGCTCTTTTAATGATAGGTAAAATCCAGCAGAAGCATTTGAGCTTAATTTTAAAGCTCTTTTGATTAATCCTAATCTGGCCAAAATGTAGCATTTTGAATCCCTATTGAGAATATGAAAAGCCTAGTGTTATTTCCCCCTGAAGGTTGTGTTAAAGCCCAGGCGTAGCTCATCCACACTGGGAATTCACACCGGATTCTGCATGACAACCCCAGGCAGCCTGGAGATTTAAAACCAAACCTACAAATCACTGTCAAATCAAGATATGAAATTCCACAGACACTCATTACATTTTGCCAAGCAACAGTCATGTCAGATTATTTGTTTGGAGCTGATCAGAAATGAAAGTAATGGATGGTGCAGAAACACTTTGAAAAATATGAAGAATCCAGGCTGAGTCTTGTGTCACTGTGCATTTGGAGACTGGTCAGAGTGAATTGGTCACATACTGTGGTGGGCAATGCTGCTGGAGTAACAGGGAGCAGCTGACCCAGGATGTGCTCCCCACTGGCTTGCTTCCAGTATTTCAATGAGCACCATCACTGATTTCTCTTTCTCTCAAGAAGGACTCATCCTGTAATGCTTAGGTCTGCTGAAACCATGGCTGTACCAGAGTGAAAGGGATTCCCAGGTCACCATGTCCAGCATTAGCTGCTTAGACAATCCCAGCATATTCCTAGGTCTTTAATAAATTATATATCAGAATTAGACTTTCTGTCATCTTTTACTTGAGGAAGAAGGACATAGAAGTGGAGGGGACTTTAGATGGTGAAAAATCACTTCTTGATTAAAATTCAGCATAGCTGTGATCTCAGTGTCATCAGTTATTTGCACTGATGCTGATGCACATAATTTACAGCAATAAATGAGATATAACAGTGGGTATGTGTGGGCTGGAAATAGAAAATAGACCTGAAATGAGAAAGGTATGACGGCTTTGGTGTATTTTATGCTTTAATAGTGCTTATAATTGGCATTTTAGAACTGTACAGACAAATAGAATAATGTAAGAGATGTGCTAGGCAGGATTCAATTTTGCTTGTTTAAGGAAAATACATTACAATGACAATTATATTTGTGCTGATGATAGCTTGTTTTCTTCAGTATTTGATGTTTGTCCTCCTCCCTTATTTTTTTTTCTGTTTTAAACACAGACACACCTAAGCTTAGAACTAGCTGTTTGTAGATGAATTTTTGCCTTAGAGCAGGCAAAAGTCATAATTTTTACACTTGGTTGGTTCCAATTGAGTATTATTTTTTTCATAACACTTTGTGTGATTTGCGTGCAGTCCTCTGGCACCAGAGGGCAAAGGAGAGATTCAGAAAAGCTTAATTACACACATCATTTTTGACACCACCACCCCTTCAATTTTCCTCCTGTAAATGAATGATGACATGTCAGAGTCCCAGGACAGGGCACTCAGCACATGTGTCTTTCTGCATTTTCCTTTAAAACCTTGGTGGAGGGGAAGAGATGTGCAGTTGCACAGAAGAAATGGGAGCTGTTGAGCTGATTCGCAGCCAGTCATGGTGCTCCTGTAACTCCAACCTGCAAGAAAAACCTTGGCAACAGCTAATGAAGGCATCAGCCAACAAAGGCAACATCTTTTAGTCATCACAGAGTTCCTAAGGTTAAATATAACTGCTCAATCTGATGCTTGCCATTGACCTCCCAGTGCAATGTGGTTGTCTAACAGCTGCTGCTATTCCTCTGGAAAGAGAGAGACCTCCTGCAGATCATGACAGCTACAAACTGCTGCCTCAAGCCCTGACATGTGGCTCCACTATTTTCTTCCTTAACATGCTGCTGGTAAACACAGTTCATGAAACCTTTTCCTCAGCAGCAGGGATCTGTTGTGGGGCTGTGTTCCCCCCAACACTCTAAAAGGCTTTGAGGTGCTCTGACTGCAATATAAGCAAGAACTCTTTGAGATAGCAAACCACAGCCCTGCTAAATGTCAGAGGATTGTACTTTGGCACGTCAAATTTCTATTTTGTTGTGCATTGGTATTCAATCTTGTTTAATACTTGAAAGCAGTTGATGTAGTGATGTTAGTGGATGTCAAGAGTACACAGAGCATGCTGTGATAGAATAAGGAGCATTTCAGAGAAAGCTTCCACTTAAACCCCTCATTCTGTGTGCTTCAGTGCAATGATTCAGTTAGTTAAATCACTGGCTAACACGGTTTATAAATACTGCAAGGCAGGGGGGAGGAAGGCAGGATTGCTGGCTCGGGATACAACCCCGGCTGCTCAGATCCCATGCTGCAGTGCAGTGCTGTGCTCTTCTTGTGCCACCTACTGACCACTTCCTCCTGGCTTTCAGTTCGGAAACAGAACATTTTCCAGTTTATTTTAAAATGCAAGTATTTGATGTTGGATTTCGCCCAAGCAATTAATAGTTGGTGAATACAGTCAGTCTTCATGCCTCGATAACCTGCTCTAATTTAGAGCTGAACCACCCTATACTGACTGGCTGGCTCAGTGCAAGGAGGATGGGATGGGATGGGATGGGATGGGATGGGATGGGATGGGATGGGATGGGATGGGATGGGATG
>VZTZ01015617.1:0-16836 GCA_013400955.1 Drymodes brunneopygia | reverse complement strand
GATGGGATGGGATGGGATGGGCTATGTTATCCAGCATGTCACCTCCAACAGTGAAATGAGTGAAATTACACTCTCTTGAAATGTGTAATACCCTTCAGAAATCGTCATGATTGCCCAGATGTTCAAAATCAGAAGCTACCTGGAGAGTTTGCCCACTGTCCATAGGTGCTTTCTGGGACATGGCTGAGCTACAGCAATGACCTCTCATTCCCATAGCAGGGAGTGGTATTGAAATGCAGCCTTCGGGTCTTCATCCATCCTCTGTGTTAATAGAGGAGCACTTTTCTTTCAGCTCTCCAAACCCCTGAAATTTGGAAATACCCTGCAGAATTAAGATAATACTTTCAATTTCTTTTTTGTTAAAAGTCAAGGCAATGGCTAAATGGATGTGTGTCCCCCCCAGATAATTTCTGAAATGCTTAAAAATGGAAAACACATACTCTGTTCCTGTGTAGGTTTAGCTGTAAAGCTGCCCATTTACATTTGTCTTGGGTAGATAGTGTTGGCCTAACACTATCTGTGTGAGTTGCTCTGCCAGTGGTGAAATGAGGGCTTAAACAATTGTAGTAAGCTTAGTATTAGTATTCCTCTGCAAATGTTTGTGATAGCCACTGTCTTCTTCACTCTGGCTGTGGCAGTTAACCTTCTGAAGGTTTCAGCTTAAAAAGAGTGATTCCAGCCCTCATCAAGAGCTGACTGAAACCTGTAAGGAGTAGCACATTGATAGGACAAGGCTGGGATTGGGAATCTTTTATCTCTGTAGCATCAATAAGTAATTTCTCCACAACAGTGCCATTAGAGGGGTGTGCAGGCTGTAGTAGGTGTCCTGTCGCAGCAGGTGGCTGTTGTTCCAGAGCTTCTCACAAGGAAAAGTGTGGTCAGAATGACACTCTTTTCTACACATGATTTCAAATGACCACTTTGCTCTGGGGCCAAAGCAGCCTTGACCAGGCCAAGGCATGATGCTGGAGAAATTGCTTCCATCTGCAGTTTTTACCTCCCACTTGTGCTCTCCTCCAGCTACACATTTCAGTGGGGCCATGACCTCAATGTGTATTTTAAAAAATATGTGGAAAATAAGCTTTCCGTTTTCTTCATTGCTAAATGGGTTGCCTCTTGCAGCTCTCTATTAAATGGGAAGATATGGCAAGCTTATTCACCCTATAATAAAAGCATGATGTAAATTTCATATACTCTTTAAAGAGGATGACAAAGAGACCATGGATAAATTTTGTATTTGGGGACACAGTATCTTCTTTCTAATTATTTAAAGTACAGTATGTGGTCTTAATTAATGTTTTCTTCTTGCATTTTACTTTTTGGCCTGCAGGCAATTTTTTCTAAAATTAATTGGATTAATCATTCCAGAAATCTCAACTGGATGATCACATATATACTAAATATTTTTAGAAACACTTCCAAAGATTGGCAAGCATTTGGATTTTGTTGCCAATAAACTTGGCACACCACTCTACACGGAGAAGTTTTTTTAGGTAGCTATGAGAGATTTCCTGTTCAACTATCCTACAGGACCTGCCACAAAGCATTGAAGATGTAGGATTTAGAAATCATCTAATGCTTCCCATGTGCATATATAGATTTGAGTCAGAAACACTGCAGGAAGCTCACCTCTGAAAAAATAAAAAGGTTTCAAATTAGGTTGCTGGCCCAAAATAACGGCGGGAGACATGACATTCATACCTCTTGAAATATTTATCTTAGCTTGTTCTCATCAACATTGTAAATACAGCTGCACCACCTATGGGTCAATAAATAAATATTGTACTTAAGGCAAAATTCTGTTGTTTCCTTAATCTTTTCCTAAACTTCCTTTTTTCCACTTGAGACATTTACCCAGTGCAGTGAAACCAGTTCATAAAGCCAAGCTTTCAGGCTATCCAGCATTTCACAGGTGTGAGAGCTAACCCCAGCTGCTAAACCCTTCCAGATGGATAAACTCAGGGGTATAGGACTGTGTTTCTGCAAGGGGGGGATGCCTAAAACAGGAGTTGCTGTGAGAGTGGAGTTCAAATGTAAGCTCCCAGTATAACTTTACTATAGTCTTCCTCCTTGAAAAGCTGCACCCAAGCAGAACACCAGAAAGTATGCAGCAAATCTGTGTCTGTGAAGAACCTTTGGAACACTTTATTAGGATGCTTTTATTAGAGAAGTTGGTCAGACTCTAAAGGCCTCTTAATTAAGAACAATATGATTTTAAGTGATATCCATTTCCAAATTAATTGACCTGCTTTCAGTCTTTTCTTTTGAAACCTGCTCCCTTACTTACTCTTTTGAAGTATAATTTCTGATAGCCTTGTTAATCAACTAGTCTGTTAATTTAATCTCAAATTTCCTGGGTTTAGCTGTACTCTGTACTCTTGTAACTATTTTTTCTCTTCTTACTCTTTTAACTTATATGCTGATTGCTAACACGTTGCTGTTTTCTCCAGCCCTGACTATATTTTATTATTCTGCATTTTTCTCTTTAAAGTTATCTTTTGGCAATTATGACTCCAGTACCAAACACAGCACTCCAGGAACTTCACAGGCCAGAAATTTATGTCTCCCTTTTTCAGAGTTATGCTTTTGCAAGCACCACGGTATATAGTCCCTATAGTCCCATATTAGGGACTATGAGGGAAGCTTACACCCTGTTTGCATTTCAGTCTTCACAACTGACTTTCTGTTAGGAAATTTATTTCCTCAGAATCAGATTTCATATTTATGTAAAGGTGATTATTACTATGCTTCCAGAATTTTTAATAATATTCCATAGAATATTCCATAGGGGTGGTTAATTATCTCCTATAATTATAACATACTTGATTACCTTAAACCAGAGAAAGAGACTAAGATTTTTAAAGATGAGTTTATTATTTACCTCCTTAAGATACCCCTTAAGATAAATTGTCTGTTTTAATAATCCTGTCAGAAGGTGCTGCTCACCTCTTGGAATGGACGTAAACAAATAATCACCTCCTCTTGTGGCTAATAATATATGAAGTCCCAGTGCAGTCATTTGCCTTCATGATTTCTGACTTTATGAATCTGATGGAGACCCTAATGGCATGACTCAAAGCCAAGCAAAAGTCTAAACCTGTATTCTACCCTATTGTGTTCTCAAACTGAGGTTGCACGGGAGGCCAGGTAGGAGACAAATAGGTTCAAATTACTTTACAGTTTTACAGAAACTTTTCCTTCCACTGGCTCATGACTCAGATGCTTTTACAAACTGACTGCCTTAGAAAAGCATTCCTGATGAAACATTTCTGGGCATTGTTTCCGCCCCACCTCACTCCCCTCTGAAACAAATGACTGTATAAAAATAACCTTTTAGGCTTATTCAGAGAATCAAAGACTTGAACTCAGTGCACTACTGTGAAGGCACATCACTGGTCATCCAGAAAATACAAACAAATCATTGAGTATGAAAAATCATGTTTCAAAAGTAGTTTGCCTCAGTCCCATTGGCACATTCTTTTCCTTCTGAAATCCTGAAACCTTCAGGCTTCAAAAGCTGAAACTTGAAAACTATGTTCCAAATATTTGTAATAAAATTACAAAAAGACGCATCCCGTGTCTCCAGCAGAGTGATAGCACTTGCATCATGATGTAAATAAACTGTGAGTTAGGCCTGAGTTTCTCTCCAAAATGAAGGCCCTGATCACAGCTTTATTGATAGCTTTCTGGTCTGAGACTTGGTTTGACATGTCACACAGCTTGCTCAGAGAATGATAGAAAAATTGAGATTGGAAGAGGTTTCTGGAGGGCATTTGGTCTAATTCCATGCTCAGATTGGGGTCAAATGACGTTACTCAGGGCCTTCTCCAACTGTGCTTTGAAAGGTTTGTGTATCTTGGAACTCTGTGTGATGTCCAGAAGGGCTCCTGCACAAGCCAAATGTTCATGCAAAGCATATTCATCCAAACTGGGAAGTTCAGAACAAGCATTGCCCTTTGCTTAGGAAAGAGGTTTGGATGAGTCTTTCAGCTCTTAAGTTCATAAAGGTTCATTAAAAGGTGATCCTAAAGCCCAAAGAGCAACAGAGTTGGTCAGTTGTATTACTCTGACTTCATTTGTTGCATGGGTTAAAGTATTTGACACTGTCACTGTGGACAAGTGGTCATTTATATCATTATAATGGTCACCCATAAAAAAGTCAGTGATTTTTTTTTCCCCTGGGTATCTTCAAGGGATATCTCTTGTACCTTGGGAGAAGTTGTGCACTCTGCACAGGCGAAACAGACTGAGCTGGAGTCAGATAACACTTTCATCACCGGCCTCCAGATTAGCCCCGTGAACTTTTCAAGAGCAACAAGATGATTTGCATTGTCTTCCTCACTCTCTTTTCTTCCTTGGGCAAAGCTTTCAGCCAATACCTGAAGAAGTTAGACACACCCTGTCTGGCATCTCTGCTTGAAATTCACCTTTCCCATGCTGAAGTACAAATCATTCTCATCTGACATCAACAAAACTCAATGGATGAGCAGGAATGTCTGTTTTTTCCCTCTTTCACTCTTATTTTATCTTCCCAGCACACATCATCAGCTTTAACCCATTTTGCCTACCTTATACGTCTTGTCCACTTTGTAGACACAGAGGACATGAGGTGATGTCTAACTACCTTTGAATATTTTGTTAGTACAAAGTCCAGAACACTGAGTTCCTAGGAGTTGGTGCAATTTAAACATTAAAAATAAATCACCACATAGGAAGAAATGCCAGGTTGGAGTGAGGGGTGTTTCAAGCCCATTACACTTCCATTTCCTTGAGCTAAAAAGGTTTTGAGCCATCTTTTTTCTAGTAGGACAATTAAGAAACCAGTGACTTAAAGAGAATCTCTAAAGTTGTTTGTTTTCTTGTGGAAGCAGAAACAATATCCTGAAGCCAAAACTCATCCTGTCCCCAGATTATGATGGCACTCTCATACATTTCTTCTGCTCCCTAGGTCAAGGTCTGTCCTGCAAAGATCTGACAAGGGGCTGGGAAACCAGGGCTAATAGTCTCAGAAAAGTCCACAGGGGGATTGTCCTACTCCTGCTTGTCCAGTTCTTGCAAATGGTTTCATGGAGAAAAATTGTTCTTCAAATTCCAGAAAAGCACTAGGAGTGAAGTCTCCCAGTGAGACGATCCTTGAGCTAACTTTTCCCTAAAGGCTAGTCTGGCTGAAGTAAAAAAACCCCTCTCTGGCTGCAAGGTGAGCAAAGCCTCCAAAGCTATTTTCTCTCCTTGGGACACAGGAAGTTTAATTGTTCTTAAGCATATAAAAACATAAATGAAAAAGCAAAAACCCATACTGCTATTTCTTTGGCTCCTCAAAGAAATGATGGTTAAAGAAAACCTTACCCTAAAGGGAATGGACAGATGATTCAAAATGTAATAGGATTATTTTTATTTTAGCACTTTACGGCCACAAGGTGTCATTCCTTACTCACAAGAAGAACTAGTGGCTGGTATACTGTTCTCAAATAGAGCTGAAGCAAAGTTTATGGCTCCTCCAGGAGCAAGGGCAGTTAGGGAAAATAAGAATGAAAAGTCAGTAAATGCAAAGGATAAGCATGAAACTCAACTGCAAAATCTTCTCCTTACACCTTGTAAGGAAATCACATACATGCTTTGTAGTATTAGATACACAGCTGTCCTGCACAATTAATGGATTAAATCAAAACTCAATTCCATTGTTATTTTCCTGCAGTATTTCAGTTTTGATATGTTAAAAAGTTGCACTATCCTTAATATGTTTCTATTTAATGAAGATGTGAAAAAGATCAGCAAAAAACAAGAAAGCTTTAAAGACACATCCAGAAACACTTAACACTTCAGAATAACAAGTGACAGAAGAAAAAAAAAAAACAGTGACAAAAAAGGAAAAGTCAGGCTTTTAAAAAGCTCAGCATTTACATGTCTGTTAAATAGCCAGATTTTTCAACAGTGCTTCAGTAATGAAACACCTTCTTGCCAACTGATGCTTTATAAACAGCATTTCTGTCCTCAGAAATCCTAGCAGAGCACTAACAGTCCAGCTGAAATATAGCAAAGACATTTTTCCCTTTTACCATAGCTAATGGACACTGAATTCCCTCTGGGTTCCCCGGGTGAACTCTGTGTGCTCCGAGTGGCAGTTCAGCATTCAAGTACCGACAGTGACTGTTAGCAGGAGAGAATAGCACTGATTTGCCAAAGAGGAGAAACACAAATTACATGGCATGTGTAATTCAGTGGCATTCTGAACTGTCTCTTTCAGTGCTGCTAAATGTTAGGGTTTTTTTCCCTGTGAGCAAGACTGTGTCTGAATATGCATGAATTTATGTTCCAGGGTGTCATATTAGGGAGGAGGAAGGCATTTTGTTTTTCCTTTAGGGATTTCTTACACATTTAAAAAAAGCTGTAAAGGGGAGGAAAATTCTTTGTGTCCAGTCCACAGCAAAATAGTCTCTTTATGTGTTCACACTCTGAAAATTGATTAAAGATAGTGTGTTTTCACTTGGGTAGGTATCCCCAGAGCTGAGTCAGTTAGTCCTTGGTGCTTTTCATGCCTCTTGGCACCCCTCTGCAGCACTGGCGGCCATCAGCTGTGCTGGCTGCACGGCAGTGGGCTCCCCCATGTGACGGTATTAGAGCCGCCAGATAGAGCAAGCTGTCACCGGGAGCGTCAGCCCATGGCCACACGGGCACACCGGCGCAGCCGGAGCTCGGAGCTTGTCAGCACGACCCTCGATTACGAGCGTCATTCCAGCTTAAGGTGGAAGAAAGCCAGCTCAGCTGCTGGAGACTGGAGTGAGTTGGCAGCTCAAGGAAACACTTTCCCTTTCAAATCAAGCCCATTTCATGGGGAAATCATCGTGACACAGAAAACATTGCAAGCTCTGCGGAAGGTCTCTAGGGAGAAGCTGCACTTCACAAGGGAATTAGCATAAAGTAGGTGGATCTTCCAAGGGAATTAGAAGCGAATGATAATTTAATGCCCTTGGGAAAAAAAGAAAGGAGGATCCTAAGTCTGGTGAAGCAGGAAGTTGCTTCAGGAGAGATTACTTTGTGTAAATACTACAGGGAACTGAAAAGACTTCACTGGGCAGCTTCCATCCCCTGGGGTGAGCATCTCCTGCTGTCTCACAGCTCAGCAGCTTTGGCATGTTCTGCACTCAGTGTGCTGGCACGTGTTGCATTAAATACATTGGCAGATATTGCATCTCCCCAAACTAACGCTGTATGCTCGTGGTCAGGCTCATCCCTTGTGCAGCAAGGACATCTGGCACATTTTCCCTGACACAAAAGCAAAAGTTTTATGGCTGAACATCCTTGTTTTGGTAATAACAGCGTCGCGGGGGCCTAATTCCTTTGCTGGGAAAGGAAATGAGTCGTTCGGGTGTGTGCAGCTGGGAGGAATGAGGAGGAGTGAAGACTTAGTGTTTGTGGCAGTTTTTTCCCTCTTTTTGTTGAACCACAGCTAAATACGTAAATCCAGAAATACAGGGCAGCATGGGCTAAAATCTGAAGATCACTCTTAGGTGCAGGTAGAACGTGAAAAAGGTCTGCCAAAGGTCTAACTGTATGTGTGTTCACCCTGAGATGATGACAACACACATTTTGCTGTTTATTAAAGAACATTAATTTCAGATGCTGTCTGATGTAAAACTGGAAATAGATACACTTATTCCCAGGGTAACAGTGATAAACTAAAGTTTAAAGTTCACAGTTTAAACTGTTTAAAGTTCACAGAGCTCCTAGTTCCCTGGGAAATGTGCCTACAACACTGCCTTTGGAAAGGAGCAGTCAGCCTAATTTGTGTCAGACTGTTAGTGCTCAGCAAGGGTTGGAATTGCCTATACCCCTCATCAGGAACTCCTCAAAACTCCCTGGAGAGGCATGAAGCAGTTGTGGCTGGCAGATGGAGTAGAAGAAAGCTGGATCTCCTCAACAGTTTCAAAAAATTGTTGGGGTTTTTTCTGTCATCCACCTCTGCCCTAAAGGAACTGGTTTCTCTTCCTCAAACCCTGTCCTTTGGGTGTCCTGCTATCACTGCTGCTGATCTCAGAGTCCAGCTGATTTCTCTGCCAGGGCTCTGACAGTGCTGAGGTGAATGCTGAATTAGCTCTTCAACTTCTATTTTCACCCAAACCCACAGTTTTTCACCTCTGCTTCCTCCCAGCCCTATCTGCAAATATTGCAGTATGCATATTTTACTGCACGCTCACTGTATGGGATATTTTTAACCAGGTTGTTTCCATCTCTCATTCTCCTTATTTTGGTTTTGACTTATTCCAAGTGCTACAATTAAAAGAGAGGTAGGAAAATCCGGGACCATATGTCTGCTTGCAGCACAAGGAGTGTCACTGCCAGCTTCATGTGTCCTTGAATTGAGCTGGTCAGCTGGGCTCTGCTCCAGTGCCTGGGGATGTTGGCAGGGTCAGCACAGCCTCTCAGTCTCTACAGACCCCTCTGTCTGCTGCCAGGCTTATTTAAGGTCCTATCTGTAATCTGCCTGCACATCCATCAGAAACACAGCCGTGCTCACTGAACAATTCAATGCAAGTTGTCTGACAAAGGTTTTCAGCTTCTGTTACACTGAGTGCGAATGAGTGTGTGTAATACTGACCAAGGTTTCCTGTTATGAAGCTACCTGGGAATAAGGGAACTCACTTGTCTACCCAGAAAAGTTCATCTCTATAGAAGATTGAATAAAGCCATGCCATGTATACAGAAAGAGATCATGCCTTGTCTGGTAATATATAAACCCAGATTCTTTTAACTTTCAAAAAGCCTACAGCAACATTTACCTAAGAACTATAGAACTATTTTAAATGTAGAAAAAGTATGCCAGGAGCTTCTGTGTGAATACTGAAATGAAAAGACTTTTTCTTAAGAGTAGGCCAAAAAAAAAAAAAGAAAAGAAAGAAAAGCAAGCAAATAATCAACCACACTGGTGGTAGACTACGGTCCTCTCTAGGAAAGACTTTTAGCTGCCTGTGTCACTTGGTATCTCACAGCAAAACCTCTCTTCCCTCTGTGCCAACCGAGACAACAGCCTGCCTAGCTGTTTGAAATCAGAGAGCAATGGAATTTTCCAAAGCACAAAATTTAATGTGTTGTTACAAAACAAAAATAATTTTTGACCTCCTGCTGAAGAACGGGGAGCTAATGCTTTCTATCAGCAGAGAGCTGTTAACGTGTTGAAAAGATGACGCTGATTCCTTGATGGCGGCACAAATGAATTAGAATGAGGGAAGGAAAATTGTCATCTTGTACTGAGCACCTCATAATTTTGCTGTCAGTTGAAGAGCTAAGATTACTGCTAGCAGCAGATAATACACAGTGAAAGGAACCAAAAGCATCAAGTTGCAGGGAAAAAAAAACCAAGACGAGCATGTGTGCAGTGAGGCAGGGAAGGAAGAAAGGGTAATAAAAACCTGTTCTGAGCACTACATTAACCACTTAGGGGCAGACTGAAGACTGCTAAATGAATCCTTTCTGTTGAAATGAAGATGACAAAAATTAAAGAAGAACTCGTCCCTGACACTGCTTTGGTTTACCACATATAATCATAATAATCTGTTATATTTTTGCTTTGAGAAATGGTGTTACAGAAAATGACAGCCAAGGTTGGTGACTGGGGAAAACACTTCCAAAGTTCATGATTCCACTGGGGAGGTAACCATTAATTGTTTTCAGAGATCATTTGAGCACTTGAATTTGATGAGAACTAATGCTCTTATGCTAAAAGCAAACTTCAGGCTGATTGTGAAATAAGTTGTTCTTGTTGTACTAGTTGGTTATGTAACTCGTCCAGAGGGGGAACAGAAATAATGCCATTTGACCTATACTGCAAACAGAAAAACACAGTTTGCAAACCGTGACTGTTACAGCCAGTGATACAGTTTTCTATTTGCAACCTTTATGTCCTGACTTAAATAATGTGGTCTTGTTTCTGCTCCCCTGGATGGGAGGCATCTGTAATTGAGATCAAAATGTGGGCTGGAGATTAGAAACTGCAAATAGTTATTCATAAACTTGTGCTTTGCAGATCACTGGTTGCATTCTGAAGAGCTATGTGGGTAATTCTTTCCTAATAGCAAATACATTCAGTTAATGTCTGGTCTTTCCAATGGTGATTTGAGATTAGAGAAACGGCAGAGTGGTCTAAAGCATTCACAGCAAGTTAAAAAATCATCTGTGATTTTTCTGGAGCATCTGCTCTTTATGAGTGTGATCTCAATACATAATGACTTGTTTTTGATGTGGATCTTCTCATCTGGATTTTAGTACAGGCCTGGAGTGAGTTGTAACAGCCTGGTTTGTGCATTAGCCCTGGTGGGCAGCTCAGCCCCACACACCTGCTTGCTCACTTCTGCCATGGGTTGGGGGAGAGAATAGGAGGGGCAAAGTGAGAAAATGTATGGGTTGAGATAAACACAGTTTAATAAGTAAAAAGGAAAGGAAACTAACAAAGAAACAAACAAAAAACCCCCACAGACATACACTCACAAAAAGCAACAACAAAAAAAAACACCCAAGAAAGACAAATGATGCAAGAAATAGCAATTGCTTTTCTTGAGCCAATTGGTGCTTGGCAGACCCCAAACAAGAGCAGCCCTGGTAAACTCCTCAGCAGCTTTTATTGCTGATCATTGTGTTGTATGGGATGGGATGGGATGGGATGTCCCTTTTGTCACAGAGGTCAGCTCTGCCCCGTGTCTGTCCCCTCCAAACCTCCTGCCCACTCCCAGCCCACTTGTTGGTGCATCAACATGAGAAGTAAAAGCAACTTTGTCACTGTGAAAGCACTGCTCAGCAGTAGCTAACACATACCTGTGTTATTATCAACATGATTTTCATCAAAACCCCAAAACATAGCACCATGTAGGCTGCTGCAAAGAAAATTAACTCTGGCCCAGCCAAAACCAGTACACCCAGTCAAGTGGCTATGAAATGTGGTAATAGGATGAGCAGAAATGTTTTAGGCCATTTTTGCTGATGGCATTCCATGGAATTTCAAGGCAAGCTTTCCTTCTGCAACCTCCTCATATTTGTGGCTTATCTCAGGAATTTTACAAGTGTTTTTCCTTCCACTGTTCTAAAAGTATGCCTTTGGTGCTGCTGGCTTCTGGTCACTGCCTCTGCAGCAAAATTCCCAGTGATTTCACTGTATTGGAGAAGTCCTCTGAGCACCTTTCACCATGCAAGGGAGGAGAGACTGAGCATGTTTAGGCTTAGTATATATTTCAGAAGTAAACTGTGCCAGGAACTCCTCTCAGCCCTGGAAAGCAAACATTACATTAAAAAGCTGCTCCTGGGTTTGAGCTGCCAAGTGCCAGCTAGCAAACTCTGCATCACTGCTCAGTGACTAAGGTGCTTCATAGACCCTTTGAAGGCTAAGGGAGATCATTAGCACAGACACAGCCCCCCACATGCTCATTGTTCTTATCGCCCAGCAACACAATCCTAGAATGGTTTGGGTTGGAGGAGACTGTAAAGATCATCTAGGTCAACCCCCTGCAATGGGCAGGGATGCCACCCAATAGACCAGGTTGCTCAAAGCTTCATCCAATCTGGCCTTGGACACTTCCAGGGATGGGGCATCCACAACTTCTCTGAGCAAGCTGTTTCAGTGCCTCACCACCCTCACAGTAAAGAATTTCTTCTTGAATATCTAGTCTAAACCTACCCTCTGTCTGTTTAAAACCACTGCCCCTTATCCTACTACATGTCCACTACATGTCTTTGTAAAAGGTCCTTCCCTCTCTGGCTTTCCTGTAAGCTCCCTTTGGGTACCAAAAGGCTGCTGTACAGTCTCCATGGACCCTTCTCTTCTCTGGGCTGAACAGCCCCAACTCTCTCAGCCTGTCATTGGAGAGATGCTCTAGCACTCTAATCATCTTCAAGGTCCTCCTCTGGACTCACTCCAACAGGTCCACACCCTTTCTGTGTTGGGGATCCCGGAGCTGGTCTCATTACTCATCACTGGGCCATTCAATTTATTAATAAAAAAAACAACCTTTCTTTTTACATGTGTGGTGTGGCCATGTTTCTCTTGCTTTTTTAAAGCTACTGATGTAAATTTTACCTCTTTTTTTTGCTGGTGAGCAGAACACCTAACTGGGATTTGAGGTGATGCCCTCAGTCATTGGAAGACTTGCTTGCAGTACTCTGAGTACAAAATGAATGGCAATAACTGTTTCTTGCCCATTTAGCAAACTAAAACCTCTCAAAACATTTGGTTCAGTGGTGGCATTTGTGCCCAAAATACCAGCCCTCTTAGGAATTAAAAATAAGGCTTGGAATTAATAGCCTAAAGATACCACTTTTCACTAAGACTGAAATGGCCATATGTGGAAGAAAACCTACTCAGAGGAACATATGCGTGTACGCTGATGAAAGGAGGTTGTGTGTATTGGTGATAATCCTATTGCACAGGATTTTTTTTCTGGTCTGAAGAGTGATGATTTGAATATGAAAAACAGCACTTTTAAAAATAATTTTCTCCAAGTCATTGGTGAAGTGTGTCCATCCAGAAAACCTGATGTGACCTCAACTTTACTGTGTTAGTCAACTCTTATGTTAATATCCTGTTATGGCCAGACCCGGAAATGGCAATCTCATTTTGCCAGTAAATTCCTATTACATTGCAATACCACATCTGATGCTGTTTTATATTAGTAACATGCAGCTAGGACATTCTTGCAGTTTGCTCACACTGCTTTCCCCGCTTGCTAATTCCTCTGTATTTTATTTGTAAAACTTTCATAAACTGTCCAGAAATGACTGGGGTTCCTTACTTTATTTTACAAAACATCTGGGACAACTCGAGCACTCTGGAAATGGCAAGGAGAGTTCTAGAAAGATCTCATCCTCACACAGAGTTCTCATGAATCTAGAGATAACTGTGGATTTGCGAGGTGGGTGCAAAGTTGAGTGCAAAAAAAAAAAAAATTCAGTCCCCCCAGATAGTACTGTACCAGGCTGAGCAATTCTCCAGTCTGTAAAAAAGACCAGCACAATTTTAGTTTAGAACAGTTCTGCAAGAGTTCTGTAAATGGTTTACCAACATAAGTGTGCAGAGGTTCTCAGACTATACTGGGCAAGCTCCTCCATGGGAAGAAGCTTCTGCAAAGGGAGAAGTACCATACCAAATATTACTGCTGCAGCCTACATCAGAGTTCAGGTCTTGTGTGTGAAAGGAGACTCCTGCATGTTCTAGCCACATCCCAAACTTTTCCTAAAGGTGGCTGAAATTCAAAAGGTTGATAGCTCAGTGCAGTTAGAAAGCTTGTTTTGCACTTAAAATTCACATGTAACTGCTGCCAGTGTTCTGTTTAGTCACTATATATTCAACCTTTTCTGGTCCCAAAGCAGTGTAGTCCAAGATAACTTTTCCTACACACTTCTCACCCTTCTCCCCCCTGACTCTCGGGCTATCACAGTGAGCTGGAGGGTGATGTGTCTTACCATTTAGGCTTAGCATGCTCCCTTAAAGGCTCTTGTTAACACACCATATGGTCAGTGACCTCTTCAGAATGTGCTGTTTCTGAGAATGCTTTCTGAGATTTAAAGAACATATTTTTTTTGCAGCAGAGGTTGCTAGGTTGAATGGAAGGTATTGGTATTGATCTAAAGGCTGTTAGTAGTTTCTGCAGGCGAAGAAGTAAGAATAGTAAGGGCTGAGAGAGAAGCTCAAACTACTAAAAAGGAGAGAGAATCATGCTCAGTTTGAAATTTAGGTCAGAACTACTTCAGATTTATTTTTATACAAGTTCATTTTATCCGCTTCACTGCTACAAAGAAAATCTCTCTTCTCCTTCAGTTACCTTAGCCAGTATAAATATCTGTGGAGTTTCACTGCCTCAATTACAGGTGCTAGTTAATATCACAGGGCTGGAAACCAATCAGGGAGTATTGATTGATTAAGTTGGAGACAATGATAAGGAAAAGAGGCTTGCTGAGACATCTGACATGATCAAAGTCTCCAGTAGAGGAGAGATGAGCTTTCACATACCATAAAGATGGTGGAGCTTGCCTTAACAACAGGTGACCCAAGTATCTGCAATGCTCATGTACCTGTTTTAAATGCTTTAAAATGTTAGGTTTCCATTCAGTATCTTGCTCAGTGTATTCCACATGTTGTTAGTAATGCCTTGTACAGAACAGAGAAAACCAGGATACCAGTATAGACAGTGTGTTTAGGAATAATCTGCTTTTGCCCCTAGTTCAGCATCTGAAGTGATACAAATTCCAAGTGTCTAAGTGTGATGGGATATGCAGAGGATTATGCTTTCATGAGAGAGAGCTAAGTAGCAGAAGCAAATGAGCTCTTTAGCAACAATGATCCTGGTTTTACACAAATGTGCCTGCTAAAAATGTTTGAAGCAAGAGGAATATGGAAATAGATGATAAAATAATCATAGAATCATAGAATCATTTAGGTTGGAAAAGATCTCCAAGATCATCAAATCCAAATGTTAACGCAGCACTGTCCAGTCCACCACTAAATCATGTTCCTAAATGCCACAACTACATGTCTTTTAAATACCTCCAAGGAGGGTGACTCCACCACTTCCCTGGGCAGCCTGTTCCAATGCTTGACAACCCTTTCAGTGAAGGAATTTTACCTAATATTCAATCTAAACCTCGCCTCTGCCCAAGACAGACCTCAGCTGTCACATATCCACCAGTTCCTCCTCTGGTTAAAAACAACCTGCCCAGTGGGTACGTTCCCTGGCTGTCTCCCTCACCAGCCATGTCTTCCACACACTCCAGGACCCTCCTGGATTATTTTCTCTTTGCTGTATTGTATATCCAGAAGACATCTGGCGTGTTGAAGTCTGCCACAAGTACAAGGGCCAGTGATTGTGAGACCTCTTCCAGCTGCTTACAGAATATTTCATCTGCTTTTTCATCCTGGTTGTATGATCTATAACAGACTCCCATCAGGATATCTGCCTTGTTGTTCTTCCCCCTGATTCTTACCCATAAACACTCAACCATATCATCACCATCACTAAGCTCCAGACAATCAAAACACTCACTAACATACAGCGCTATCCCACCACCTCTCTGCCTATCCCTTCTGAAGAATTTGTAGCCATCCATTGCAGCACTGCAGTTGTGCACATCATCCCACCATGTTTCTGTGGTGGAAATTTGTCATTGTTTTCTTGCTGCACTGTGGCTTCTGGTTCTTCCAGTTGATTGCCTGTGCTGCATGCACTGGTGTAGATGTACCTCAGCTGGGTTATTGGTCCTGCCACCTTCATGGAGGGAGAAGCCCTATTTCCTACCCGACCATTTGCAGGTACTTCTGTGATTTCTAACACATCAGTGACCCTTGCATGGCTTTCCATCCTCTCTCTCCGCTGAGACAGCAGACAAGGACCTCAGTAGACAAGGACAGTGCTCTGTCCCTCAAACATCAGTGTGCCGCTCCCAGGCTTATCTCTGGTGAGCCTGGTTTTATCCCCTTCCCCCTCCAAACACAGTGGAGTAACCAGAATTTTTCTGAATAGATTTTTTCATTTTAAGATTTTAATGAGGAATCAACCGTTCTTTGTAATTCTCTTCTTAACACTACCATTAAAGCATGCCTTATCAAAACATACATCTTTGCTGCTGCATTCATATTCACCCTATTTAAAATCAAGACAAAATGCTTTTTTTTTGAGTGCAAGATACTGAAATAATCATAGGAGCACACAGAGTAAAGGGTTTGAAAAGACTCAGTCACAGATAACAACAGGAGACTACTTACAAAGTATGTCATTTCCTTTAACAGACTAGGACTGATGTAGGACACACATTTCTCCCTATGAATTTTGTCTCAGCTGCTGAAGAGCAAAGAAGGCATCCAATCATCCAGCAATATAAGGCATTATCTTCTTATCACCGTGACATTATCAATTTATCACTGTGCAATTGGTTAGCTACTTGTTTTCTGCTCTTTTCCTAACTAAAGGTTCATGTTAAAAGATCCCCAGGTCCTGGAATATCTACAGATTTCCAAAAATATGTGGTCAATGTGAGGGGCCTAAATATCACATTTAATGTCATCACCACACACAGACAATGAACAGAAAGATATATATTGGGTAAAAATTATAACAAACAAACAATTGGAGAGATCTCAAAATTGGAAGTGCTACAAATTATTTTTAGGCTGAGTGGAAATAAAGCTGGCATGGGTGTGTAGATTTCATGAACAACTGGCCTCAGAAATAATTGGAAGGATGTATCTTAATTATGCTTCATATACTTCCATAGAGTGGCAGATTAGCTGCCTTTTGGTCTTAAAATGTCATTAAAATGCCCATAATAATTGCAGTGATTGAAAAGAAACACTTCCTTAAATGACACTGTTGTTGGAAACACCAGACTGGCTAATACTGTGGTATATGAGACAGCATGGCCCTGTTCTGTCTGCCTGCAACCAGGGCAGGAAACAGAACTTACTGGATTGTACAGGCATTGCTGGGGAAGAGTTCACCGCTTTGAATTTGTTAGAAATGTAACTGGCAAACCTGGGTCTTTTATACCTACGACTGTTAAAAAACCGTTCTGTCTTCTGAACATTTTGAGATGTTCTGTCTTTTACAGGATGTTCCAAGCTTTTACTTCAGGCTGCAAGGCAGCTTTGTGAATCAGATTGGATCACCTTGTTTCTCCCACCACGATGCAGCAGGGTGACTCCAGGGTGCAACTTGAATGTCAGTCTGACACCTACTGTTGGCACCTGAAATCTTTCCACTGGCTTCATCATTCAATTGATCATTTCCTGATGTTGCTGATATCATTCTACTGCTTCACAGGAAAAAAAAAAAATTCTTTAGTGCTTGTCCTGGGTTGACTATA